>OZ012709.1:16590480-16769900 GCA_963942595.1 Cylloceria caligata | reverse complement strand
GTTGTCTGCTAGATGGTGCTACAGTCGGATAGATCAAGATCGATATTTCCATAATGGTTGCATGGTATCCAGTTAGATGGCGCGAGGTTCTATGTAGACTTACTGTAGTTGTGTACTGACCCAGCCTCCCCTACAGCCGGTAACTCACTAGATCATGGTCGATAAATGCGCCTGCATCTACCGCACCAACGAGCACACTGTACCAATCATTGTAGATAAGGACCTACTCACTCACAGTGAGACCTCGCGGGGTATTTGGGATTGGGATAACCTGATATCGGAATATTGGGAGATTCGATACCTTTGTTGATATTTTTACCGACAGTCAGAAAATGATCTTACGTCGGTAATTATCTCACGTCGGTACTGTTATAGATAGAGCCACAGTCGGATTCTATAGATCACGCTCGATATCCATGGTAAGGGAGACTTTATCATGGTAAGGCAGACGTTATCATGATAAGACAGACTTTTGCTCTGCTGTCATCGCTTTCGGATAGAGCGCACTACGGGAGGATTCGAAAGAATTCGAGATAAATACATTTAGTATATAAAAATTTATTTTTATTTTTTAATGTTACAGATAATGCATTTAATCTAATAAAAACTCTTAACGGTAGATTAATATATATATCTTACAGGTATTGCATTTAACCTAAAAAATTCTTAACTATAGATCTTAAATATCTAACTATGAGGTTGATGCTGATTGGGTACAAATGTTTTATACACGTTTGATTACATCGCCTCTTATTACATTATAATCAACCATTCGATCATGCAAGATTAAACAGTAGGCCGTGGTTCCCGCCGGAAAATTTGTCTCAGACTCAAATTCTAGACGGACATCTACTGGCGCTTGTTTTAATGCCTCATTCTGTTTTAAACAATGAATTACAATTAATGGAGCATACTCGATAAAGTTTTTCCTCGTTAGCAGGGGTTCTCGATCTCTGTTGTAGTATACGGCTTGAAAATTGGCATACATGTTGTACAAAACAGTGAAACGTTCCGCGATTTTATATCACTCTTAATTTTTGCTACGATGCGCGTCCGTTCGGAGGTTGCGTAATATCGCGTAGTTTTATAATTTTATTTCGAGCGATCTCGTCCTAGATCGTATGGAGAGTAGAGCTTGGTCGAAACCAGTTCGTGCTCTGGGCTGGATGGAATGAGAAGTGTCTATGGTTTTATGGATTCGCAATCAATCTATTGGTTGTTATTAGTAATTTTATTGTTGTTGTTTGTGAGGCTTCAGTTTAGGTTTTGTTGCGTCGCATTTGTCCGTGAAGGACATGCGGTTTGTTACCCTTTTATCATTGGTCTTTTTATTGATTGGGTAATTGCTTTCTTCTTTATTGTGCTGAAGGCACTTGATTGTTTGATAAGTCTGATTGATTGTTAGTTGAGACAGAGGTAGGAAGGACGTTCGTAGGACGATCTGGTCGTTCGTACGGGTTTTAATGTTCGCCTGCGTGAGTTTTTCTTAAATCTACGTATGCGGAATTGCTTCCGGTATTTCGGGATCCGACTCTGATTTGTAAAGTGGTGAGATATCATTTGTACGGAGCTTAACACTCAATTTATCTGTTTAGGGGTTGTCGCGTTTGTTTAATACGCGATTTTTCTAATACTACGTAAATGGAAAAAATTTCCAGTTCCTTTGGGGTTTTAATGCTATTATTCGCAAAAAGATGAGATATCACTTGTACGGAGCTTGACGCTCAATTTATCTGTTTAAGGGTTATTGCGTTTGCTGACGCGCGATTTTTCTAATACTACGTAAATACAATATTAAATTTCCAGTTCTTTTCGGGTTTAGATTCTCTTATTCGTAAAGTGATGAGATATCACTTGTACGGAGCTTAACACTCAATTTTATCTATTACAGGGTTATTGCATTTGCGAATGCGTGAGTATCGAATATTGTGTAATTTTTATTTTGAGTATTTCTCGAATTTCTTGGGGATATCATTGGCCAAATCTCGATGGCCATTGGCGCGTCGCGTATCTCTATTTCGGCGTTTGCAAGGTGGGGCCTAGCTGCTGGGCTCAATCCTCATACGGGGCGTTCCTTGGTACCTTCGTTAAATGTACCGGTCCGCCTTGTTTTTAATCATCGGACGTCTAGCTGGTGTTATGCTATTTGGGATGTTATTGTTTTGGAATGCCCGTTCGAGAGATCTGTCTTTTGAGACTCCGCCCTGCTAATGGTCACACGGAGATCTTATAGTATGAACGCGAGTGTCGTGTAGTGAGGTGGTGTGTGTGTGATTTTACCTACCTGTCTTTACTAGTCTTTGTTATTGTTTGGGTCCTTAGCTATAGCTCGCTGTTCGCAAAAGACACCGGGTTCGCAGCTATGACCAACTAGCTCTTCCTGTACCCCGGATACTGAAGTCTTTAGTCGCACTCAATTAAGCCACCTTCTTGCGCCTTTAAGGGCTTTACAATTTGGTTTTTTAATTAGTGAGATTGGCCGAGGTATCCGTTCGTAGCAGGTGGTAGTTGGTGCTGGCCCTGACGTGGTCCTACCCACGCAGGTACACCCTACGAGTCGATTGCGCGTGGTGCAACAAGTCGGGATGCCACTCCCTTAACCTGGAGACACACGTACTTCTTCACTCTGCAAAAGACATGTAGCCACGGCGCTATGCGTGGGGACACGTTAATGACAGAGTGCCCTAGCGCTGCGATTGGGGGTGGCCAAGGCGCAATGCAGGGGAGCCATTTCCTCGCAGAGTATCCTAATTAATTCGTTTACTCAATTGACGGCCAGGACGCAATGCCAGGGAATCAGTTTGAGTAAAAGAATACTGTGTACTACCATGATATTTCCCAAACGGTTAGTTCTTATTGGTATAGTTTCGTTCGGTCAAACGACGGCCAAGCGCAATGCAGGGGAATCGATTGATCGAAGGAACACTGTTTTCGTTACATTCTGAATTTAAAATGAATTTATGATGGCTGTCGGGCAGCACTTCGTCTTGAAGAACAGATTTTCAACAAGAGCCTTTAGTCTTGTCCGGTCGTGGTTTATATAGTTTAGTGGATAGACCCCGAGGGGGTGTTTTTGAGTATGTCACGTGATGTTTGTCGCCCTTCAATCACTAGGTGAAGGAGGTGCGGGGTGATGTATCGGTGTACCGTTATTTCTATATTTAGCCAGGCTTTGTCTTTTCCTGAGTTTGAACCGCGGTTCCAGCGAGGTTGAATTTTGTTGGTCTGTGTTAAATTTCTACCCGCGGGAGGTTTAAACTTTTCCTGAGAGTTTTTACAGTTTGATTCATGTTTTTTCCTAATTGTTGTTATGTGTGGTTTTACTTATTCTTTGTATGTTTTTCCCTGTCTAATTTCTGGTTCGAAATTTGCTAGGATTGCTTAATGATTGCGGATTTGGTGTTTTACCATGTGTTTTCTAGATGTTTTTCCTAGATTTTTGTGTTGTTCTTACTTTTGAGTGTTTTATCTGGGTAGGGCTTGCGCTAGTCTTGATTTGTTAATTGTTTTTTGGTAATATTTCTGTTCGTTTTATCTCTTTATTTCGTTATTAATATTTGATCCTTGAGTGGGGGTATGTGGTGAGGTTTCATGTGGACTCCCCTTGTCGTTCACTCTTGAAAATTTGTGGAATTTCAAGAGTTCCACTAATTCTTTTGTAATTTCGCCGTATCGTGGCGTTCTCTGCGCATCGCGTCGGTGTGGTATGATTGGCTTAAAGGGTGAAGCTGACTATGCCTTCTTAGCACGGCAAAACGTTTGATGTTACGCGTTGTTCCGCCTGCGTCCTAGTGGGGCGGGGGGTACTACGCTGGGGTCCGGTCTGTAGTGTGTGGTTCTGCTGTTTTGGCCTGCCCCTCGTCTTACTCGTGCGAGCTTCTTGCGGGCTGTGTTTGTTTTGATAGTAGATAGTTATTTTATTTAGGTGGGGCCTGTTTCTGACGCCATGCTGTTTTAGGGTGGGCACTTGCCGTTGACCGTGGGTACCTACTTTTGTGCTATGTTATCCTGGTTCAGCTCATGTTTTTCTGTTTGTGTACGCTGGATGTGTGGGTGGTATTAAGGTTTTATTGTAGTAGCGGATCACCGTAATGGCGTTCCGTTACATCGCCCTTCCAAATAATTAATGCATAATTGGTTTTTAGCGATTTTTTATTTAATTATTTTACGTTATAGGTTCGTGTTTTTCGTGTATATTTTATTTTTCTTTTCCTGTCTCGGTCTTTGGTTGGCACACGTGATATTTTGCCAGAGCGACCGTGAACGTGCGGATCGTTCTTGGGTCCCGCGACAGCCCTGGGGTTGTTTGTGTCGGTGGTCGTGGTGGAGGCGCCGTGACGGCCATGGTGGTATATTGGCGGGTGGTTGCCTCTGCCACGATCGGTAAGGTGCCTTGGCTCGGTTCTGTTGTATGATTCGTGTGATGTGAGACTAGTCTTTATTCTTTGTTTTGTGTAATCATTGTTTTTCTTTCTTACCTGTTTTCGTCTTCCGACTCTTTGTAGATGTGGCTTTAGGAGTATGGCCGGTCCTTTCTTTGTTTTAATCCACCCTTGGTAGGTTCCCTGGGGTACAGTCTCGATTTTTCGTATCGCCGGGGCCCAAGGAATGTAGCTTAGCGGAATTCTGGTGGTTCTTGGTGCAGACTGTCCTGTTGTTCCGGTTGGCTCCTGTAGTTCTTGCTGGATATTTTTATTTTCTCGCATGAACCTGAAGTATAGGGGCTCCGTTTGGGTTTGTATGCTCCGGGGTTTGGATTTGTTTGGTCGGCGGTCCCGGTTTGGCTGCTTCCCAGGTTGGTAATTCCCTGGGGTAATTTCTCGGTCTACTTTGTTCTTGCTTTGATCGGTTTGCGTCTGTCTTTCCATTGTTTGGCGTTTGATTTCTCGCAGCTTACTGAGCTTTTAGACTGGTCTCCTCTAGGTACCTGTTCGTTTTTGTTTTCTGGGAAGGGGTACTCTCGATGGTAGGGTTCTCTCACGTGATGTAGGTAAGCTTGTCTATTTTTTTCCTTTCTTTGTTAATTTGTATATTGATAGTACGGCCTGAGGTCACTCGTATGGTACATGCCTCTCTCTTGTCCGCTTTCTGTGTTTTCGAGTATGTACGTTGCCTTCCCGACGCGTTTTTTCAGTCGATACGGTCCTTCGTACAGAGGTAGGAATTTGGCCGTGATTTTTGCCGTAGGATTTGAGACATTTAATGCTCTCGCAAGTATCCAGTCGTTTATTTGAAGTTCTTTTAGCGTGTGTTTGTTATTGAATTTGGTCGTGCTTCGGTTTCGTGGCTTTTGTATATTGTCTTTAGCCAGCATTATGAGATTCTCGTAGTCTGGCATTTTGTTTTCGTTTGTTATGATTTTATCCCATGGTCTTGCAGGCGTGGCTCCTGTGTGTAGTTGTAACGGGGCGTATCCCGTCGTTTCGTGATATGTATTGTTTATACATTCTTCTACCTTTGGTATCATGTCGTACCAGGCGTTGTGTTTATTCGGTAGGAGGGTCCTAAATAGTCTTGATAGTTCTCGATATGTCCTTTCGACGGGATTGGCCTGTGGGTGTCGGATTGACGTCATGATTTTTCGTATGCCGGCTTCTTCTAGGAGCTCTTTTCATCTTTTCGCTGTGAATTGTGTTCCTTGATCTGATAAGATTGCTCGTGGTTTTCCATACTTAGGAAAATAATCTTGTGTCAGTTTTTTCCAGGTGGCTTCGGTCGTGGCATTTTTTAACGGGTAGATTTTTGTGAGCGTTGAGAATACATCAATTACGGCTAAAATGTATTTATTGCCATATTTCATGGCTGGTAAGGGTCCGTAATAGTCTAGGGATACCAGCTCTCCTGGTCTTTCTGGTAGGATGCTTTGCATTTCTGCGAACATAACTTGTGTATAGATTTTTTTCCGTTGGCATGAGTCGCAGTATTTTAGCTGCTTTCTTATGCAACGGTATAGACTGGGATAGTAGAAATTTTCGTGCAGTATTAGATAACACTTCCTAGCTCCTGCGTAGCCGTATATCTCGTGGCAATTTTCAATGAGATGTTTATGCCTTTTCCGGGAATGATGGCTCTTTGCCACTCGTGCTGGTTGATGTGTAATACTTCGTTTATTATTTTATAGTTTTTTATGTCTGTTCCATTTTTTATTGCAGTTTTTATTTTTGTACAATACTCATCGTCGTCTTGCAGTTTTCCAAGGTTGGTAAGTATGTTTTCTAATTCCTCGGTTACTTCGGTCGTTATTTTTGCGATTATTATCTCTCTATTGTTTTTTTTACTGTCGGGACGACTAAGGATGTCCGCTACCGTGTTGCGTTTTCCTTCGCAGTGTTGGATCGTCGGATGGTAATCCTGGATTGCTAGTGACCATCTGGTGAGACGTGAGTAGTATGTGTACACCTTTGCTCTATCCCACTCCTTCCCCCACCGCGCGGCTACCCCCACCACCTCACTTTTCCACCGCCGCGCTACCCACTCTGCTTGACCAGTGTCGGTAACGTGGAGATGGTAAAGTGAGGTAGTGTGGGTACCTTGGTGAACAAGGAAGAGTAGAGATAAGAGCAGGATGGAGCATAGGTATACACATACTTGGGATAAAATATTTAACTCACCCTTGTGTTGGCTGCATCTGCGACGACTCTCCAGGGTGACGGGCACATACACACATATGCACACACACACACGGATTCTCTCTCTCTCTCTCTCACTCACTCACTCACACACGCGCTCACTCACTCACTCACTCAATCACATCAAAAACCACGGCTACGCATCAGGGCAATGCGAATTACCCGCACCCATGGAGCTTGGGCACCGTCAGGCGTGGGCATCCGTATCCCGATCAGCGTATCGCTACCGTATGTTCCTTCGTGCAGGTCATGATATCCGTCCTCGTCAATGAAATGATCGGGGCCGAATACCGTACACTTCAAAAGCAACACAGGTAGTGCGCTAATCGGTGGCTCAGGGTGAAATAGCTGCTGCCAATCGACGTATATCGATTCATCGATATCGACAAGCAGCACCTCGCAGCACCCGTCATCATCCATGTCGATGATCTCCCCGCGCATAGCCCTTTGATGCCGCACAACGACACACGAGGCTCCCGCACATAATTCCTCAAATTTAAAAGCACTCCTGTCAGCAAATCCATCAATATATAAGCTCTCCAAATCGTCCTCTAGTCTTAGCCACGCAACACACATTTATTCCGTGCGCAGGAATATCGCGTTATCCCTCGCACCGCAAACCATCCGACACACAAAAGCCACGGCTAGCGCGAAGTTGTCGTACCGCGGATACATTTTTCTCGATTTAAACTTTCGTCGTGCACTGCTAAAGACAGACTGAATGCTCCGGATGATGCTGGCGGTGATCACAGCGTTTGAAGATAACAAACGCTCCTCTGAATCGTAATCAGGTGACCAGCGCTCTGAATGCAATGTCAGCGGTTTCGCACGGGCGTGCCGCTTTGTGCTGTGCCTCTCGTGAGGCGAATGCTCTGCAGTAAAAGACGCAGAATATGATACCGTACCGCGAGAAACCTCGATTATAATTTATATATGATTATAAAATAAGAGACACAGTAAACCGATGTATTTGTTTTTAATTGATCAATATTTTATTTAAATCACTTTACACATATTTACCGTCGTATGCAACATCCCTCCAAACACGGTAATCTTCGCTCGGAGACTTCTCCGCCGTTAAATTTATTTTTATCACTGCCTGATCGTCGAGAGGCAAAAGCATTGTAATATTCACGCACTAATCTGTCGTTTTTCATTACATTATCGCTAAAGAGATTATTAAATTGTGACATGGTGAATCCGCACGACATAAGATGTAGGAATACGATGCAAAATTGGGCACACACATCCGACGTATTACTCTGTAGCTGCTTGAGGCCGTACCGATAGAACTTGCAGTTTCTTCGTAGTCGTGCGAGATGTTGCGGTATAACCGGTGGTAGCCCGTAGCTATCAAAGTACATTCCTTTTTCATGATGGTTAACGTACATGGCCATCCAATGCTCTCCAGGTCCGTCGTGGTTATCCGTGTTAACTACGAGTCCGGCTGGTAACGACTATACACGAGGAATTCTGTCAGCCGAGTATACGCCAATGGTTGAAAGTGAGAGATACTGCAGACTCTCGTAGATTTGTCTAGTGTTCATGCTGAACACATAGTCAATGATTAAATGATGACCGATACGCTTTGAAAGACGTATATATATGCAAAATTCATTTCACAGCATCGTCGATCGTGTCACGACTACATGATGAAGATTTCTCCTCTTTCTTATTCTCTTCCTCTTCGTCTGCTGACCAAACATCCATGTATGATTCTCCTTTAAATGGGTGCTCGCGAAGCCAATTTTTTATTTGGAAAGCCTGGCGCATTGCACAATGCGAAGACGCTGTATCGTTTATCATAGCGTGTCTGAAGCATTTTCGCAAAGATTTCGGCATAAATGTGTACGATGGGGCGCCCTCCTCATCCTCCAGGTTGGAAATTTCACGACTCGTGATATCGCAAAGAAGTATAGCCTTCTCGTGACCGCGTGTATAGATGCGTCTTGATTTTCGCGAAATTTCACGCAAGTTAGCGTATGCCTGTTTACAGCTCACATCGCCCTCGTACCACTCCAGACCGTGAAAATATTTCGAGAGAAAATTATTCTGGCTTGTCGAATGCTGTGGTAATCCGGCAAAGTGACACGGCGGTGCGACGATCCAATAAGCATAGTACGGTCTATCCACTGCTACGACGGCAATTTCTTTCGGAATAAATTCCGAGTCTTTACCACGCATTCCCTGTATATCCATGACGATATCCATTTTCACGTCTAATCCGTACAGATGCTCGAGTTCGACTGATTAATTACTCGCGGACACGCTTCTACGTGTCTTAACACGAAATAATTTTATGCCGACATCTGCACATTTTTCGCTTATCCGGTAAAATCCACCATTACCTGCCGAGAGGCATCAATTTCAAGGACATTATCATATTCCGCGTAGACTACACAATTTATCGTTGAAGCAAGCGCATCCTCAAATCGTACCTCTATTCTCACACTACCGTGCTTTATTAAATTCCAATGTATATTGCTGTTCGCCAAAAGATCGGGTGTCAAATCAAAAACAAACAGACAGTATCCATCGCGATAATTATCGCGGTTGATCGAATTACCGTCGTTTAAGAAATGTATTAAATATATCCAGTTCCCGAAAACAACCTTTGAAAAGCATCCACATATAGATGATTTTTCGTGAAATCAGGTTGTAACGGTTTCGAAGGTATTTGAGCACCATCAACATACAACGAGAGACAATTTATCTTGTAATTTTGGAAATTGAATGGATTCATACTGAAGTCGCCGCTAAATGCCTTATTATCGACAAAACCGATAATTATACGCTTCGGCAATTGACCTAACACGATATTATAGATAGTCTCTCCATGAACACCAGAGTGTATTGCAACGGCTTTTACCTCGACTCTCGTAAGAGGATATTTAGCCGTAGACTTTGCCAGAGTTCTAGCATGCGAGAGCACACCAGGAGCTATTTTTGTTCTACGAACGAGAAGCGATGCCTCAAGAATCTTTAAGCCGCATTGACCATTCTTTGTATCCCCTACAAGACAAAATGAATTTCTAGATCGCACCAACCATAGTCGCATCTCGACGCCGTTTAATAGGAATCGCTCCTGATTAAATATATCGCAATGCAGATGACCGAGCAAGTCTACAGTTTTTTCGACATTTAAAAATTGTTTTCTCTTCACAAGACCCGTATTTTCCGATGTTATATCATCCATTTTTCCAGGGGTATCGTCGTACCAGAGAACGCTCGTGAGATGCGAATTTTTTGCTGCTGGACCGTAATTCAAAAGTGTTTCTATGTACGCTCGATAAGCGTAAGCATTATTTGAAGGTGAAACTAATTTTTGATTCAGGTATACGTCCACCTGATTAAACATGGAATTCAAGAGATTGTTTAAAGGGCCGGCACTTACTTTCGACGATGTGCCCGCAGCAATTTCCGTAGTAGTAGGAGATGTTATTTTCACTCTCAGGCTAAGCATAGTATGCGCGAGATCTATATACTCATCACCCTGTCCAGGAATAACAAATTCAATCGGTGAATCATCTGTTAGCGAAGTTATTGGTTTGTAATACACGCAATTGGAGCCTTCGATAGTAGTTTGCCTCGGTGGGAGTGAAAATAATTCAAGTTCCGATTTAAGACACTCGCACGAGTACGCATGTAGAAATGCCATCTTGTTTCAGCTATCCAAAAATATCTGCAACTGTTCGTTGACAAGTCTTCTTCTTCTTATTCTTCTTATTATTCTTCTTCGTCTTTATTACTTTTCTCTTTATTACACTTTTATTTTTACGGGAGATACGTCGTGGTTTACGTTCGTTCGATGAATGAGGAGTTCGTGAAATTTTGCGCTTTTTATGACCAGATCCCCGCATGAGAGTGTCAATTTTTTCAGAGGCTTTACGTTTGAGATTACAGCTATATTTCTATCGAGGATATCACCGGCCACGTTTACACCAGCGCGCAACGCCTCTTTTCCAACCGCTTTAGCGCCCTTCTTTAAAAGTGGTAACACTCGACGAAACAGCCCCCCGAGAAAGCTGCCGATACCGTGTCCTCGTTGCTTAGGTATTCCGATATAAACATGGCTAATGCCACCGTACCCGCGACGACCCCATCCGTGCTGCACACTGTAAATATCATCCATAGTGGTGTAATCAATCGTGGGACCTTTTGAAATGTAGTGTCACAGTCAACGTTCCCTGCTTGAATGGTATAGGATCCCCAAATTCGTCTCTTATATCGATCTCGATAGTGTGTACATTATTGCAGAAGAGAGATATATATCGTGGCGTTGAAAACGATTTGATTTTCATCGAACCATACGGACAGTCATCAGTATCAATGGGAACAACTCGTAAGAGGGGTGTTTGTACATCGCCTGTAATATAGCTCCCGCAGATATCTGTGTATCAAAACATGCTGCCCGGTATAGCACCGGTGAGAGATGCAGGCCTCGACCCTGTGTATTCGCAATGCGGTTCTATCATTACTGACCTACAGGCCTCTTCCGAGAATCCTAGTAGCCTTGCGATAGCGGGCGATACGCGAAAGTCGTGGTAGCGTAGATCGTCGCATACGCGTGCCACTTCGACCTGGCCGCTCGGAAGCGATTTAAAGCGCAAATGATCGGCCCGTGAGGTAACGGATTTATACTCTCCAAAAGAGCGTCTATAGAGTGATATACACCAGGTGCTACTTGGTCTCTATCAGCGCGTCTCCGTGTTAAAAGAGTTAAACCCGATAAATCATAATCACCATCCTCAAAAGTTACGAGATTTCCTACAGTAGGAACATGTAAAAGAGTCATCGGATAAGCAATTTCCACAAGAGAAACAGACCATTCTCCGTGCAAGCGTATCTGACGCGGTAGTTTTGTAATAAATTTCGTCGTCGTATTATCCGGAAAATACTGCATACTACTGTTGCTCGGTAGTACGACAAAGAAAGAGCTATCCTTGGAGCTCATATTTATCACGGACGATGATTCCGAGCGTTCTTCCTCTTTGTCCTCTTCTTCTCTTTCGTCTTCTCAGATCACGGAGACACTCGTACTCGTGATAATTCTGCCTCGTAGAAAATACCGTCGTCAGTCTCGTTATTCAGATCGTGTAAAATATACTCGAATGGTTCTCGATTCACTGATATTCGTTGAATCTTGAATAATTCGTTACTCCAACCACGCTCATATCCTTTCACGAAAGCTGCTTTAGCTGTACTGATACGTACCAAGTCACCGACGCTGTATTTAGGCTTTTTAATTTTTTTCGCGTTACGCTCGTAACGCCGTGCTAAATTGTCTCGGGCTATAGAGGCATTTTCGAGGGTTACTTCGCTCGGAGGAATACGCGTTCCGCTATGTCTAGTGGATTATAAGCATATAAAAAATTTTGTAAAACATCGATGTAACGCTTATTTCGCATGTATGTAAAGTAGCGCCACATTCGCTCTTTTATTGTTCGATTAAAGCGTTCGGCAATCGAGGCTTTTATATCAGGGTTACGAGCAGCGCGAAAATTGATATTCTTTTTCTTCAGAATTTTCTGAAACGGAGCGCCGATAAATTCTTTGCCTCGATCAGTTTGCAATTGCTGCGGGCGACGATGGTTACTGCGCGCGAGTATGCGTGTGAGACCGCGGGCCACGTTTGCGCTCGTTGTGTCACGCAAAGCCTCGACCCACGCGTATTTGCTCAACACATCGATAACAACAAGCAGATACGCGTACCCATCCTTGTACGTGGCTATCGAGCGAAGATCAGCTAAATCAGCCTCCCATACATCGTCTATATCACTCACGCTGTACGTACGACGGGGAAATCGTCGTTGCATGAGGCAATGCATGTTATATGAATCCTGTGTCTCGAGCCATGGTAAAACATTTTTTCGCGCTACTCTTCGATCCACCTGGGCCAAATTTTTTGCTCGAGAATAGGAAGCAGGATGAGCGGTGTCATAATAGATTTTTTGAAAGATTTTCATAATTTTAGCGATGACCAGTTAAATGGATTCTTTTTCTTTTTCTTTTCTAACTGTGTGAGGGGTCGATATTCTGCTTGTGCGATGTTTTGCAATTGTTCGTCCTCTTCTTCATTCCCCTCCTCCCCCTCGATGATGTCGTTTTCAGCCGTGAGCATTAAATCTCTGTTTGAGTGTGCGGTCTCGGCCTCGTCGTTCTTATTGCTACCGTTGCTGCTGTTGCTGCTGCTACTATCGTTATCGCGCCGTAAAATAAGACGCCGCTGTAGTGTCGAGGATGATGTAGGTGTAGGCTCGTGTAGTAACTCGGGATTGCCGATAAATTCGCGTGGCATCTGTATCGCTCGCAGGAGTTTGGCAAAGTGAGATCGTCCGATGGGTATCTCGCGTTTTCTAGCTTGCATAGCATCGTTAACAAGATCAACGATATTGGAATTTGAAATTCTTCTACCATTTATGGAAACAACACCGTTACGATCCCATGTCATTTTTTTACCAACGGCGCTGCGATGCAAATTGCGAAGCAACGATATTGCTTTAGATTTAAATTTTTTTGGTACGCTATCGATAATAAGTGTGTCACTGAGTCGAGATTTAACTTTGTTCATTAAAACGTCGTCGGATTTATTCTCATGGCTATCGAGTATTCCTACTTTTCGTTTTGATGAAATATTCGGTACTGCATTATCGTACTCGACCATGTGAAGATAACGCTGTAAAACCTGTTGGTATGCTATCCATTTCTCTCTCTCGCTCTTGTAAGAGTGAGAGTTTAGAATTTCACTCAGCTCAGAGTCGAGGCGCGATAATGGCGTACCGGTAGTCTGTACGGAAGGCAACGGGTCTGCACTAGTAGTAGTAGTAGTAGCAGCAGCAGTAGTGGCGAGTCCAGCGAGACGATGTATGTTATCATGAGAAATAAGTACCATCTTTCTGGCATATTCCATGTCTCGCGTAGGCCAAGACAGGCACAAGAAGCAACTTGAGAAGTCCGACACAGTGCTCGACGATGATCTTCCTCTTACCGCTCCAATTTCCCCTTTTGGCGGCTAGTCGTCGAAGAATTGTCGCGTGCCTCCGAAGATGATTCTATTGCACGTTGTTCAGACTCACATTTCCCTGTAAAACGTTTAGAGCACACTCGCATATACAGCGTACGAGCGTTACATCTGCTTTGCGCAAAATTGCACGTCGTTGCTCTTGCTTCAGATAACAATACGCTTGCAATATAATTATCTGCTTTTTATCGAGAGGTCCGCACAACGCCATTACAAACGCATTACTGGTACATTGCGCGACGCATCGCGAACTTTTATTGCTTTTTGAGGCACGTAAACGTAATGGTATTGGTCATCGGGAAATATACAGGCGCGAAATCGACAATTATCAGGCGTCGATTGCTTCAAATCGAATAATAGATAGCCGTGCAGTGCGGCTGTTGCATCGAAATATACTTCCTGCAAAAATCGCGGATTCTCGGGACATACCTGGCGGTTTAGGTGCTGTATTTGCGCGCGCTCTCGCGGATTTTTGAAGACAACGATATAATTAGCGTTTAAGGAGATATCGCGCTGCCCGTGACTCTGATGGAAGAGATTTTGCGTGATGAAAATGACACTAAGATTTTTATGATGGCTACCCTTGGTGAAAAGATCAACCACAGTATTGTTGGATGCCTCGCGCATTAGATCGTCAATGACCACAAGTTTAGGTCTTGCATCATTCTAGTAGTCTACTGCTTGCGGCAAACCCTCGCGAAATTCGATTTTATCACCGTACTCTGAATACCCGGACTGCCACTCTGAGTAATAAAAAAGTATACGCTTGAACGTGACATCCGTTATTTCGCGCATGTATTTAAAGAATTTTTTTACAAAATATGTTTTACCACAACCCGTAGGACCACTTATCACAGCTGTCCACGGATGTTTCCAACGTGTATCCATATCGATGAGTGTCTATCAAAATCAATCAGCAGACTCTTAAATAAGCTTATACCGCGGCATCAGCTATTTTCGCGGCCTTAAAGAGCTGATAAGGCGCGGCGCGCCTGCACTAGCTGATGAGGCGCGGGCCCGCTGTATAAGCTGGTGTTTACGCCGTATGTAAATTAAATAACGATAGTTTTTATATTTCTCACAAATAAAGCAATATTTTTATTTCACTATGCATACATCTCTATATACAAATTTTACGAATCATCGAATTCTAAACAGCAATATTATATCCACGGATGTAGCACGAGAAATTCAGAACAAAAGCAAACACTCGATAAGAATGACGGGACAAAAGGAATCAACGATGAGAAAGTCAGAACAAAAAGGAACGGTAGAGAGATAGCAGCTACTGCTACGAATAGCAGCACAAAAAGAACGAGCCGACAACGGTTTTATACATAATAAGTCAATTTTTCAATGTATTGTGCACAGTAAATATGATACATGAAATTAGACAAAAAGATTATTTTAAAATATCGCGAAATCAACCGTAAAACTATATACTTCTTTGCGTTATACTAATTAGCGTATTTCACAATAGCCGTACGGTAAAGTAGAGTACATCCCGTGCCGTTTTCGCTTCGTGTTAACAGGTTCGCATGATTTCGTTTCTTTACGCGTTACTACATGATGAAATTCCGTACGTCGAATAGCGTCGAATTTTAAAATAATAGGTACGCTCCTTGCTCCTGGCACGAAAGATCGTAATGCGTTATAAATTACGTGACGGCTATTCACAAAGTTTAGCGTGATACCTTTTACTTTACATTTTTCAATAAGCGTACCGTCGGGTTTACGAACAAGGTATGCGTAAAATTTTGGTCCACCCGAAACGAACGAAGTTATATAACTACCAGTCCCGTATTCGCTTAATTCATCCGTAAGATCTCCTAGAAATTGACCGATTGGCGGCTCATACTCGTTACCACCGAGGCTGCTCACGTAAATACAGGAGTCCGTATCGCAGTACAATATTATCGCCCGAGCCCCTCAAGATAACTGTATAATTTTAGGCGTGCCTGTGCCGTTGTGTATGCTGCAATCACGGGATTTAATTTCGGGGATGGTTGGATAGCATCGCGGTTGCTCACATAGTTTACATACATAATCTTGTGATTAACCGGTAGCATCCCCGTCACCTGAATCTCCGGACTCGTTAGTAAATTCATTAGCTCCGCGCGCGTGAAAACGATAACGGTTTTCGTGAGATTCTCTCGTTGACCAAACTTTCCCCAGAATGAATTAAGAGCCAATTTCGCTAGTGAACGTAAACCCGGATTTGGTTCCAAAGCACTTCGCTCGAGATATACACCCTCATACTCCTTGTACAATGCTATAAAACGCTCTATTGCTTCCTCGTCATCGTTACACTCTGTTGGCGGTCCACTCGCCTCCTGTTTTATTTTTAGGAATGTATCGATGTACTCGGCAAAATGACCGCCTCGTCGCCTTGTCGAGTCATACTGCGTAACAACGTATTGCGAAATTTCATAGATACACGTCACCTTATATCCGAGCGACACAGTTTTTCTCAGCTCGTCCACGACCCATGTGCCGTTAAACGCTCGCTCAGTCGTGTCATCGTGTGTACAAACCTCGGATCTGTCCATATCTGTACAGCACGTTCTACACAGGGGGAACAGTAGTTTCCCATGCATGCGAACAGGCAGTACGGGTATATACAAATCGCGCGGTGCCACCACGGTACACTTCACGAGACCCTCGACGACACTTAGATCGTTTTCAAGTCCTACGAGTTCTCGACACTCGTCACCTACGTACAATTTTGGGTGTCCAACGGGATATTTTCCATTCTTACACACCCATGGATACAGCGAGCAAACATCCACATAGTTCGACCGCCAAAGATTGCATCGCGTGGTTCGAGAGGCGCCTGCTTGACCATGGAGTGATTTTTCACGTATATCGAGATTTCCTCGTTATTCTCGAGTAATCTGTCAAAACCGCATTCCCATATTTGGGTTAGAGTGTACCCTTTCGATCTGATTCGCCCGGAAACAAGAACGGTACGCTCGTATCGCTCATCCATTGTATCGCCGAATTTAGTTCGAGCATCTCTATTCACGCGATAACATCGCGGACAACCATGCCAAAAGCAACCGTGAAATTGAAGAACGTGATGGACCCCCGCATCCACGTAGTAACCGTCGACAGCCGGTAGGCCGGCCGGAGGGCGATACTCTCTCGTGCGTCCAGCATGATCGATAACGCAGTTGAGCTCACGCTCGAGCCATACGAGCCATACGACGGCCTTGCGCGATTGCTTATCGCCTCAGCGATATCCTCCTGGTGGTAACACCGCAATGCGATCTTTCTGTAGAAAATTCTTTCGAAATACTCTTATACATGCTGATGCTATCGTGCATGCTTCTGTAAAGGGGCACACGCTCCCACTACGTATAAGTAACTCTCGAAAAGCTAAACACGCTCGTCTCAAAACCGTAACATCTGTACGACAATATTGCACAAATTGCGTCGCAAAATCAAATTTATAATCTACGCGACTCGATTCTTCCTCATACAATTTTAAAAGGCGCTCGCGATCCGCTCAGAACATAGTATCGGGTGAGTAAAAATGCAAAGCCGGCTGAGGACCTGAGTAATTCTGATATTCCAGTGTGTTGAATAAATGGGGAAGTGTACTGTAACGTGGCAAAATCCTCAAGCGCTACGTCCTTCTCGCACGACGGCTGCCAACACGATCTCGCAGGGCTGTAAGGCGTAATCGCCGTACTCTAAATAATTTTTTTTGTTTTTTTGTATTTATTTTTCTTAAATCGTACGACCGAGGAGCGGAGAGGAAGAGGAAGGAAGAGGGCGGCCCACACCTCTTGGCGGTTTCGGGATTGAGTCACCGTTTCGTAGGAGAGAGAGAGAGAGGATACAGACGCTTTCCATTTCTCGGGGTCGGGATCTACAGCCGTCCCGCTCGACGTTCATCTACGGCCAATATGCTATTATCTATTCTCGGTCATTTGATCTACTAGCAATAACCAATCTATCTCACGGGGCTCACCTGCCGGACTGGACTACACATGGTTATTATCTGCTATTAATATTTGCGTCGTCCCGCCGAGGCGCTAGACGCGGTCATCGTGCGACACCGGTTCCCCCAATTAACCGAGTTCGGCTCGCTAAGAGGGGATCATAGGTTACGGGCACGCGTGCCGGCAGGACCTCGGGGCTTTTTCCCGGTTACCGTCGAGCGAACAGGACGTAACAGCGAGTATCATGTCGTCCCGCTCCACCGTTGATTTCGTCGAAATCTATCACCACCTATCGTGGGTACCGGGGCATATCTTTTGAAACAACGAGGAGTAAATCGAGGATGGTATCCAGAGGAGAGAATTTCGAGACGGTTTTGGGTTAAGAAGGATTAGCAAGGAACATCGCATCGTCATCGTCCCGGTGAGCTCTCTTCCCTTTTACGGTCTTTCGCCATTATTTGATTATTATTGTTTTTTTTAATTCTTTGGAAAGTTCGATTCAAACTTAGTCGTACCTGCGATTCTGATATACCACGCACAGAGTACTATTCGTATCGGGACAGGCTGCGTCGAGTAGAGTGTAATATCGTGATCGTTTGGCGGTTAGAGCCGGGAAGAAGTCACTTCGTTCGTTGTCCTTTTTTTTTGTTACTGTTCTGTAGTCATTTTGCTGTAAGAACGCGCGCGTGTTGTTACATCATCCCGTGGTCGGATTGTATGTGAGGGATTTGAATGTCATAGGCCGTGTCGCGGACTTTCAGGAATAATTGACACTTATAGATTTATAATATTTTATTCGTCTTATTTCATTTTATTTATCTCTCTTATTATATTGTACATTATTTTATTTCTGCGAATGCCTGCAGTGCGTGCTCAGCCGTCATCCCGTGTTTGTACTTGATCGAGGGATTAGTACGGTTCGAAGCGTATCTTGCTATGATAAATAGTTCGTTCGTTATTTTCGTTGTTACTGTTCTGTAGTCGTATAGTTAAAACGTGCGCGCGTTAGGCCGTTATCCCGGAGTGTGTTGGTTTGTGTGGGGGATTGGAACGGGATAGACCGCGTCACAGATTTTAACGAAATATAGACTTTGGATTTATGTGAGTTAATTTGAGTTCCCTTTCGTTTCGATTTGGAAGGTCGTGCGCGAATGCGTACGTCATCCCGTTGTAGATTGGATGTAAAAGAGACTAGAACGTTATATAGCGCGTCGCGTATCCTTCCAATCAATCAGCGTTTCTCTGTTTTATTTATTATTTATTATTTTATTTATTATTTTATTTATTATTTTATTTATTATTTTATTTATTATTTTATTTATTATTTTATTTATTATTTTATTTATTATTTATTGGTTATTTGTTATACTTTATTCAACCAACGAGGTATTGATCGAGATTATTATTCTCACATTAATTATTTTTTAATTATTATTATTCTTTGTTATTATTGAATTACCGACCATTATTCATTCGTTATTTGGCATCTTATGGACCGCAGAAAGTCTCGGTGGTTTGACTTTTACACGGCATACCTTATTTGAAATTGTAATAGCAGGCCGTGGATCGCTTCGCGTACGTGACCTCTCGACGTCCCGTTGTTTTGGTTTTGGTTCGGTTTGGAAGTGTGTGGGATTAGCTCGGGATAGGCCGTATCGCGAACGATGCGTTGAGACAACCGAATATTTGGCTGTGTCGGTGAATATTGGTCGAGATTCAAATAAACGAGCGAGATAGGCTATACAGTATCCGGAGGCTACCGAAGTATGGGAGTGAGTGAGAAATCGGGATAACTGCTGCCGTTGAATTAAAGATTAAAACTAAGATACCTAACTAAATTGAGAAAATTGTTAACACGAGACTGATTTTACGGGACATTTTATTTGAATTCTAAGTTGTTGTTTATTGGAAATTACCATCAGATCGCCAGAAATAAAGAAGTTTGTAAGTCCCGTACTTGCTGTGGTTGTCTAAATTATTTACTGTCATTATTTTATTTATTTATCTATTATTTATTTAGCTGACTCCATGGATTGTTCTCGTTTGGTCGTAGTTATTGACAATATTTTATTATTCGACTTGGTTCGTGGATTTTAAGGAATTCTTTTACTTGATTGATTTTATCCGTATTTTACTTTATTTTTGTTTGACTAATAAGTAGCTTGACAGTCCGAACCACCCACTCTGCCTTGAACAGCTGTAGCTGGCCTGGGTCGAGACTGGTCATCGAACTCGGTATTTTTCCTTCCGGCGCGAAAGCGCCTGGCGCCCATCTCGAAAGAGAAAATAAAAAGGAAGGAAAAATAACTTGGACCAGTCATAGGTAACGTGGTGCGTTGAGGCACAAATTTACCGTTACAGTACCTTTTGCCACTTCATCGGCGAAACCAAAGGCCTTAGGTAAAGCGCTAAGAGCCATGGGTAAATAGTTTAGACTATCGAGAAAAACGACATCGCCAATTTTCATCGAGACAATCTTCGTACCATTCATAATCAGAGAGGGCAGCTGTGTGTTTTGCACCTCGATTGAATACCGTAGAATAAATTGTGCGTCGAAACCTGTAGCATTATGGGCAATGCAGATGGTCTTTTTAAATTTTTGCGATAATGCCAATTTTACGAGCTCCCCAACAGGATCATCGATAAACACGAATTCACATTTACCACAGTTAGCACAATCGGTGTCTATATCTGTGATATCCAAAAAGCACCAAAGAACGAACGATTACAGTCTGCGCAATACTCAGGCTGCGAGTCTCTATTACCGTTGCAATAAGTGGATTTACATCGAATACATTGATAGCTACATCGATGCTCGAGTACTCGGATATACTTGGAATTACATTGTGTGCAGAACCCTCGACTATCTAGCGCACCTGCGAGATTTAATATCGGTTGATAGTGATGAGAACGCTCGTAATAGAGAATAAAGAGTGTATGATTAATTTTACCTGTTGTGGTGAGTACGTATTTTCACCCATCGTACAGAGTCGGAACGCGTTTTCCGAAGGTGAGAAATTCATAAACAACAATCACTATACTCTCGTGAACCAAGTACTCCTGAAAGAGCTGAATTTCGCGCGCACCACACCCTCTAGACGGTGTCGTTACCCCTGCATTACGCGTGAGCTCTATCGCTGCTGTATATTGCGCACCTCGAAGCCCGTTCCGAATTTGACACAATCGTCTGCGTAGCACGCCCGCACGTATTTGACCGCGTTCGGCATGCGCTCGGGCAGTGACAAGGGATCGTTGTAGACACAAATTATCGCGATTACTTATGCGTAAAATTGACTTTTTTGCTATAGACTCGTGTGTAAGCCTAGTGCCCACACCAGCTCCTTGGACGCCTCGTACTATACATGTCGTCATTCTACATGTACCAGCGTCTATTCGAAATTCGCGCGCGCTCTGAGCTACACTATTAATTAGTCACCATATATCGTCGGGAACGATGTCACGAGCTGGTCGAAATGATAACCATACAGGTCCTTGCGCGAAAGACGGTACGCTCAGTGTCATACCCACATAATCATGTCCTTCGCACGATTCTGTAAGGCGTGTGAGAACATCTCGCATACCTCCCTCGAACCATGTCAGATGATTAATACCGACCGGTGGCTGACGAAAATAAAAATCTGTCTCTTGACCCTGCATCCTAAAACGTGGAAAATAGCGTCTCTGCTCGTTGTCGATACCGAAACGTTCACCAGCAGGCAAAATATCACCACCCCATGCAGCAGTCCTTCCATCGCCAGTCTGTCCAGCTGCAAGCATAATTAAACCATTTATTAGAATTGTTATTTCATTTACTTAAAATTTTTGTTTGTCGCTAGCTATATACTCTGCATATAATTCGTGTAACGTAAGAATTACAAACTTATATTTGCTTCTAGTCCTCGAACCCGTCGACTGCACCCGGGAACCGCCGACGCATTTCGTAAACCAACTCGATTGTCGGCGATCTTGGCACAGTGAATCGTGCAAAGCGAAAAACGTTTGGGTCCGTCTCGTACCTTGTCTTTTTATTTTACTATTATTATCCGCGTAATTTTTTTATTTTTGTCAGCGTAGTTGTATTATTAAAAGCTTACCTGAATCTACAGGATCCTCCTCCTCTTCCTCCTCCTCCCCGTCGTCATCGTCTGCGTCTTGCTCCTTCTTCTCCTCCTCCTCCTCCTCTTCTTCTTCTTCTTCTTCTTCTTCCTCGTTGTCTGTATTGCTGTTGGTATCATCGTTTGAACTGTATTGTCGCGATGGGCCTGCGACGGATTCATCTGGTTCTCTCGAGGGGCCTGCCATGAAAAGACCGTTTGTAGGTTTATAGCCGCAGAATGGCTGGGTAAAATTTATCAAAGGATTCCCTGCGGAGCTGTTGTTACGTCCTGACGTAACCATGCTCCAATATCTATCTTTCTTTTGAAGGAGATCATAAACCTGCATCGTTGTCGAGTCCTATAGCTACCAGAGATTATACAGGTATAATGACGGCGGGAGGGGTGAGGCCTGCAGGTACGCCGAGGCAGGGCAGTGGGAACACATGGTGCGCGCCAGGAATGAACGGCCAGGTTCACCACTGTACCTGACAACGAAAAACCAAGAGTTGGTAGGCCACTGCCCCACTCTAAACGGCCAGCGTAGAGGGACCCGAATCTCGTATCAAGAGTTTTCCCTCTAAGGCCGGTGGATATCATTGGCGGCGCGTGTCATCGAAATCTTTAATTGATTCATGTCCGCGTGTTCTATTGGTGACTGTCGGGTGGTCGCTTTCTTCCCCCGTCATATACCGTATCTGGCTCACGAAGATAGAACAACTGCCGTGGCAACCTTTTCGTTGCTTTAGAAGTCCCTAGATGCTACGACGAATGATGCAATAAACAAAAATATTACACGAAGATAGACTAACTGCCGTGGCAACGTTTTCGTTGCTTTGAGAGTCCCTAGATGCTACGACGAATGATACAATAAACAGGAATATTACACGAAGATAGACTAACTGACGTGGCAGCGTTTTCGTTGCTTCGGAAGTTCTTATATCCGATGACGAATGATGCAATGAACAAGAATATTACACGAAGACCTATGTCTTATTGATAGAAAATTGGAATTTGTTTTTGACTACAGAACACCAAAAGCCCAAAAGGCATTTCTTCAGAATCTCTGAACGTTTAAATATAAATTTAAACACAATCGTAGCAAAGATTTGGACTTCTTATGAAGTAAATACTTAAACTATGGTATATATATATTTAATAAGTAAATCAATAATTCAAAAGGAACAAACCATTTAAACGGAAGTTCGATATAAGAGCTAAACAATAATATCATACAGATAATCAGAGTTAAAATATGATAGACTAAGAAAAAACGATTCATATCAGTCATTGGATAGATAGTAAAGATGACTCGAAGCTACGGTAGCGGTTGTTGGCGTAGGAGCATGCCGCTCAACGCTCTCAGGTCGCACCCGAGACGATGCCGTCTTTCCCGTCTCTCTCTGTGTTAACACCATAAGACGAGGAGTGTTCCCTCGCAACAATACATATTTATAGAACACATACTTTGTGACCCAGTGTGAATGTAAGCAGCCATTTGATATAGAATCATTTGGACTGATGAACAATTTTGAGCTAAAATTATGATAGGAACTCAGAAGAGAAATGCTTACTTAAAAGGATACAAGAAATAATTGCAAATATGAAAATTTAACATTATAGAAAATTGAAAAGCCAATATATTGTTTTAACTAAACAATTAGGATCATGAGAGGATATGAAAACCATAGACGGTTTGTTACTACAGTAGTTATATATGCCCATTTACGTTACACACTATTAAGAATAAAAATAAGTTTAACATTATCGAAGAATTATATTCGGTATTAGTCATAAAAGGGACAACGGAAGCGACTCGGATCTACAGCGCAGCGTGGCCCGAAACCCTCGACACCTCGCTGCCTGACCAAGGCGCTTTTCTCTCTCTCTCTCTCTATCTCTACGGGTGCCACCGAAGCAAGGAATAATCCTTCAACCACTTCGCGGCATGTGGTATCGACTCGCATGCAACTAAAGAAAAGAATCGAACGACGATGACGTCACAGCTAGAAGGAAAAAAATGAATCATCGATAAAGTCCAAAGTCCGAGCTCTATTGTAATCCCCCGCATAGAAAATTAAGCCCTCCAGGACCTGTATAAGGACGGGAAAATACCCGAAAGAGACAGTATCAAGTCGACATTTCAATTTTGTAGTTCATAGTACAGTCAGTCGCCGAGCAGTCAGTAGACAGCCCGTTGGCGATAATTACCGCGGAGGAACCCCACCCTGTAGAGTCAGCCAAAGTCCAGAGTGAGTACTGAAAATAAAAACGTTCGAACAGTCTAAGTTCAGTTCGAATGTACTTTTTCTCAGTTTTAATCATACGGAATTTATCTAAAGTTTAGAAGAAATTGAATTTAATTGTTTTCTGCCGTTTTTGTACAAGTCCACACTGTTTATTTCGTTTTACTGTTTTATCGAACCACAAGTATCGCGTTAAGTATATTGTGTCGAGAAATAACGATCGCTCGCGCACGGTAATAGCGAACGTACGTGCATCAATTATTCGGTTATTTGAATAAAATCTAACAGCTTCATGATTCATCGAGTATAACGATTTCTTTTACAAACGATTGCCATCAATTTTCCCTTCCACGCATCGGTTACCGGCGAAACAACTTCACCAGGAAAACCAAACGTAAGTACCAACCCAATTTTTCTAATTTATTTTATCTGACATTTCCGTAAATTTTTCCCCAAGTGAAAGTAACCTACCACTTCCCTTCCCACCTAAAATCCCTTCCTCCGCGGGATAATTTATCAATTTAGTTTATCGAGACGAGTGACGGGTTAACGCGAATAATCAACGAGCATTCTCAGCCCTCTCCCGAGTAATTTTCCGAAAGTTTAGACTCAAAAGGGGGCTTGCGTCTTCGGTGTTTCTTGTCAGGTGTGGTAAAGGGAGAATTTATTCTCCTTGACCAGAGTACGGAAAACTCACGCCGAAACGCCTCACACGTCTTAAATTTGTCGGTTTTTGTAAAGACACCGCGCGGATTTAACGTAACAAAAATTGGGGGCTCGTCCGGGATCCTAAAAGAGTGTTCATTTTGTTCAAATTAACCAGTCATCTTTGTCGCGAATAAAAATTAATTAATGGAAATTAAATTAAAGAAAAAGAAAAGTGTCAAGTTAATTAGTAATTTTTGTCGCGAGTAAACTAAAAATCGAAAAGAAAACAAGTTGTGATTATATAAAGAAAATTGTTCGTATAGTTTGAATTAATTAATCGGTTCTGTCGTGGATAAATTAAATTATGAAAGTTGATTTTTTAAGAAAGTGTCACTTTGGTTCGTGTTAATCGACTGGCCTTTGTAATTCGATTTAATTCATAAAACCCAGCTTTTACCTTTTTACCGCGTTTTCCAGAAGTGATTTAATTCGCGAAAATTGATTTTTTACTTTTTATCGAGTTTTAGTGATTCGACTAATTTCATGAAAAGTGATCCCTCCTTTCTCCTCAGTTCTTGTAAACGGATTTAATTCATAAAAGTCTAGATTTTCCCTTTTTTACCGCGTTTTGATATCTTGATTTAATTAGTGAAAATCGATTTAAAAAAAATAAAAAAAAAAAAAATTTTATTGAGTTTTGTTGAATCAATTCGTTTCATGAAAATTTACTATTCCCTTCAATAAAAGTATTAAATCTAACTTCAACCTTTTTTTTTACCGCTGTGTAAATTTAAAGTGTAAAAATTGATTTTTTCTTTCTTTAAAATTATTTATATCGGGATTTATAAATCGATTTTACTTATAAAAATTGATGTAGTTGAAAGTGACACTTTTAAGTTGAGTTAGACGATCGGATTTCCCCTTGAGAAAAACTATAAATCGAGAATGTTCGTTGATGTGGTTCGAGTCCATTGATCGACATCGTTGCAAAAATTGATTTGTTTTAGAGAGTACCCGCTATTAATCAAGTTATTTGGTAAGTCTTTTTCATAAGTAAATTGACCTTGTGGAAATCAAAAGTGAGAAAAATATTCAATAATGACTGGTGAATAAAAAAAAGATAGAATTTGTATTGAAGGACATATACGTGGATAGATATATATATAATCATAGGTTGTACTCCATTATACGGGACCATTGGAGAAATTATTGGTACTTCAAGTGCGTATAAGGGAACTCGAGGTTCTCGCGCAAGAACTAATTGAAGAAGTCACGCAAGAAATTTTCTTAAGTCAACTCGGTTTAGAACGAATAAAACAGCAAGAAAGAATAATCGCTAAAACATACGTGAGAAGAACTACAAGGAAAATAGCTTCCCCGAATATTAACTATGGAGAGTAATATTATATTTGTTTCAACCAATCAACCATCAAACTTCCTGTGTTGTTTCTATACGATTCGCTCCGTAACACTAACTTCGTTGTACTACCATTTACATATATACTGTCAACCTACCATGTGTTAAAGCGGTGTGCACGCAATCCTGAAAATATTGGGTCAACAAATCGCTTCTAGTGCTTCTTAAACCTAACGTACTCATTTGTTTCCCATTCATGGGTAAGCGAAAAAGAGGAGGACGGAAATTCCAGCTCAGAAGAATCAACTGTTTATTCAGAAACCTTTCAATATCCAAAGAAGCACGACCTCAGTTAATAACTACCACGTCGACCAAGAATCAGAGTCATCAAATCAGCCCACCTAATTTGCATCCTACTCATATTATTCAACCCACTCCTAACAACACAATCGACGCAAGAGACGACTGGGCAACCAGATTTGCCCACGCACGTATCACTGACATCACAAGATACGATTGGACAACCAAATTTGCTCGTTCACGAATCACATTACACTAGTGAGAGAAATCCTATGTTTCAGCTCTCCGCGTAAGTAGGGTTAAGGCTGGCAAGGCTCGCTCACAATACACATTACACTAGTGAAGAGAAATCCTATGTTTAAGCTCTCCGCGTAAGTGGGGTTAAGGCTGACAAGGCTCGTTCACAAAACACATTACACTAGTGAAGAGAAATCCTATGTTTCAGCTCTCCGCGTAAGTGGGGTTAAGGCTGGCAAGGCTCGCTCACAATACACATTACACTAGTGAAGAGAAATCCTATGTTTCAGCTCTCTGCGTAAGTGGGGTTAAGGCTGGCAAGGCTTGTTCACAAAACACATTACACTAGTGAAGAGAAATCCTATGTTCCAGCTCTCCGCGTAAGTGGGGTTAAGGCTGGCAAGGCTCGCTCACAATACACATTACACTAGTGAAGAGAAATCCTATGTTTCAGCTCTCCGCGTAAGTAGAGTTAAGGCTGGCAAGGCTCGCTCACAATACACATTACACTAGTAGAGAGAAATCCTATGTTTTAGCTCCTCGCGTAAGTGGGATTAAGGCTAGCATGGCTCGTTCACGAAACACATTACACTAGTGAGAGAAATCCTATGTTTTAGCTCCTCGCGTAAGTGGGGTTAAGGCTAGCAAGGCTCGCTCACAAAATACATTACACTAGTGAAAGAAATCCTATGTTTTAGCTCCTCGCGTAAGTGGGGTTAAGGCTAGCAAGGTTCGATTACGAAACATATCATACAAACAAGACAGACATAACCATACGTACCATTTACTAATTTTGACAATTACCAACCCTAATCCTTCATCCATGCCGAAAACCCATAGAGCAGGAAGGAAAGTTCAAGCGCAGAGATGAAAACGACGAATCTTTAAAGAACAATACCAAGTTCCAACAATTGCGTGCAAATCGTATAACAAGCAAAATTTTGGAGTTTCTAGCAGCCAATCTACAAAAGATAACGAAGATATTTCCCTTAACCAAAAAAAATAATAATAGGCTTTGAGGGACCCTTAGGTGAACAAACAGAGAAGTGTAAAAACCATCCAGACAGTACAAAGGCAGATTACGCGACCCTCCCTAACGAAGAGATACCATATTTATTAAGGGAAATTACGTGCGAAGCAAGCAGCAGTAAAGTCACACAGGGTGTCGACACAGACACACAGACTAAATCTAGAATAAATCGCCTTAAGCAAATCCGAGAAATCGAGCGGAAAAATTTTCTAGACGAACTTGTTGCTGATTACGAAGCTCACTCGATAGAAGGGATACGCTATCACCCGTTTGTGACACCTTGCAAACCTCAAATCACTAAGATCGAATCGTTGAATAAACATCAAGTCATCCTCCTGAAGGAAAAACCACATTTGATTTCACCTCAGGGAAATTTTGAAACGAAATTAAAGAAATAAAACTCTATAATTCTTCTCCGTCACAAGTAATAAAAGTCATTCCTATTCTCTTCTCCTGCCCAATTTCTACCTTAATAATACTCTTATGTATCTTTGCATGTCTCTTTGATGCGGTATACCAAAAATTATACTTGTATACAATACATTATAAATGAGGTCAACTCGTTCAAAGGTAAGTATTGATGAGTCTATAATCCACGAGTATCCTGAGGAAAGAAGAAAAAAGACTCCCAAAGGATAATTCTAAAAATTTTATACTTGAAACTATAACCGAGTCCCCCTGTAATAGTCCCAGTAATTCACCTCTCAAGCTACCAACTCCGATTTCCGAAAAAATTTCCACCTCCCCCAGTTCAAATAAAAGTTCTGTTGTGTCCACTGTAGACTCGGACAAGTTAACCAAAACTGTCACCCGTAAAGCGAAAGTAGTAAAGTTTGATCAAGACAGTAACATACAATCACTTGAGTTAACATCTGACAATATTATCATAACTCGATCCCAAGAAAATATAGAAGACGAGACAAGTTCAACCGATACAGTTGAAATTATAGAAAGCAATTTTGGAAAATATTATAGTCCGGAATATAGTCCTTTACAGATCAGAGAATTTTCTGACGACGAAAGTTTAAACCAATTTACGAGTCAATTGAAGGAAACGTTAGAAGCAAAGTCCTCAAATAACCCTTTGTCATTAGTCGGGTTTGTCATAAGGCCAGACGACGAGATCAACGAATATCTTCCAGCACTAGTATACCCCACCCCCCGTAACGAAGACCTAGGTCGGTCAATAAAACCCCTCGAAAGTATCGTGGAGAATTTCGAGTCTCTAAGTGAACCCGAAAACACGGATACACCGTTGCAGACCCCCTCGACCGTTGCTAGCGCTACGCCTAGTATAATCCCTTCAGCTAACAGCGATATATTTTACACGCTATTAAGCGGATCTACTCCTTTCGACGAAACTATTTCTAGATCACTTTCCCTTGTCGACAAAGAGTTATTATCAACTCCAAAAGGAATAATTGAGAATCGTGAAGAATCCACATTAACGTCAATTTAGTAAAAAAATTACATCTTTTGCCGGAATACAATTTGTCCACCCCCAGTTGTTCTACCTATCCCATAGTCAGAGACTCCAGCCCAGACAAGACATTGAATAGAATACCGCCAATAAAAATTTCTACTGAAAATTTAATTAAATCTAACGACTCACCACCAAATACACCTCCCATAATGGTTAATAATAATCAAACATTGTCTCTTCGAGATGCCTTGGCTGTCATACCGAATTATGACGGTCATTCTTTATCACTCGGTATGTTTATTCAGGGATGCAAAGAAGCCTTGGCTATGATGGGGCCAGGAGCCGAATCAAATTTAGTAAGTGCAGTTCGCATAAGAATAATCGGCGAACCTCGTCGCACCATACAGGGGCAAAATTTTAAAACAATAGAGGACCTAGGTAAATTTCTTAAAGATATTTATGCACCTACGCGAAGAAGGAATTTGGATAATAATGATGTGAGACCCACCGAGATGGGTAGGGAATGTTTTCATTGTAAACAACCAGGTCATTTTATACGGGAATGTCCCGTGCGACGTATTAAAGAAAATGAATACGAAAATTCGGGAAACGGCGGCGGTCTTCCGAGTATGGGTGCGCCTGGGGAGATCCCGCAGAGAATGCATCCAATCCATGTAATTTCTATCACAGCCAAGAATCCCAATCGCGAGTAGTTCGAATTTTTAATGTACGAATACATCGAGAAAGTAGCGTCTCGACGGTTACGGTAACGGCATCGGAAATAATATCTCCTGTCACTCTTATGGTTGACACTGGAGCCGGTCCGAACATTCTAAAGAAACAATTTGTAAGTGAACACATCTCTATAAATCGCGGAGAAATTCTGCAACAAAATGGAATCACAACAAATTCAATTTTTACTTTGGGTAATATTACCGTACAAATTTTCGGACGTTTCGCTACTTTCCATATTGTAGACAATAACTTCCCCATAAAGGAAGCTGGTATATTGGGTTCGGAATACCTCGACGGCAATCGCGTGAAAATTGATTACGAGAAAAGACAATTGAAAATGCAGAATGTAAGAATACCATTTGCAACTCAGGAAACTATTGTTATCCCTGCAGAGTCCACCAAATTGTGCTTCGTGAGAGTAAAAAATTTGGATTTACGGGAAGGCTATCTGCCTCCCCTGGATGCAGGTGAAGGTATAAACATAGAAAGCGGGTTCGTCATTAATGATAATGGTAAAGCTCATATTTACGTAACTAATAGCAATAAGCATATGATTCAAGTCCAGGTACCAGTACTAGAATTAGTGTCATCGGAGGAACTAATTCATAGAACAAAAATAAAAGATCCTAGAAACGATTCAAGTAAATGGGAAAAGAATCCCGAGCTTTCTAAGAGGTTGGGTCAATTAAAAAATAAAGACAATATAAAAGGAAATGATCAAGAGGATTTCTTTCTGTCGATTGAGCTCCCAGTAGAGGCAATACCCCGCAGAGATACTGAAAATTATTCAGGGAATATTTTAAATTTTTTGGAAAATGTAAAAGAAGAAATAAAAAATTGTATGGAAATAATTAAAGTCACTTGTGAAACGGGTTTGGAAAAAAATATATTGCGTACGAAGGATTGTAAAGTAAAAGTAGAAGGAAAATTTGAGAAATTGCAACACGAAGCCCAAAGCCTTACGGAAATCTGCACGTCGAATCTAACTGAAAATATCACTTGTACGGAACCTGTAAAGATAAATGTACCTAAAGAAAACGTTGTCTATCCGAATTTGATAGAAACGGAAAGAAATTGTAGTAATTGTGAGTCTCCCCTACGCTTCACAGGGGTGACTGTGCCGACGAAACGGGCAGCGCTCGTTGGAGGACTGAGGGAGCCCGATTCAGAATTTTTGGGAAATACTGTGCCTATGGAAAGGACAGAATCCCTTCAGTATTGTAATAACAGTGTTCACAGAAAAAGTGTTGTTTCTTTAGATTCGATAAAAGCAGAGATACCAATGGGGTATAACGGGTTAGTAATGATGATATTAATAAATGTATTCACGAAGAAAATGTTGTCTATCCGAATTCGATAGAAACGGAAGGAAATTGTAATAATTGTGAGTCTCGCCTACGCTTCACAGGGGTGACTGTACCGACGGAACGGGCAGCGCTCGATGGAGGACTGAGGGAGCTCGATTCAGAATTTTTGAGGAAAACTGTGCCTATGGAAAGGACAGAACCTCGGGAAGATATTAAAAATTATACTAAAGGAAATAACGTTGTCTATCTGAGTTCGATAGAGACGGAAAGAAATTGTAGTAATTGTGAGTCTCGCCTACGCTTCACAGGGGTGACTGTGCCGACGGAACGGGCAGCGCTCGATGGAGAACAGAGGGAGCTCGATTCACAATTTTTGAGGAAAACTGTGCCTATGGAAAGGACAGAACCTCGGGAAGAAATTAATAATTGTGTTATTGCTGAAAGCGTTGTCTATCCGAATTCGATAGAGATAGAAAAATATACGGAATTTTTGAGGAAAACTGTGCCTATGGAAAGTACAGAATCTTGTGAAGAAATTAATAATTGTGTTACTGCTGAAAGCGTTGTCTATCCAAATTCGATAGAGAATAAATTATCAGCAGAAAATAAAATCAATCGTGTTGAAACATCGCATTTAGTAATGATGAAAGAAGATAAAGAATTTTGTTGTCAAGAACTTGTTCAAACCTTCGTACCTACTAAAATCGAATCAAACCAAAATACCAGTTTAAAAATTTGTGAATCATTAAAAAATGTACAAACGATCTGTACCCTTGAATCGTCAAAAATAGAAAGTATTAAAAAAGATAAAAATAAAGAAACAAGTTTCGAAACTCAAAAGTATAATTCAAAGTGGAATAAATTCATGGACATTTCTCTAATACGGAAGCTCAGTATATCAAATATTTCTCACAAAATTACGCCATTTATACGCGAAAGATCGTGTTACGCGATATCTGAAACTGTGATGCACGATCGATATGACCAAATCAAAGAATTATTAAGACTCGACGAATTAAATAAAGAAGAAAGGAAAAGTATTGAAACCCTCTCAAAGGAAAGCTCTCATTTATATCAAATACCGGGAGATATATTAACGTGTACTACTGTATTGCAACATCGAATCCCCACAATAGACGATTTTCCTATAAATACGCGAGGCTATCGGTGGCCTGAGTGCACTAAAGAGGAAATCGGGAAACAAATTGAAGATATGCTCGAAAAGGGAGTAATCATACCCTCCACCTCACCATACAATAGCCGTGTGTGGATGGTACCGAAGAAAGCCGACTCTCAAGGTAATAAAAAATGGAGATTATAAAAAATTGGGAAGTAGGTGATATCCCTATGAAAAATCACAGTAGATGGCAAGAACAATGCCGATTTGTACGAAGTATTCCCTGCGGAAACGTACCCATCGGAGAGGACCCACGAAAGATTTCTTTTCCTTGCGACAAGGAACGTTTCGACTCCCGACTGGAAGTAAGAGTCAACGCGACCCCGGATTGTCACGACGACAGACCTCCTATAAGAAGTTCATTGACCCCATCGTACCCAGCTTTTGAAAATTATAGAAAACGATTAGAAAGTTTCACCTTTTGGCCCGAAATCGACGCGTTAGATCCTATACGATTAGCTTCCGCCGGATTTTTCTTTTCGGGAAAAGAAGACGAAGTAACGTGTTTTCATTGTGGAATAGTGATGGGAAATTGGGAAATTAAAGACGATCCTTGGGAACAGCATGTTTTATGGTACCCAAGTTGTCGGTACCTGCATATGACTTTGGGGACCTCCCCACCCGCTCAATACCCAGATAGGTCTCTGACCACGTCTTGTCCGCCGCCTCGTAGTCCTACCACCCCACCATCATCTCCCGTTGACAAAAATGATATTTCTAAACCCCTAACTCGCTGGTCGAAAACATCAAATCTATCCTCTTTATCCGTAACTGGACTCATCTCTAAATAAAATAAATAGAAAAAAAAAAGAAAGAAACAAAAACATACATATATATATTTTTTTTTTGCATCTATCAGTACGATTAATAAAACCTGCACACCCACGCATGCAAATAGCATATGTTCGCAGGAAAAATAATACCGTATCACATATTAATCCAAATTTTATGTTCCATAGAAAAATAGTGAGCTTTAAACTGGAAATAAGATTCTGCAAGTCATTAACTCAAATATGCACCATTTAGTACTAGTTATTACAACAAGTTATCTACGTGCCCCCTGAGTGGAAGGATGTGGCCACTGTCATCTTGGACGGGCAAAGAATCCTCCTCCGTTAACCATCTACGTTAAAAGACGACACCCTTCAACACCAGATTGGCAAGATCCATACTGTTCATCCTCAAGATCATCATACGTGCTTAAAACATTGAGAACCCTATGATCTCCAAGATTTTCAAAAAAGTTCGAGAACATCGAAAATTCGAAAAAATTTTAAGAACTTTGAGAATACGAAGAACTTCAATATCTTCCGACATTCGATAACTTCGAGAATTTCAAAAACTTCGAGAATTCCGAAGCTGCAATAACTTTGCGGGACTTTAAGAACTTCTGGAACTACAAACAGTTCAGCACTTTCACACTCCTGCGGCACCAGAAGAAAGAAGTCTGCACCTATCCCGGACCACATAAAACATATTATACATGACTAAACCGCCGAAGACCATCGAAACTTTCAAGAATTCTAAAACTTCAATCATTCGAAGAAATTCAACAACTTCATGAACTTCAGAGCTTCAACATCGCAAAGAACTTCAACAAATTTCAAAACTTCAAGAACTTCGAGAATTTCCCAGTTTTAATAACCTAAAAGAACTTCAGGAACCACTAGAACTTCAAACGTTCTAATAACTTCAAGAACTTCAAGAACTTCAAGAACCTCAAGAACTTCAAGAGCTTCTTCGCTAACAACGATGCATCAAAAGCGTATGATAGAAAAAATTATATATATATACATTTAGCAATACATTGGCACCATTAGAATTCAATTAACCACATCAAGTGCCTGAGAAAGAACAATATTATATCAAGTAATTTGAAAATGTAATCGCACTACTACAAAAAGAAGTAGGCAAATTTAGGAAAAGGCGTATAACACGAAAGTAGTCTTAGTGAGAAATAATTAAGCAAATAAGAAATCTGAAACCGAACCAAGTAGTCTAGTAATGGAAATAATCCATTAATATAAAAGGAAATTAATCCGGGAAATAGATCCCTACGAGTGCGTAATTAATCAGTAATTATATTCAGGCAAGTTACGCATACTAATATTAAGAAAAAATAAATACGTATATATATATCTACCACCTCTTTGCTACAAGTAAATTCAAAAGAGAGAGTACGAAAGCTGTCACCAATGATAGATTCCAATTTAGTACATTGAAAAACATAATAATATTTACTGATTGCAAAAACAAAAAGAAGTAATTGCACGTTCGTTATTTCGATTATTAGGTTTCTCCTAATAATCCTTTTCATGTTCCAATATCTATCTTTCTTTTAAAGAAGATCATGAACCTGCATCGTTGTCGAGTCCTATAGCTACCAGAGATTATACAGGTATAATGACAGCGGGAGGGGTGAGGCCTGCAGGTACGCCGAGGCAGGGCAGTGGGAACACATGGTGCGCGCCAGGAATGGACGGCCAGGTTCACCACTGTACCTGACAACGAAAAACCAAGAGTTGGCAGGCCACTGCCCCACTCTAAACGGCCAGCGTAAAGGAACCCGAATCTCGTATCAAGAGTTTTCCCTCTAAGGCCGGTGGATATCATTGGCGGCGCGTGTCATCGAAATCTTTAATTGATTCATGTCCGCGTGTTCTATTGGTGACTGTCGGGTGGTCGCTTTCTTCCCCCGTCATATACCGTATCTGGCTCACGAAGATAGAACAACTGCCGTGGCAACCTTTTCGTTGCTTTAGAAGTCCCTAGATGCTACGACGAATGATGCAATAAACAAAAATATTACACGAAGATAGACTAACTGCCGTGGCAACGTTTTCGTTGCTTTGAGAGTCCCTAGATGCTACGACGAATGATACAATAAACAGGAATATTACACGAAGATAGACTAACTGACGTGGCAGCGTTTTCGTTGCTTCGGAAGTTCTTATATCCGATGACAAATGATGCAATGAACAAGAATATTACACGAAGACCTATGTCTTATTGATAGGAAATTGGAATTTGTTTTTGACTACACAACACCAAAAGCCCAAAAGGCATTTCTTCAGAATCTCTGAACGTTTAAATATAAATTTAAACACAATCGTAACAAAGATTTGGACTTCTTATGAAGTAAGAAGTAAGTAAGTTAAATTTTAAGGGCCGATGTTGATTTTGAATAAAACACAAATTATTTAGGAAACTATTGTCAATTCTTTTTATTATGATAATATGGTATGGTTCAATTATGTATGGAACAAAATATCGGCCAAATGGCCGCCGCGACGTCGGCGGCACACCTCCATCCGATGGTCTCAATTTTCGATGACGCTTAGGCATAATTGAGGTTCTATGCCGTTAATGTGCCGAATTATCTCATCCTTTAGCTCTTGAATTGTTGCTGGCTTATCGACGTACACCTTTTCTTTCAAATAACCCCAAAGAAAGAAGTCCAACGGTGTCAAATCACATGATCTTGGCGGCCAATTGACATCGCCACTACGTGAGATAACACGGCCATTGAATTTGTCGCGCAAAAGAACCATTGTTTCGTTAGCTGTGTGGCAAGTGGCACCGTCCTGTTGAAACCACATATCGCCCACATCCATATCTTCCAATTCGGGCCATAAAAAGTTCGTTATCATCTCACGATAGCGAACACCATTCACAGTAACTGCCTGACCGGCCTCATTTTGGAAAAAATACGGCCCGATGATGCCGCCAGCCCATAAACCGCACCAAACAGTCACTTTTTGTGGGTGCATTGGTTTTTCGACAATCACTCTTGGATTATGATTCGCCCAAATGCGGCAATTCCGCTTATTGACGAATCCACTGAGGTGAAAATGTGCCTCATCACTGAAGATGATTTTCTTCGAAAATTGATCATCCACTGTTGCCATTTCTTGCCACCATTCTGACCATTGACGACGTTTGGAATGGTCAAGAGGCTTTAGTTCTTGAGTCAATTGCACCTTATAAGCGTGTAAATGCAAGTCTTTATGCATAATGTTCATCAACGACGAGCGTGAGAGGTGCAATTGTTGGGCACGACGACGAGTTGAGGTGGACGGCTCTTCAGCCACACTATCGCGAACAGCAGCAATATTTTCTGCAGTACGAGCTGTACGAGCATGCACTGGTGTTTTAATATCTCCTACAGACCCGGTTTGCTCAAATTTTTGCACGATTTTTCCGATTGTACGCACATTTGGACGATTAAATTGACCGAAAAAATCACGAAGTGCACGATATGCATTTTGATTTGAACGCCCATTTTCATAATAAGCCTGAATAACTTTAACGCGTTGCTCGATTGTGTATCTTTCCATGGTTCAAATTGAGTTAGCCTGAAATTGAGAAATGTCAAATGAAATGCAGAAAAAAACTTGACGTTTAGGTGTGGTTCACATTCAACATTGGCCCTTAAAATTTAACCACCCTTTATTATAAAGTATACACCGAGGTCAGTCACGGTGAGAGAGAGAGAGAGAGAGAGAGAGAGAGAGAGAGAGAGAGAGAGAGACAGTCCTAAAACCGAAGCATCAGCAAAGGTCTGCTATAGAAAAAAGACGGAGCGCTCGTCTCTGTTTCATTAACACAGCAGATCATGGAATACGTTCCATTGTCGATTAGCAGCAAAGCAGCAGAGCTTGGTAAGTAAAAATTATAAAATAATTTTTAAATCGTAATTTTAAATCATGTAATATTTATTTTTAATTATAAATAATAATGTCTTGCAGAGCGAGCAGCCCCTGCATATGAGCCGACACCAAGGGTTCGTTATTCGTGTCATGGAGAGCGAGAGGAAGATACATATACTGTACAGATAGAGCTAACTTCGGGAAAGAAGAGTGCCACCCGACATCCTCATCCACAGTTGTCGTCGGTGGCAGAAGATCATCAACGCTGCCAACTTTGTATAATGAGGCGTGGCATATCAGGTAAAACAATATCGATTATTCTGTACACGATGTTTTTTATTGATCAGTGCCTTCAATTAAATAGTTGTTTCGTTCTTTTTTCAGAAGTACACTATGATGACAACGCCCACAGCGAAAAATAATTTAAAAGCAATATTTCGAGTGATAATACAAATTAATTCCATATAGCGATCAAAATAAAATTAACGGTAAAGGAATCTCCGAGCGTGGATGACCGTGTTTGCAGGGCTGTTGCATACGACGGTAAATGTGTAAAGTGCTTTCCATAAAATATTGATTAATTTAAAAATATCTGATCTTACTCTGTCTCTTATTTTTATAGCATAATAATTAGAGAATTATAATTGAAGTTTTTTTCTCTCTCTCTCTCTCTCTGTGAGGGATCATATTCTATATCTTTTACTGCAGAGCAAGCGCTTTGCGAGGAGCATAGCGCAGGGTTATGCATGCTCGAAAACCGCTTTCGTTGCATTCAAAGTGATGGATACCTAGTTATGATTCATAGGAGGCTGTTATCTTTATGCCCGTGATACTCTATAGCAGCATCTCGAGCATTTAGTTTGTCTTTGGCATCCTACTTGGAAACAATAAAAAGCAATATGTATCCACGATACGGCAACGAGTCTTTAAGCGACGCGTTTTGGTGCCGATTAATGTTTGTCGAAAGTGTGATGACTGTGTTTCTGCGTACACAGGAAATGTGCGATGCATACGACGGTCTGGAAGAGCTCCTACGTAGCGTGTATTTAGTAGAACGTCGTGGAAGACCCGATGAACTGGGGAGCTGTATATCGGCATGTCCTGTATTGTGCCTCGTTTCAATAGCGTTGTCCGCGGCGAAGTGGTTTACCCGGACTTTGATGGGTACTGCGAGGTGTTGCTAGTCGATTTCGGCGAAACTATTTACATCGACTGGTCTTACCTATTTCATCCGGAGCCTCTAGCAAGTATGCTGCCGGTTCTTGTCATGGAGTTTTCCATATACGGACTCGAACGCGTGGATGTTGCAGGTATCGAGCAGCTCGTCGAAGAAGCATGCGGTAGAGATGACTTGATCGCTGTCATGATGCGACCTCTTGCCGGCGATAGCGTTCCGCGGGTTCGATTATCGAACGGTGAACGCGCGGACGTGGCGGCGTTTATTATAGAAGCCCTCGGTCATGAGATAGATATCGGCTACGATATCGATGCCGTGGACGAGGGCTTTGACGAGGACATAGTAATGAATTAAAGACACGACGCTGTGCGTGTGTATGTGTGTGTGTGTGCGTGTGTGAGAGAGTACATTCGAGAGACAGGAGTTTAAAATCGCTTTGGCAGGAGGGTAGATGCCTACAACAGCTGCGGTGGTGAGTACATAATTTTATTCATTTTTCCAAGTATGTGTACACCTTTGCTTCATCCTGCTCTTATCTCTACTCTTCCTTATTCACCAAGGCACCCACACCACCTCACTTTACCATCTCCACGTTACCGACACTGGTCAAGCAGAGTGGGTAGCGCGCCGGTGGAAAAGTGAGGTGGTGGGGGTATCCGCGCGGTGGGGGAAGGAGTGGGGATAGGAGTGGGATGGAGCAAAGGTGTACACATACTACTGACGTGCGTGTGCCAATTTACATTCTTTTAAGAAGGTTAATGCGGTATGGTCTGTGACGATTATTACGGTGGCGCCTAGTAGGTATGTTCTAAATTTTCCTAGTGCCCAGACGATTGCTAGGCGTTCTTTTTCGGTTGTGTTGTAGCCGATTTCGAATCCCTTGAGTGTTCTACTGGCGAAGTACAAGGTCCTTTCCTCGTGATTTTGGTCCTTTTGAAACAGTACGGCTCCTACGGCGAAATCGCTGGCATCTGTTTGTATGAAGAAAGGTTGATTTTTGAGGGGGTAGTGTAGCATTACACCCTCGCAAAATTTGTTTTTTATATTTTTGAATGCTTCGTCTTCAGTCTCTGCCCATTTCCATTTTTCATTCTTCCGGAGGAGGTGTAGTAGTGATACTGTTGCTTCACCGTGCTCCCAAGTAAACTTGCTATAATAATTTACTAGCCCGAGGAATCCCCCAAGTTGCTTAATGTTTTTGGGCGCCGGAAATTCTTTTATATCTTTGATTTTTTCGGGATCGGGACAGATACCTTGTGGTGTTAGTATGTGTCCGAGAAATTTGGCTTCTCTTCTGAAAAATTGTGATTTTTCCAGGTTGAGTGTCAGACCATGATTGCTGAACCTTTCTAGAAGCTCATTGAGGTTGCTTATGTGTTCGTTGAACGTTTCTGATGTGCAAAGTAAATCGTCAACGAAGTTGATTACGTATCCTAGACCCTGTAGTACTTTTTCTAGTCCTCTCACAAGGCTCGCCGTGCTAGTCCGTAGTCCGAATGGTGTTACTCGGAATTCGTAGCATCGTCCTCGATGCATGAATGCTGTGTACTTTCGAGAGTCGGGAGTCAGTGGTACTTGCCAGAAACTTGATTTAAGATCTAGCGTGGTTATATATCTGACACTTTTGCAATCCTGAAATAATTCATCCGGTGTTTGCATACGCTCATTATCTGGTTCAATGATTTCGTTTATTCTCCTAGCATCGAGACGGAGCCGGATTTCTCCGTTTTTCTTTGCTACTACCACGAGTGGGCTTGTGTAGGGGCTCGTAGATTTCTGAATGATTCCTTGGTTTGTTAGATTTTTTATTTCTATTGGTCTTTTACTAAATACTACTTGGTCTCGGTGCGCAATGGGTACCGGATTGTTCATCGCTGTAAATGGTTCATGTTGCTTGACCGCTATTTTATGTTCGTATGAGTTGTAACGAGAAATTTGCTCCTCAACGCACCACGTTACCTATGACTGGTCCAAGTTATTTTTCCTTCCTTTTTATTTTCTCTTTCGAGATGGGCGCCAGGCGCTTTCGCGCCGGAAGGAAAAATACCGAGTTGGATGACCAGTCTCGACCCAGGCCAGCTACAGCTGTTCAAGGCAGAGTGGGTGGTTCGGACTATCAAGTCACCAATTAGTCAAAAATAAAATATGGTCAGTTAGATAAATAGCAAATACATAAATAAAATAATAACAGTAAATAATTTAAACAACAATAGCGGGTACGGGACTTACAAACTTCTTTATTTCTCCAATAAACATCAATTTAGAATTTAACTAAAATGTCCCGTAAAATTATTCTCTCCGGTGTTAACAATTTTCCAAATCCAGTTAGATATCATAATTGGAATCTCTAATTCGGCGGCGTCAGTTATCCCACGCTCTCACTCACTCTCATGCCCGGCATATGTCGTATAGCCGCTCTCGCCTATTTCTAATTTCAAATAATATTCTTCGATACCATATCGATGCCTGGTAGTCCTTGTTCTCCGTCCGCGATACGGCCTATCCCGAGCTAATCCCACATACTTTCAACAAAACCAAAACAACGGGACGTCGAGAGGTCACGTACGCGAAGCGACTCACGGCTGGCTATTACAATTCCGAATAAAATATGCCGTGTAAAAGTCCGACCACCGGGATTTTCTGCGAGAGGTATGATCACAAATACCGAATAAACGATCGTCGATAATTTGATAATAATAAAGAATAGTAATAGTACTAAAATAATCAATGTGAGAGTAATACTCTCGATCGGTACCTCGTGGCTTGAATAAAATATAATGAATAAAATATAACAAAGAAAATATAACGAATAAAATATAACGCATAAACTATAACAAATAAAATATAACCAATTATAAAGAAAGAGTAATAAATAAGAAACAAATAAATAATAAATAAAATAAAAGAAAGAATAATAAATCAGAAACAAATAAATAAGGAATAAATAAATAAATAAATAAATAAATGAATAAATAAGTAAATAAATAAGTGGATAACTAAATAAATAAATAAATAAGAATATAAATAAATAAATAACTATGTAAATAAAGAAATGAATAAATAACTAGATAAATAAATCAATAGATCGGTAAATAAAACAACGAATAAAACGATAAATAAAATAAAGAAACGCCGATGGGTCTATTCGATACGCGACGAGGTCTATAACGTGCTAGTCCCACACACCAAGCATACAACGGGACGACGTACTAACGAGCGCACGACCTTCTAAATGAAACGAAAGAAAACTCAAACAAAATCATGTAAATCTAAAACCCATAATTCGTTAAAATCCGTGACACGGTCTATTCCGTTCAGATCCCACACAACCAACTAATGAATTCAAACCACTCCGGGATAACGGCCTAACGCGCGCACGATTTAACTACCAAACAATTAATTAATTTAGTGACTTTTCCCCGGCTTCTATACGTTACACGATCTCGAGTTATTCTTTCTAAACGCCGCGCTACCCAGTACAAATTAATACTCTGCACGCGGTGTGCCAGAGTCGCAGGGGTGACCAAGCTCGAAGTAATTAACCGACAACAATTTTGAATGATTAAAATAATAAAATAACAGCGAAAGACCGTAGAAGGGAGAAGCGCTCACCGGCACGATGACGAAGCGATGTTCTCGTGATCCAGGAATTCTTGAGAGGACGTGGAAATAGTTATCCCTCGATTTCTTTCTTCCTGTACGATGGTGGACAGTAATAGGCCCGTACGCGTGATGCCTCAGAATAGAGCGGGACACAGATATAAGAAGCGCTACGTCTGCCTCGCTCAACGGTCACCGGGAAAAAGCCTCGAGGTCCGTTCGGCACGCGTGCCCGTGAACTATGGCCCCCCCTTAACCCGCTAGACTCGGTTAATTGGGGGAACCTGCCTCGCACGATGACCGCGACTAGCGCCTTAGCTGGACAACGCATAAATTAACCACCGATAGTGCCGAGAGTAGCTGATAGCCGACGATGGATAACAGTGTATCGTTGGTAGATGTACGTTGAGCGGGACAGTATCCTCCAACAGGGAGAGGTGTAAAATATCGGCGAATGTAAAATATCGAATCCCGCAGTCAGCCATCGATGGATACGGCGTGGTCCTCCTCCTCCTCCCTCCATCCCTCGGTCGTATCGGACGTGTTATATATATATAAAAAAAATACAACAAAAAAAAAATAAAAATAAAGAATAAATAAAATACGGAAATCACCCCCTGCAGCCCTGGGCGATCGTGCTGGTAGCCGTTGAGCGAGGAGGACGCGGCTCGAGTATTCTGCCACGTTACAACACTCCCCCCCTTAGACACGGCCGCCCTCGGCCGGAAAACTCATCCTCCCCTCCTGTGGTCTTTGGAGAATTAAATACCGGTCACCCGTCCGACCTCGGTACCTCACGATCTCGCAGGCTTGCACGGGTTTATTCAAATGGCGAACGACTCCTGATTCCCGCTCTTCTCGGTTAGAGCCGCTATTCCCACACCCCCACCGTGGACTCCCATACCCCAGGATCCAGGAAAGACATGCAAGGAAGTGGGGCGTCCCTATCCAATAACCAACTCAGCCATCACAGACCCCCTTTTTCCGAAAACGGGACTCTTTATTCATCTTTGCTCTGGCGCTTCCGTTTATATTCCGCGGCCATCCTGGCCCAGCCCCTCATTGGATCCCGATCCGCCTGACCCTGGGGGGATGCGTAGATGGGTCCGCATGCGGGACACGTCCTGACCGTCACCCCCTGACGGCCGCACGAAAAGCACCGTCGCATGGCGGAAAGCGGTTCCCGGCACACCCTCATCTGGTGGTTCCTCTGCCCGCACCGGCGCCACGTCCTTTGCGGGCCCCCGTCCACGGGAGGCGGACGTCTAACTACCCGCTGGTGGTGCTCCCCCAGAGGGACAGGGCCCGGCCTCGGGAGGGTCTCCGATCCCCCTCCCTTAACCGCTGCCCCGCGCCCCCTGCCGGCGACGTAGCCAGCGGTGAAACCGATCGGTGCCAGTTCCACCGCCAGCCACCACCGAACCTTCCTGAGCACCCCCAGCGCCCTCTCCACCTCCTCTTTCGGGAGAGGGGGTAGAGAGGCCCCGGTCTCCAGGTTCGGGGCTACCAGGTTCGAGAGAACCCGGCACTCCCGAACCCAGCGCCACAGGTCCTCGCCTCCCGTCGGCGCGAGACCCACACAACGCCCCTCGAAATCCTCCACCAGGAGACGGAGCTGCTGTAGGGGTTCCATCTAAAATAACAGAGGAGGTGCGGGACTGGTAAGGCTTCAGGTCATCAATTGAAACTTTCCGAATGATACCCCCCTCCCGATCCTTCAGCTCGTAAACCCTAGGTGACAGGACCCGACTAATATAATATGGCCCCTGGAATTTCGGAGCCAGCTTGGCCGCTACATTCTGCGCCGCCGAAGACAGCACACGCTGTCGGCGCAGTACTTCATCCCCCACCTTGAAGGTGGCGGGACTACGATGTTTGTTGTATTGCAGAGACTGCCTCCGATAGGCCTCCTCGAGGTCATGTTGTACCTTGTCTCTGAGAGGTTGCAATTGGTCCATTCGGTCCGACCAATCATGGGGGTCGGTGGCCCTCACCTCCCTTTCTCCTGGGATCCTCCGACCGAACCGGTGAGGCTGCGGCATTCTGCCGAAATTCAAAAACGCGGGACTCGTGTCTATGGAGGAGTGGTAAGCGGTGTTGTACGCGAAACGAAACTCGGCCAAATGCAGGTCCCACTCTCGGTGATCATTCTCCAAGAATGCCACTATCATGGTCTTGAGGACCCGGTTCACCCGTTCCACGGGGTTAGCCTGAGGATGGTAAGGTGGGGTGGTAGTATGGAAAATACCATACTCGGCCACTACCTGTCGTAAGTTGATGTTGACAAACTCCGTCCCGTTATCTGTCAGGAGCACCTCCGGGACCCCCCACCGTGAAAACACCAGTTCTTCTAAGGCTTCTCGGATCTTCTTTCCCGTCGCCTTCCTTAACGGACAGCACTCCACCCATTTGGTAAATAGGTCCTGGATTACCAGAACGTAGGCAAACCCAGACCGACTGGGTGGAAAGGGTCCCATAATGTCTGCTGCCACGACGGTCCAAGGTTCTTCCACAACCCGACGGCCCATCAATCCCATCGGTGGCCCCTGTCGGGACTTCGTACGCTGACAGATGTCACAGTGTTGGACGTATCTAGCGACGTCTCGATACAAGCCAGGCCAGTAATATGAATTTACTATTCTCTTGAAGGTCTTATCAATCCCAAGATGACCCGCCTGCGGGACATCGTGGTTCTCATAGAGAATAGCTGGTCTCTGGTGTTGCGGGACCACTAGTTTCCAGACGGTGTCCGGCGAGTCGAGACGCGACATTCTCCGTCGCAGGAATAATTTCTCATCCCTGAATTTCCAGTCGTGATAGCGCGCTGGATTCGCCCGTACGTCCTTGACTCGCGCCTCATACCAAGGATCTCTCTCCCCCGTAGGCAACGTGAGTAACATATTGACAGAAGCTTGAGGTGGCAACCCTGCCACGTTAGGCCAGTCATCTTCTTCGGTATCGTCTCCAGAAGGAGTAGATTCAAACATTCGGGACAGAGCATCGGGCAATTGATTTTGTGAGCCCCTCCGATGTAACACATCGAAGTCTGAATTCATCAGTTTCCATGTCCATCGGGCTACTCTCCCCTTAGGTTCCTTCTGGGACAGCAACCACTTCAAACTCGCGTGATCGGTGATAACTGTGAAACGATTCCCATTCAGATAGGGTTTAAATTTTTCGACTGACCATAGGATCGCCAGGCACTCCAACTCCCGTACGTCGTAGTTACGTTCCGCACTGGTCAAGCTACGGCTCGCGTAGGCAATTGGATGTTCTGCCCCATCGGGTTCTTGAGTGAGCACCGCTCCCAACCCGGTTAAGCTTGCGTCCGTCTGCAGCGTGAACCTTTTAGTATAGTCGGGGCGCGCCAATACCGGCGCCTCAGTTAATGCTTTTTTAAGATGGTCGAAAGCTCTCTGTTGCTCCTCGCCCCAGAACCATCCTTGTCGCTTACGTGTGAGCTTGGTGATAGGCTCCGCTACTTTCGCGTACTCGGGAATAAATCGTCGGTACCATGAAGTAGCTCCCAGGAACCGTCGGACTTGTTTAACCGTCCTCGGGGCTGGAATCTCCAGGATGGCTGATGTTTTATCCGGATCGACCAACATACCCTCGCGGTTTATCAAGAAGCCTAAGTACTTCAATTCTTTTCGACAGAATTCACATTTCTCAGGGTTGATCAGCAACCCCGCCGCCATGATCTTCTCGAAGACCCGTCTCAGCCATTCCAGATGTTCCTCAAACGTGTCGGTGGCAATGACGATATCGTCCAGATAGGCAAACGCGTGAGGTTGCATATCGGGACTAATAACCCGGTCTAATAACCTCTGAAATGTAGCGGGAGCGGTGGTCAGCCCGTACGGCATCCTCTTGAACTGGAACAGCCCCCTATGGGGAACTGTAAACGCCGTGATTTCTCGAGACTCCCGGTCCAGCGGGATCTGATGGAAGGCCTGACTCAGGTCTAGTGTAGAAATGTACTTGGCCGACCTTAAGCAATCCAATATATGGCTCATGTACGGCATTGGGTAGGCGTCTTTTTTCGAGACCTCGTTCACCTTACGGAAATCCAAGCAGAACCGGAAGGTGCCATTCGGTTTCGCCGCCATTACGATAGGGGTGCTCCATTCGCTGGTAGAAGGCTCGATGACATCTGCCTCCAGCATACGGTCCACTTCCTGATCCATTGCTTCCCTCATAACGGGAGTGAATGGATACCATCGTTGTTTGATGGGTCTGGCATTACCAACATCGATATGGTGGACTACCAGATTAGTGACCCCGGGAGCTGATCTCAATTTCGGAACTTGGATGGATAGGAATTCCTCCAAGCGAACGGTTTCGGCTTCCGTCAGGTCCGTAATTGGCATCATGGTGTTATCATCCTCTATTACCTCCACCTGCTCGAAGTCGAATTCTGTGGCTTCCCCGCTGAAAAACCATGTGCGCCTCCTAAGATCGACTCCAATCCCCAGTAGGAAAAGAGAGTCGAGGCCCAATAGCAACGGGACCGGGAGGTCGGGATAGACTCTCGCCGTGAGCCTACTCCAACGACCCTCCAATGTTGCGTCGAATTCGACTTCCTCCGTGCACGTAATCTGCTGTCCATTGGCGATAGTGCTATGGTGGTCGGATGTTGGTCGTTGAGAATATCCCAACTCCGCCATCTCCAACAGTCCCTCCGCGCTGAGATAGGAGCTAGTTGCCCCGCAATCCACCAACGCGGGCATTGGTCGTCCGCAAATCTCCAGCCGGATAACCAAGATCTGCCGGGCTCGGCTGTTGTCTCCGATTGGACTACACAGATATCCCGGGATAGTCAATGGGGAATTTTGTTGGATCGAGGAAGTCGCTTCTCCCCTTACCGGCGACCTCCATATCCGTTTCCCGTACAGTTGTGGGCTGTTCGGGTGGTCTCGCCCTCTTTACCACATCTGTAGCAACGAACTGCCTTCCGTACCGCACATCCTTTTGCATAGTGGCCCGCGATCCCGCAGTTGTGACAGATGATCGGCCTGTCGTAAGGTTGGATGCCTGTTGCCGACCCCTGGTTATCCCTCGGTACGGCCGGTTCCTGCAGGAATGGGTTAGTGCTGGTGGCGGTTACCTCTGGTACTGGAGCCCTCTCCGGTCGTATAGCTGGTCGGGACGGCCGTGGTACATACTGGCCCCGGTAACCCCCTGCCGAGACTCCTCTTGGCTGACTCACAAAGTTGGCCTGGTGAGGCGAGGCGGATGTAAAATTCCTCGACTGCCCGCTCACAAAAGGGTTGATGAACCCCCGGGAAGCCAGGTCCTCGCCTGTGGGTGTTGGCCTCGGGTCCACCATTCCAAAGGTGACGCGGTTCCTTGCCCTTACCGGTGGATGGTACGCAAACTCCGGGAGCATCGACCTCTCAGGAGCTGGGGGTGCATGGTATGCGCCGGCAGCAGAGTAGCTACACTCCACTCGGATGGCCGTTCTTTCCAAACCCTTTAAGTCCATGGTGTCGGTGAGGGTTATCGCTACCTGGAGTCTTGGCAGCAGGTTTCGAAAGGTGATCTTCACCTGTTCCTCTGTTGAGAACGGTGGAACGACCCTAATGAACAGGTTCCACATGCATGTGAAAAAATCTGCCACCCGTTCCTCTGCTCCCTGCGTTCGTGTTCGGATTTGCTCACGCAGCGAGAATTGGAAATCCGGATCCCCAAAACGCTGTTGGAAAGCCTCCTTGCATTGTTCCCATGAAGACCACCGGGACCGTTCCAACTTAACCCAGTGATATGCTATCCCCTTGACGAACAAGGGTAGACAATTCATCATATCCTGGTCCGAAATGGCCACCAGGCCTCGACTATCCTCAACGCGTGCCAGAAATTCGTCAACCTCCTCGTCTGGTTTTCCGGAAAACGAAACATTCCACTTTCTCAAAATGTCGCACGCGGTGATTGCCGATGTCGAAGGACGGGAATGCGAATGATTCGTTCTGACCGGGGACGAATGATGGAAAGGATTCGTAATCATTGCGTGATCCTGTTCAACGGGTGCCGATGGGATGGCATCATTCGGTGGCGGGGGGTTGTCTTCCTCCTGTACCGTGACTAGCCCGGTGGCGGAATCGTTGGGATTAGCCAATATCCCCGAAAAATATAACCTTTCCCGCATAGCGGCGGAAGTACCCCCTATCGGCAACCCTCGGGAAGCTAATTCGGCTTTAACCTCATCCTCCGTAAGGGAGGCTATTTCCCCGGGAGTCCTGGATAAAACCATTTTTAACCCGCAAGGAGAGAGAGGGAAAATAAATAACTCAGTTGAATAGATCAATTAATTAACTAAATAAGTAAGTTAAATAAATAAATCAATTGAATAAATAAATAATTAAACTAATTAATAAGTTAAATAAATAAATAAATAGATAAATAAATAAAGGGATCAGTCAATAAATAAATAAGTTCAAGTAATCAATTAATTAAGGAAACTAAATAACTTAAGTGGGGAAAAACTCATTAAATAAATAAACAAATAGATGGAAGAAAAACCTTTGAACCAATCCGGAAAGGTCACTCAAAAAAGTAAACCGGTTATTTCCCCCTTTCCCGGATACGAGCTGAAAGATCGTGGTTCGCTCGCTAATTGTAACTCCTGTGGAAGGGGAGAACGGAATAACACAAGACAAAACAAATAATCCCCGTAAGGGAAAAAAAATACAATAACAAATAAATAAATAAATAGAGGTAATAAATAAATAAATGAATAAACCAAAATAGCTGAATTAATTAAATAAACAAATATCCTATCCTAATAAAAACACAAAGATGAACGAACCAAAATGTAAATTAGCAGCAAAAAAAAATAAATAAAATTATTAAAAACCAATAAACAAAAATGATAGAACAACAAAAAAATAAATAAAACAAAACAAATAAGCCAATAGCACAATAATGAAACGATAGAAAATATAATAAACAAGGAAAACAGAAGTAACTAATAAATGAACCAAAATAAGATAAATAAATAAATAAATAAACGAATGACTGCTAGGTAACTACAGATAAAAAAAATAATAAAACAGAACCAACGAGATTAATAAACAAAAAAACAAAAAAAACAGAAGGGCAATAACGAGGAGCGGCGAGTCCCTCCGGGATGGTGATAAAAGGCTAACCAGAGAAAAGGATAAATCACAAAGAAAAATTTATATTCACGTAGCGGGACAAGGCCCGGTCTACGATTTATTCAAAAAAAAAATAATAATAATATTGAAAGATAAGAAGAATAATAATAAATCTAATTACAAAAAAAATACCAATAAATCAATGTTAATAATAAATGGAATGAGGAAAGAAGGAAAGAAAAAAAAAATGAAATGGAAACTATATATAACAAAGGTAATAATAATAATAATAAAATGATTAATTAAGGAAAGTGATTGTTATAAATGTGATAAATCTTTTAACGCTTGACTGAATCTAGGATCTAATAAGTTACCGAATTATTCCTTCTCTATAGTTGCCGCCGTAGACTCGGGACCCGCAAATTCGCTCGACTCGGTATAAAGCCAAATAATATTTCACAGTATTATAATAAGCGAGAGATAATATTACATTAGCCGGGAGTACCAGTTTCCAACATCGAAGACTGCTACTCACACGGCGACACACAACAGAAAAAATGTAAACACGGCCGGCCTCGAGCGCGGCCCTAGACAATGCGAGCGAGCTTGGCCTACCGTATACCTCACGAAGGCTTGCTACAGTGCGTAGCGGGATAACTGTACTGCCGAATTCTAAATAATCTCGAATATCAATTTAAACTAATAAAAGAAAATAATTAATATGAGAGAAATCTTGATTTGAATATAAATAAAATACCTGCTGTGCTTGCGTCAGTCAAAATCATAAAAACAACAATAAAAAAAGAATAAGTAACGAAAGACTGGAAAAACTAAAATAATTAAAAAGAGAATTGGAATCGTTAATGAATTAAGAACAAACACAACAAAAAAATCTCTGACTGATAAAAAAAAATATTAAAATAGGATAAGAAAAAAAAATTCTTATTAAAACAAAATTTCAATTAAATAAAAGACTTGACAGTCAGGCCCCACGTTGGGCGCCAAATTTGTAACGAGAAATTTGCTCCTCAACGCACCACGTTACCTATGACTGGTCCAAGTTATTTTTCCTTCCTTTTTATTTTCTCTTTCGAGATGGGCGCCAGGCGCTTTCGCGCCGGAAGGAAAAATACCGAGTTGGATGACCAGTCTCGACCCAGGCCAGCTACAGCTGTTCAAGGCAGAGTGGGTGGTTCGGACTATCAAGTCACCAATTAGTCAAAAATAAAATATGGTCAGTTAGATAAATAGCAAATACATAAATAAAATAATAACAGTAAATAATTTAAACAACAATAGCGGGTACGGGACTTACAAACTTCTTTATTTCTCCAATAAACATCAATTTAGAATTTAACTAAAATGTCCCGTAAAATTATTCTCTCCGGTGTTAACAATTTTCCAAATCCAGTTAGATATCATAATTGGAATCTCTAATTCGGCGGCGTCAGTTATCCCACGCTCTCACTCACTCTCATGCCCGGCATATGTCGTATAGCCGCTCTCGCCTATTTCTAATTTCAAATAATATTCTTCGATACCATATCGATGCCTGGTAGTCCTTGTTCTCCGTCCGCGATACGGCCTATCCCGAGCTAATCCCACATACTTTCAACAAAACCAAAACAACGGGACGTCGAGAGGTCACGTACGCGAAGCGACTCACGGCTGGCTATTACAATTCCGAATAAAATATGCCGTGTAAAAGTCCGACCACCGGGATTTTCTGCGAGAGGTATGATCACAAATACCGAATAAACGATCGTCGATAATTTGATAATAATAAAGAATAGTAATAGTACTAAAATAATCAATGTGAGAGTAATACTCTCGATCGGTACCTCGTGGCTTGAATAAAATATAATGAATAAAATATAACAAAGAAAATATAACGAATAAAATATAACGCATAAACTATAACAAATAAAATATAACCAATTATAAAGAAAGAGTAATAAATAAGAAACAAATAAATAATAAATAAAATAAAAGAAAGAATAATAAATCAGAAACAAATAAATAAGGAATAAATAAATAAATAAATAAATAAATGAATAAATAAGTAAATAAATAAGTGGATAACTAAATAAATAAATAAATAAGAATATAAATAAATAAATAACTATGTAAATAAAGAAATGAATAAATAACTAGATAAATAAATCAATAGATCGGTAAATAAAACAACGAATAAAACGATAAATAAAATAAAGAAACGCCGATGGGTCTATTCGATACGCGACGAGGTCTATAACGTGCTAGTCCCACACACCAAGCATACAACGGGACGACGTACTAACGAGCGCACGACCTTCTAAATGAAACGAAAGAAAACTCAAACAAAATCATGTAAATCTAAAACCCATAATTCGTTAAAATCCGTGACACGGTCTATTCCGTTCAGATCCCACACAACCAACTAATGAATTCAAACCACTCCGGGATAACGGCCTAACGCGCGCACGATTTAACTACCAAACAATTAATTAATTTAGTGACTTTTCCCCGGCTTCTATACGTTACACGATCTCGAGTTATTCTTTCTAAACGCCGCGCTACCCAGTACAAATTAATACTCTGCACGCGGTGTGCCAGAGTCGCAGGGGTGACCAAGCTCGAAGTAATTAACCGACAACAATTTTGAATGATTAAAATAATAAAATAACAGCGAAAGACCGTAGAAGGGAGAAGCGCTCACCGGCACGATGACGAAGCGATGTTCTCGTGATCCAGGAATTCTTGAGAGGACGTGGAAATAGTTATCCCTCGATTTCTTTCTTCCTGTACGATGGTGGACAGTAATAGGCCCGTACGCGTGATGCCTCAGAATAGAGCGGGACACAGATATAAGAAGCGCTACGTCTGCCTCGCTCAACGGTCACCGGGAAAAAAGCCTCGAGGTCCGTTCGGCACGCGTGCCCGTGAACTATGGCCCCCCCTTAACCCGCTAGACTCGGTTAATTGGGGGAACCTGCCTCGCACGATGACCGCGACTAGCGCCTTAGCTGGACAACGCATAAATTAACCACCGATAGTGCCGAGAGTAGCTGATAGCCGACGATGGATAACAGTGTATCGTTGGTAGATGTACGTTGAGCGGGACAGTATCCTCCAACAGGGAGAGGTGTAAAATATCGGCGAATGTAAAATATCGAATCCCGCAGTCAGCCATCGATGGATACGGCGTGGTCCTCCTCCTCCTCCCTCCATCCCTCGGTCGTATCGGACGTGTTATATATATATAAAAAAAATACAACAAAAAAAAAATAAAAATAAAGAATAAATAAAATACGGAAATCACCCCCTGCAGCCCTGGGCGATCGTGCTGGTAGCCGTTGAGCGAGGAGGACGCGGCTCGAGTATTCTGCCACGTTACAGAGTTGAGTAGCCCAGGTCGTTTGAGGAATACGTTCCTATGTTTTTCTAGCAGTTCTCGAAATGTTTGATTTTCGTTATCATTTAGCCCTACTGTGTTTGATATTTTTAGGTCGATTTCTTGGTTCGTGACCGCATATTGTTGTTTGTCTTCCATGGTAATCCTATGTATTTCTGGGGAGTTTTGCTTGGTTGGAAATATGTGGATTGTCGAATTTCATTTTTATTCTCTTGAGAGGTTTGGCCGGTAATATGCATGATATCTCGTATTTTTCGACATCTATTCTGGTCTTGATTTTTACCAGAAAATCTATTCCCAGAATACAGTCAGTGGTTAACATGGGGACTACGATGAGCGTATTATTCGTGCTGGTTTTTTCTAGGAGAATTTCAGCGAATATTTGTCGAGTTACTTTAACCGCTCGCCCGGAGGTTGCACCTCTTACGGATACTCCTGTCAGTGGTAGCATGGGGTATTTGTTGATGAGTTTTTCGTGGTCCATCGTGAATTGCTCGGATATTGCACTTATTTCGCTACCGGTGTCGGTTTTACAATTTTATTTCGAGCGATCTTGTCCTAGATCGTATGGAGAGTGGAGCTTGCTCGAAACCAGTTCGTGCTCTGGGCTGGATGGAATGAGAAGTGTCTGTGGTTTTATTGATTCGCAATCAATCTGTTGGTTGTTATTAGTAATTTTATTGTTGTTGTTTGTGAGACCTCAGTTTAGGTTTTGTTGCGTCGCATTTGTCCGTGAAGGATATGCGGTTTGTTACCCTTTCATCATTGGTCTTTTTATTGATTGGGTAATTGCTTTCTTCTTTATTGTGCTGAAGGCACTTAATTGTTTGATAAGTCTGATTGATTGTTAGTTGAGACAGAGGTAGGAAGGACGTTCGTAGGACGATCTGGTCGTTCGTACGGGTTTTAATGTTCGCCTGCATGAGTTTTTCTTAAATCTACGTATGCGGAATTGCTTCCGGTATTTCGGGATGTGACTCTATGATTCGTAAAGTGGTGAGATATCACTTGTACGGAGCTTAACACTCAATTTATCTGTTTAGGGGTTGTCGCGTTTGTTTAATACGCGATTTTCCTAATACTACGTAAATGGAATAAATTTCCAGTTCCTTTGGGGTTTTGATGCTATTATTCGCAAAGTGATGAGATATCACTTGTACGGAGCTTGACACTCAATTTATCTGTTTAAGGGTTATTGCGTTTGCTGACGCGCGATTTTTCTAATACTACGTAAATGGAATATTAAATTTCCAGTTCTTTTCGGGTTTAGATTCTATTATTCGTAAAGTGATAAGATATCACTTGTACGGAGCTTAACACTCAATTTTATCTATTACGGGGTTATTGCATTTGCGAATGCGTGAGTATCGAATATTGTGTAATTTTTATTTTGAGTATTTCTCGAATTTCTTGGGGATATCATTGGCCGAATCTCGATGGCCATTGGCGCGTCGCGTGTCTCTATTTCGGCGTTTGCAAGGTGTGGCCTAGCTGCTGGGCTTAGTCCTCATACGGGGCGTTCCTTGGTACCTTCGCTAGATGTACCGGTCCGCCTTGTTTTTAATCATCGGACGTCTAGCTGGTGTTATGCTATTTGGGATGTTATTGTTTTGGAATGCCCGTTCGAGAGATCTGTCTTTTGACGCTCCGCCCTGCTAATGGTCACGCGGAGATCTTATAGTAGGAACGCGAGTGTCGTGTAGTGAGGTGGTGTGTGTGTGATTTTACCTACCTATCTTTACTCGTCTTCGTTATTGTTTGGGTCCCTAGCTATAGCTTGCTGTTCGCAAAAGACACCGGGTTCGCAGCTATGACCAACTAGCTCTTCCTGTACCCCGGATACTGAAGCCTTTAGTCGCACTTAATTAAGCCACCTTCTTGCGCCTTTAAGGGCTTTACAATTTGGTTTTTTAATTAGTGAGATTGGCCGAGGTATCCGTTTGTAGCAGGTGTTAGTTGGTGCTGGCCCTGACGTGGTCCCACCCACGCAGGTACACCCTACGAGTCGATTGCCCGTGGTGCAACAAGTCGGGATGCCACTCCATTAACCTGGAGACACACGTACTTCTTCACTCTGCAAAAGACATGTAGCCACGGCGCTATGCATGGGGACATGTTAATGACAGTGTGCCCTAACGCTGCGATTGGGGGCGGCCAAGGCGCAATGCAGGGGAGCCATTTCCTCGCAGAGTATCCTAATTAATTCGTTTACTCAATTGACGGCCATGACGCAATGCCAGGGAATCAGTTCGAGTAAAAGAATACTGTGTACTACCATGATATTTCCCAAACGGTTAGTTCTTATTGGTATAGTTTCGTTCGGTCAAACGACGGCCAAGCGCAATGCAGGGGAATCGATTGATTAAAGGAACACTGTTTTCGTTACATTCTGAATTTAAAATGAATTTATGATGGCTGTCGGGCAGCACTTCGTCTTGAAGAACAGATTTTCAACAAGAGCCTTGTCGTGTTAGTCTTGTCCGGTCGTGGTTTATATAGTTTAGTGGATAGACCCCGAGGGGGTGTTTTTGGGTATGTCACGTGATGTTTGTCGCCCAAGGAGGTGCGGGGTGATGTATCGGTGTACCGTTATTTCTATATTTAGCCGGGCTTTGTCTTGTCCTGAGTTTGAACTGCGGTTCTAGCGAGGTTCAATTTTGTTGGTCTGTGTTAAATTTCTACCCGCGGGAGGTTCAAACTTTTCCTGAGAGTTTTTACAGTTTGATTCATGTTTTTTCCTAATTGTTGTTATGTGTGGTTTTACTTATTCTTTGTATGTTTTTCCCTGTCTAATTTCTGGTTCGAAATTTGCTAAGATTGCTTAATGATTGCGAATTTGGTGTTTTACCATGTGTTTTCTAGATGTTTTTCCTAGATTTTTGTGTTGTTCTTACTTTTGAGTGTCTTATCTGGGTAGAGCTTGCCCTAGTCTTGATTTGTTAATTGTTTTTTGGTAATATTTCGGTTCGTTTTATGCCTTTATTTCGTTATTAATAAAGGGTGGTTAAATATTAAGGGCCGATGTTGAATGTGAACCACACCTAAACGTCAAGTTTTTTTCTGCATTTCATTTGACATTTCTCAATTTCAGACTAACTCAATTTGAACCATGGAAAGATACACAATCGAGCAACGCGTTAAAGTTATTCAGGCTTATTATGAAAATGGGCGTTCAAATCAAAATGCATATCGTGCACTTCGTGATTTTTTCGGTCAATTTAATCGTCCAAATGTGCGTACAATCGGAAAAATCGTGCAAAAATTTGAACAAACCGCTCACGAATTGCACCTCTCACGCTCGTCGTTGATGAACATTATGCATAAAGACTTGCATTTACACGCTTATAAGGTGCAATTGACTCAAGAACTAAAGCCTCTTGACCATTCCAAACGTCGTCAATGGTCAGAATGGTGGCAAGAAATGGCAACAGTGGATGATCAATTTTCGAAGAAAATCATCTTCAGTGATGAGGCACATTTTCACCTCAGTGGATTCGTCAATAAGCAGAATTGCCGCATTTGGGCGAATCATAATCCAAGAGTGATTGTCGAAAAACCAATGCACCCACAAAGAGTGACTGTTTGGTGCGGTTTATGGGCTGGCGGCATCATCGGGCCGTATTTTTTCCAAAATGAGGCCGGTCAGGCAGTTACTGTGAATGGTGTTCGCTATCGTGAGATGATAACGAACTTTTTATGGCCCGAATTGGAAGATATGGATGTGGGCGATATGTGGTTTCAACAGGACGGTGCCACTTGCCACACAGCTAACGAAACAATGGCTCTTTTGCGCGACAAATTCAATGGCCATGTTATCTCACGTGGTGGCGATGTCAATTGGCCGCCAAGATCATGTGATTTGACACCGTTGGACTGCTTTCTTTGCGGTTATTTTAAAGAAAAGGTGTACGTCGATAAGCCAGCAACAATTCAAGAGCTGAAGGATGAGATAATTCGGCACATTAACGGCATAGAACCTCAATTATGCCTAAGCGTCATCGAAATATTGAACCATACCATATTATCATAATAAAAAGAATTGACAATAATTTCCTAAATAATTTGTGTTTTATTCAAAATCAACATCGGCCCTTAAAATTTAACCACCCTTTATTTGATCCTTGAGTGGGGGTATGTGGTGAGGTTTCATGTGGACTCCCCTTGTTGTTCATTCTTGAAAATTTGTGGAATTTCAAGAGTTCCACTAATTCTTTTGTAATTTCGCCGTATCGTGGCGTTCTCTGCGCATCGCGTCGGTGTGGTATGGTTGGCTTAAAGGGTGAAGCTGACTATGCCTTCTTAGCACGGTAAGGCGTTTGTTGTTACGCGTTGTTCGGCCTGCTTCCTAGTGGGACGGGGGGTACTACGCTGGGGTCCGGTCTGTAGTGTGTGGTTCTACTGTTTTGGCCTGCCCCTCGTCTTACTCGTGCGAGGTTCTTGCGAGCTGTGTTTGTTTTGATGTAGTCTTATTTTATTTAGGTGGGGCCTGTGTCTGACGCCATGCTGTTTTAGGGTGGGTACTTGCGGTTGACCGTGTGTACCTACTTTTGCGCTATGTTATCCTGGTTCAGCTGATGTTTTTCTGTTCGTGTACGATGGATGTGTGGGTGGTATTAAGGTTTTATTGTAGTAGCGGATCGCCGTAATGGCGTTCCGTTACAACAGAGTATTGATTGTGATTCACATCAAGATTGAGGTTACCGTATGGATAATGTTGTGAGTTAAGAAATAGCTTCACATTGCCAATGTTGCAGTGATCGAAGTAACTAGCATTTGCATTTTTAACCATTCTCCGATTGGTTTGGAAAGCTTCAATTACAAAACGGGGCTTTTCCAATTGATTCGATGTTTTGACTGTCCAATTATGTTTCGTTGGGCTTGGAAGCAGGGGATACTCATACATTTCCCAAGTGCGAAAACTCATTGTGATGTCTCTTTCAATCTGACTATATAAACGTATTTTATACTTGTCTGACAACATCACATATGGCATCAACCACTCAATTCGTGTAAGTTCAATCTTGAAATCCTCGTAACCGCCAGCTGCAAGAGCAGTCTGCACAACTGCGTCAGTATCCGTTCGTGATCTCGTGAGAATGAGCTCGTGTTTTATATTGATAATGATTTTCTGATAGTCTTCAGCAAATCCAAGTATCATGGAGAGTGGGACACAAACATCAAAGTGACCAGTATCATGAGTGAGCTGTTTGGTTTCCTCGACATCAAGCCAACCAGCATTTTCAATCATTGCGCTTCCACCAGGATTGAAGGATGCGTAGCCTTTCATGGGGCTAGTTATACCAACATTCTTACATCTATTAATCTCAATGGCATTGATCTCGTAGCGAATTTCCTCAAACAGATGTAAAATAGCATTGTTCACCAGCTTCGTTGCTGTCACAGCAGCACCGGTCGCTTTCGACAATTTACCACACACATGTAGAGTACTTCGCGAGGGCAAAAGACATAGATCTTGATGTTGAATCGATATGCGGATTTCATCACTGTTATTGAAGGTTGATGTATAAGGTTGATGTGCATGTATTTTATAATGCGTTGCAGCAAAATATTACGCACGTTATTTTCTGCCACTAACAATAACTTGAAGCCCTAGACTTTTTAGGAATTGAACGTTGCGACGTGTGATCGTCTTGGTGGCTCGAACGTGACTGGTTGCTCGATGACATTTTAGTCCTCTTTTATATGCCTGCGCCACATTATTAGTATTATTTTTATCATTATCATTATTATTATTATTATTAAAGATGATCCCCATGATTAGCTATTTGGCTTCTTTAATGTGTAGTCTAATGGTGATAACTTAACTAGTTCGCCGTCTTGATCGACTATGCGTAATTGCAGATGATCAATGATCCTCACGGCTATTGGAAGGTAAATGACGTGTGATGGAACTTCAATGATCTTATACCCCGGTGGTACTGCCGGGAAGAATTCATGGATCGTATGAACTTTATGCTCATTGATGTATGCTCCGGAAGTAATATTGCACTCAACTCGCAATGCATTGATTTTCAGAATAGCAACAGGTAATTCTGAGCTATGAGAGATATTAGCAGGTAACTCACGATATGTAAAACCAAGTAGTCTAGCAATCAAGTCTTGCGGACGAAAATCAATGTTTTCGCTGCACTTCATCACTCTTCGTAGAGTATTGTTATTAGGCTTCAAACTAATGGTAATATGTTTAGATGCAAGCTGTTCTTGCGAGTACACATCAATGTCTTCAATCTCGTAACTTCCTGTAGTGTAACGGTATTTTACGTTAACATCACCCTTAAAGGGTTTTAGTTCGAACTCGAGCAGGGAGGAAATTAATATAGGCTTCAGTATTAGGTAAAAGTATGGTTTATTAGACACATTAAATAAATTATACAGGTAAAAGTTAAATAATTTGTGTGAGAGTTAAATGTGCTCCTTTTTCCTTAATTTTGGTGATTATGCACCTTACAAAAAGAGCTTGTCCCGGACTTACGCATGCCTATATAATCGCGTCCGCATGAAGTAGGAGATTTTATATTGAATTACTGAAGTTTTATCTGTAGTTATATGGTAGTATAGTTTCTACACAAAGAAAGAGCCTGCTGGGCTTACTATCGTTCATATATCTATATCGGGTCTGTTATTATTTCTCGCCTTCGGAGGTAGCCTATTCTATACCTATAGCGCGTGGACTGTAGTGGGGACAGAGATCTCACTCGAGCTCTCCTGGCTGAGCGATCTACTCGCTGGTCCTTCCGCTGTGCCGGTGGAGGCGTTAGCGCGGTGCAGCCTCGGTACATCGGCGCATCGGAAATGCTACAGGAGCGTCCCTAGCTACTTTTTACGGGTTTTTTAAGTCGCTTATGGATATAGTATAAATTTCTCCATACCACACTGGTGTCTTTCAGAGGTAAGATCTCGTTGGCTTGTGTACTCTGCTACTTGGATGACTGGTGGCTCAGTAGTTGACCTTGGAAGATGTTCGTTTTCCCTAGGCCATAGGTTTCAGGCCTGATCCTTGGAGTGGTGCGGTTGAAGATGCTTCTCCTTGGGTTGACTAGGTGGTCCCTTTTTTAGCTGGATGGCTGGTCCTCCTTTGGTCGATTAGCCGGTCTTCCTTTAGTTGATTAGGTGGTCCTCCTTTGGTATATTCTGGATGTTGGTGAAAGTCTGTGAACAGAATGCTCCCAGACTGTGGTTTGCCGTGCTCTTTTATACCGGCTTCCCCGCTCTTCTTTCTTTTCCGTCGGTATAGCAGGGTATTACTATATCTTCTAGTCGTCCTGTAGCCCATCTCCTGTAGCCCATTTGTCCCGTTAATTTCCTCTTCTTGGTTATCGTGAGTTAGCGCGTTCCTTTTGGATGGTTCTTCATACGTTACTTGAGACTATAGCATTACTGCTTGGTAGTATAACTATAGCTCGAGTAACGGTAGTTGGTTTATAGGTATGCGTGCTGTGTGGCATGGATCTCTATGTTTATGTGTGTGGGTCTCGTTTAAGCTCGTCATTTAGGCGGTATATTTGAGTATAAGACGAGTATGTCGTCTTAGTAGGTAACACAATCACTTCTTTACCCACATAGATCTTGTTTTTTCCAGTATCGACGTTGAGTATAGAATTAAAAGATAGTAATTTCACTAGCCCAAGGTGATAGTTCTTGCTAGGTGAGAGCTCAATTGGTGGAAAGTATTGTGCCTCTAATATAGATGATGTTCCAGATAAACTGAGAGTCAATGAATCTCCCATGATGGTTCACACTAGACTGATACGATAAGCACCACTTACAGATCCTTATATAAGAATTTTAGGCATAGATGCCCACACTCATATGTATCAAAATTTTGATATCTCTTATGATTATACTTGATAACATTATCGGGGCCGAGATAATCCATTGGATCGTGTGGAGGCTGAAGATCACCAAAACTATCAAAGTAATCAACATTTCGGCCATTTTTCCGATAAGCCACCCAATGAATACCTGGGCCATCTTTATCGTCGAGATTAATTATTCCAGATTCATGATAATGCGGTGCATCTGATGGTAAGTCGTTTCTCATAAATACACCACGAAAATTACGAATTTCACGTGCATACTTGAGTAGATCAGCGTCTGTCAGAGCACGGTTTGGCAGTCTTACTTTGAAGTTTTTTTTTTTTATTTGCTCCGAAATGGAAACCAAATCCTATTTTGTGCGGCTTGAGATAGAGACCTTTACCTAGCGCGATAGCCTCAATCGTCTTATTATGCCTTTGACTTTCCGCCAATTGCTGTGTTGCAGCTTTCGTATCATTTACAGCTTTTACTATTCCAGCAGCGCAACCAGCTAATGCACCAGTTGCACTTAATCCAACAAATAGTGGAATAAGAAGAGGCAAAAATCCTCCAACTTTTTTCGGTACTCGCAGAATACGAGGCACGCGTACATTTTTTTTCCCATCAGCTGTCTTAGCAGCACGAGCACTCTTTAGTGCCGATCGAATAATTTCTTGTGTGTTAGAACCTCTCGATTTTGAGGCAGCTTTAATTATCTTGGAAAGCGTGGTTGGAGGTTTGGTCTTCCTCTTCCTCTTCTTTATACCCATGCCAAGATTAGCCTTTATCTTCATGGCGTTTGTAACAGCATAGGCTGCAACCTTTTCACTTACACGAGTGTCGTTTGAAAATACGCGATGCCAAGCCTTGTCAGCTAAAATTTTATCGGCCTTGTTGCGATCCTCAATGTTTTAACGATTCTGTGAGTATGCGATATCGTGTTCCTTGCAAGCTGCGTCTAGAGGATTTATCCCAGGATCACCACGAGCAAGACGTTCCGCTAGTATTGTGCCTGGTCCACAGTATTGATAGCCCGGTAAATGAAGCTCGATAGGTAGTTTGTTGAGGGCTTTATTCAGCAGACCGCAACCTTTAGGCATGATGCTTACACTAGAAAGAGCAGTGAACGAATGAGGTTCAGAGTATATAAGTAAATAAGCATAGTATTTATACCCTAAACCAAGGGTCTCCAAACTACGGCCCGCGGGCCACATTCGGCCCGCGGACAGATTTTGGACTATTTCACTTTTTACCACCGGCAACAATGATAATATGGTTTTGGCCCTCGGAACTTACTGGAGTAATCAGTATGGCCCTAAGGCTGGAAAGTTTGGAGACCCCTGCCCTAAACCATCAGTCGCTGTCAACATGGTTTTCAGAGAGCAACCGCTCTCGCTGCCGGTAATGAATTTTGATAGGCTAGCTGAAAGGAAAAAAGTATGCACACGTCATGGTCCACTATTACCCAACAGTATCCGAGCAGTTTTTTGTGGCCCATCAAATTGTGGAAAGACCAATGCATTGCTCACTCTGATTACACACCCAAATGGATTGAGATTTGAAAATGTATACATATACTCGAAATCATTGAATCAACCAAAGTACAAGTTTCTCGAAAAACTTCTGCAGTCTATGAAGGGTATTGGAATTTTTGCCTTTGGTGAACATGATCAAGTAGTATCACCCGAAGAAGCTAATATTAATTCAATCATGATATTTGGTGATATAGCCTGTGAGAAAGAAGATAATGTTAGAGCCTTTTACTGTATGGGTAGACATAAGAATATTGACTGCTTCTACTTGTGTCAGTCGTATGCACAAATACCTAAGCATTTAGTACGTGATAACGTTAACATGCTTGTAATCTTTCGTCAGGATGATATTAATCTCAAGCATGTTTATGATGATCACGTAAATACTGACATGACGTACTCGCAGTTTAAAGACTTATGCTCGAAATGTTGGAATGATACCAATCATGGATTCTTAGTAATTGATAAAGATCGTCAAGGGCTCGACTGTGGTAGATACAGGAAAGGTTTTGACTGCTTTGCTACAAATATATCACGTGTAAAGAGTAAATCTTAATCAGATCATCATGAGCAGTCGAAGCGATAACATCGCCGACGAATTTCGTCACGAGAGAAAGACGCTTTGTCAAGTAGAAAAAGTTAGAAATGCTATTAAACATAAATACAAGCTTCTAAAAGCTGGTAAGCAGATTATGGAAAAAGCTTGGGGGGAAACATTCAAACCAATCGTGAAGCCGCTTAAAAAACTTGTTAGTGCTACTGACACAAATACACACGAAATAAAAAAAAACTGGATTCCCAAGAAAGAGATGGAGGAGAAGGAGGAGGGTGAGGAGGAGGGTGAGGAAGATGCATCTTAAAATGAAGAGCAGGATAATTCATTTAAAACTGCATTCACTGATAATGATGATGATGATGATGATGATGAGAAAGCATCAACTGTTATGCCGGTACCGCGTAATTGGATTATTCGGTATTCGGTATACTATTAAAAAGTTATTATTTTTGGGATCGTTTGCCGATAAGGAGATGAATCTCGAGTTATCGATGAAAACGTGAATCTATATAAAAGGAAGTGTTTATTATAGGCAACGGTAATTTTCCGTTGTCTATTTAAAAGTCAAAGTAAGAATCTACAATAATATGTTGTTTCGAGTATTTAACGAGGAACCAACCCGTCCTCTTTTCAATCTAATTTAATACTGTCTTTCGTGAAGCAGTTGTTAACTGTCTTCACGAAGATCCCTTCATTCGCAATTTTAGCGTTAGCCTATCGTCGAACGCCAAGCGAGTCGCTCATGCTGCGTCGGCGTTCTTGGGGTCGTTCGTACGATCAGGCATTGGACTTCATTTCCTGTCTTGAACGAATTCCAATGTTTCTTTGCTATGGAATATTCCCGAATATATGAAATACGGAGTGGAATATTCCGCGGCACAACACAACAAAGAAAAAATCTGACCAACCATATTCAACTATTGAGAAATATTTGAACTTACTCGATAAAAATCGTAAAAAGTATCTCGATATGACTTATGGAGCTCGAAAGCTACCAGATGGTACACTTATAATTGGTGATTCCACCATAAGTTTTGATAACGAATACGTTATTATTAATGATGACAACAACAACAAGTATGATAAGTCCATTGGTTTGCTTGAACTGCTGTTCAAAAAAGATCCCAATCAGAATTTCATAAGCAATGAAGATGTAAACAATTATGGAAAAAGTGTACTTAGAACAAATGCACACAAAAAAACACTATAATTCTGATGAGTTAGTCCACGGACAAAACAGTAAAAAATATAAATCCTATATAGCTCCAATAATTGGTGCTTCTACATCAACTCGAAAGAGACAATCTACTGGTGGTCATTACCACGATACAAGATTGCACGACGAGATACACGAATGGATTATGTGTATTGGGATAACCCCAACGAGCTGGTAGATCGATTACGTTGATTGCTAGCTGAAAGTTCAGCAGGCAACCCCAGTCATACGAATGAAATCGTTTCACTCATTGAGGAATTGCGTGAAGCTGGAATCGTTTATTAGCAGTGACACATGTGTGAATACACTCATTGTCAGTTGAATAAAGAGCGTCGACGTGTTCGGACGGTATTTTGGATGTACTAAGGGCTCACGGGGTCCACCAGGATTTGGTTTCAAACTCACTTCAAGCGGAAACTACGACATTGAAAATAAGAGACTCTGCAACGTTGGTGAATCACATGAACCAAATGATGCTGTCAATTTGAATCTCGCTAGACAACTAATTCAACAGGAGTTAAGTACATTGCTTCAGGCTCAACAGTACAACTCATCTACGTGAGCAATTTGATGATTTAGAGTTGAAAATACGGGTTTTTCAAGAGCAAGTAAAAGAGAGAATAAAGCATATTGAGATAGACATTGCTACGACTTTAGAATTAGCAGTTCGTAACGCAAAGGCTATTGGTTCCTTGCTTGCACACACTCCTGAAGAGATTCTTCAAGATGAAGCCGTCAAAGAATACTGAAATAAATATTTTTAGTTATATAGACTTGATAGTCCGTAACACTAAAACCTTTGAGACCTTAATCAGGTGCCCTCTCCGAAATGGAGCATCGAAGACTAGTAGAAGAATTACATAAGCTTGCGCGTCGCAATTATTTACGTCGCAAGTTTGATGTACGTGATATTGATGAGACATGGCAAGCTGATCTTGTTGAGATGCAACCGACGCTCGAGAAAACAAAGTATACAGATATCTGCTTACAATAATCGATGTACTATCCAAGTTTGCATAGACTGTACCGGTGAAGCGCAAAACCGGTCAGAATGTTACCGCAGCTATGGATTCGATTCTTCAAGATGGACGAGTACCTACCAATCTCCAGACTGATGAAGGCAAAGAATTTCATAATCAGACTTTCCAGAATTTAATGAAACGCCACGACATCAATCACTATTCCCAATGTGGATGAAATTTAGTCTACACGGATCTTACAAATGGATAGACATTTTAGATGATCTCGTGGCGACATACAACGACACGAAGCATCGAACTATTAGTATGAAGTCGAGGAATGTCACAGCGGACACTGTTGAAGCACTAATTCAACGTTTTTCTACTACCAATGAACGAAGAAACCGTGTAGTGAAATTCAAAATCGGTGACAAGGTACGAGTGAGCAAGAACAAACATGTTTTCGAGAAAGGCTACATACCCAATTGGTCAACGGAAATTTTCAGTGTGAGTAAAGTAATGAGGATGACACCCGCGACGTACAAGCTGAAGGACTACCAAGATGAACCCATCGCTGGCGGTTTTTATAATAAAGAATTACTGAAGGCCAATTATCCAGATGTCTATCTCGTGGAGAAGATTCTCAAGAAACGTGGAAATCGTGCTTATGTCAAATAGTTGGGATTTGACAATTCGCATGATAGTTGGATAAATAACGCAGAATTAACTACAGGAGTGAAATAATGAGTCAGCATTTATGTATAATAAAAAATGTCTTTTTATTCATTATAAAATAAACACATTACAAAATTACCAATTCGATTTGGTTTTTCTTCTCTTTTTCAATATAGTTTAGATGCAATGTACCATGTGTGACCGTTTCCTCCATGCGGCTGAACAGAGCATGATCTTTCTCAAATGCCGCAGAAATACGTTTAGGCAGAAAGATTTAGAATTCATTGTTGAGAGTGGCAACAGTTTTTTGACCATATTTAGTCGTCACTTGGCGCAAATCGGTGACTTTATGCATTTTGTTGATCTGCAGATCGATGATTCTTTTCGTTGGGAGGTAAATGTCTTGACCAGCGAGTTTGTTGAGTGCTTCAATATCCATCGTGAATGTCTAATGAAGTTGAGTGTAGAAGATGGACGCGAGTATGTGATAGTGGTGAGCAACAGGTTCCAATACTATTGGTGTAGATTTCTTTGGCCTGCTATATGTTTGATGTACGTTTCGTCTGACGGAGTTGACTGCAGAAGACAACGACGGCGAATATGCGAGACTGATGAGCCACAGGTTCCAATGTGTTTGATGCGAGTTCCGTCTGATAGAGTTGATTGTGAACTGGTTCAGGTTCTGAAGTATCCTTTAGTATCCTTTAGTATCCTTTAGTATCCCCAAGGTATCAATGGATCAACGAGTAGATACTGTGAACAGTTGACGGTGAAGGTCTGATGGAACTAGCTGCAGTCACACTCTTCATATAGTGGTATCACCCACCACCGATCTACCATGGAGAAGGAGATTCGTGTCGCTGATTGATCAACGGGGTTGCATCCAAGTCTCTGATTGGGCTTCCACAGCAGGCAGTCGCGGAGAAGGAAATTGAAGTCGTTGATTGGATGACTAGAGTATGTATGTAAGAGTGGGGTGTGTATGCAAGAGTAGGGAGTAGGCTGGTTACGACATGATTGGAGTCGGTTTCAACATGTCTCGCGGTATCCTGTAGTGTCCCCAAAGCAGCGTATCCGTGGTATCAGCAAGTAAATATCGTTTGTCATCATGCGGACTCAATGCGAGCTTTACTTGTTTCTCTGTATAGACAATGTGCATGCGTGACCTTATGACTCGTTGCTCACGACACTGTGTTGTTCCATCGAAAAGGCACTGATGGAAATCATTGAAGGTTATGGTTGCTTCCACTACGCCTGTTTTCACACCTTTTACCTTCTTCATATAATCATCGCCATTTACTCGAACGCTATACATTTTGCTGCGTAGACCAGCGAATTCTGTCATAATCTGCCCATTGCACTCATCCTTCATTAATTCAACGATTTTTTTATTTGCTTGAGGTAGTGCAAATTGATTCTCAGCTGGATAATCACAGGTATCGAATTTCCGGATATCCCGTCTCATGATGTCATATATGTCAGGGCACTGAATCTCATAGAGTAGACTGTCGGTGTCGGTATACAAAAGCTTGCAGTGATCATCGGCAAATTGCGTTTTCATGTAATCATAGTGGAAGTCGTAGACTAACACTTTCGACAAGTCCAGCACACAGAGACCTATGTAGATTAGTTTGTTGAGATATACCTCTGTCTTCAAAAGCTGTACAGCAATGAGGTTCTCTTCAAAGATTGATCGACTGTGGAATGTTGGTCTCGCAATAAGGGCTTCAGCACCATAACGTCCACTCCAGCGTGTGACGAGTTTTACATCCACATGTTTACGAACATTTTCCATCGTCTTGCCAAACACTGCGTTGTTCATGAGCTTGAAGAGATTTTTCTCGAAATCATTCGTTGCTTGTTTCCGCATATCGCTATTTAAGTCAATGTAGGATTTCAACCACGGCCTCTGTTTGAACTTCAACACTCGATGAATACGTTTGAGTTGTAGACCATAATTGAGCGCCTGCTTTAGATTCCGATAGTGGATAACGTAGTTGCTCTTGAAGTCTAATGTTGTCATCAGTTTGATCTGCGTTGAACCTGGTGCACTTTTGTGTTCAGGACATAGTGGTAAATCTCGGTGGGTATCATGAAGGCTTACGGGATAATCCAGATCGACTTCCAGGATGTATCCTTCTAATGCATCGTCCTCAATCGTTTGAAAATCAATATTTTCTGGATTTTCAACCCATGTGAAGTCTCCATATGGGAGCGATTCCATCATCGCCCAACTGTAAAGACTGTTGACGACAAAGTACATGAGATACTTGGTGGGCTCTTGAGGCTCATAATTATTCATATACTTGTTGTTCGCTTTGGCATAACAGTTGCAGCACTGACTCACGCCACCCCTGACTCCTCGCTCAACAAACAGATGCATCTCCAAGTCTGTGAAAAGCTCCAACTCAATCTGTGTGAACTTAAGCATAGCGTCCCACGTGAATCCTGGTGTTGTGTAGTAGTGCGCAGAGTCCAGACCATACGCTCTGATGCAATTGTCACGAAAATTCTCAAAGACATCGGCTAAGAGGTGTACATCAGATTTCAGATAGAGATCTGAATATTCGCCCAAGTCATGAATGTTGAACTCTTGCCACACTCTCTTTGCGTGCTCGTAATCGTCGTCTGTGATGTCGCTGTCATTCAGCGTACTATGGAAATCTTCTTTAGTCGGAAGATTATGCTCATCCAGTTTCTGTACAGCGTCAACGTATTCATATGGGAATACACCTTTCCTCGATAGCATCTCAATCTTATTATCAGGAAGTTGTTTAAATTCACGCCTAACAATCTTCAATTCCGTAAGGTATGAAGCTAGTTTTTCTAACGATGAAGCCATAAAGCGGAACGAGTCGATGAATCGAAAACTCACATCGCTTCCATCAATGTGCTTTTGAAAGGCGATGTAACGTTCCTTCGTTTGTGGCAGTGTATCCACACGACCATCGAAGCATGTTGCGATTTCACGTATAACAAAATGTGAATTATTTCCCGTGAGGTTGTGAAAGACCACGGGTATCACTCGTGAGTCTTGATAAAGTAAGTTGCACTCGTTGTGTGCCGGTCCTGTGTATCTAGGTGTACATAAATATGTATTATATTTTCAATCTTTGTTATTATTTGAATAAAAAAGGGTTATCAAAATACATACTGTCCAGTCAAATGGCAGTGATCATGGACTCGATCGTTGCTGGATAAATTCCTGTTACAAATATGACACGAAGTTGCCATATGAAACTGTGTTCTCTGCTCGAATGACAGCTTCGACATAGGCTTAGGATTCATGTACAGCTCTTCGAGGTCCGTGGCCAATTGTTGCAGCTCCCTCACGAACCATTCCGCAGGCTTCACACCTCTGTGGCTGCAATAGCTCGATTTCGAGGTATCATAACTGCAGTTTAGATAATACCCAATGCTGAACGCCTCGTGCTTTTGGTACGCGTTTTCATCTCAGATCGGTTTGAGTAAGCATTCAAAGTCCGCGTAGACAATAAAAGGTACTCTCTCTTTATTGCTATGATTTTTAAAGCGAAGCATTTTTTTCTTTACTGACGGCATCATAACCTTACATTTGTTTATCTTCCTGCAATCTTCTTCATATGCGGTAAGCTTGTCTTCGTTACGAAGGTAGTGCAGGCAACGATCGCAAATATGATGCTTGTGAATACGTTTCAATAGCTGTATCGAGACTAAACGAGACAAGTGTTTGATCCACACGTAATGGAATCTCGGTAGTTGGTATACCCTGTTAGCATCTTCTTTTTCTTGCTCTTCGTCCTCATCCACGTAGTGATCTTGCATGAGAAGAAGGTTAACGTGCAGAGTTTTTTTCGTAGACGTTACATGCAGAGGAGTGGTCACGAACTTTCTCATTCGTTTCTTCAGAATGTAGATGTTGATTGATATGCCATTATTCTTCTCAAATTTGTTGAAATGATGCGGCATCACTGGAAAGTCAATACCAGTGAAGTTGAGCTCATGCGTATATCTCGCATATGTAGAAACTCGATTAGGATTATGTACTGCCGGATGTAATGCCGATAGTACAGCCCACTTGAAGCACATGTTGTCAGTATTTTTCACATTGACAAATGCATGCTTATTTTGAATCTCGATTGGGAGATCCATTAAGGAGCTACCTCGCATCGGATTCAACTTGTTGATGTTTACTGTGAGATTGATGTTAGAATACAGCGTCCATCCGGAATCTTGTAGCTCAAATTCTTCAATTTCCTTCTGAATCGGTGCTTGGATGTTGACAGTAAACCAATCTTTGATTGAAGTTGCTGGATAAATCGCTTCAGCCTTCGTGTTGAAGTGCTTCACTTCAACAATTTCTTTATCATTCTTCATTACCTTAAATTTTGCTGCTAGTACTGCATATACCTTGACCGCCATCTTCTCGATCTTCAAGATACTTTTTATTTCTTCATGGAAGAGTGTCAAACAATCTTCCAAGAATAAATTGACATCGATGTGCTTTAAGTTGGTGATAACTCCAGTCTTGATGCGCTCATTGAAAGCTGATAGTAGGTTCGACCATCTCACTCGATCCAAGATTCCTTTTTCATCAGTCCTCTGCAAGCCTGAACCTTGTTTTATCAAACGTTCTAGTTTAATTTCGATACCTTTCAGGAAACCAATCATGAACAGATACTTCTGACGTTCAGCAACTGTGGACCCCACCAATAATTTTTCTATGGATTTGATGACGGCAGCAAGCCGTTTGATCCACTCTGCGATCTCATCTGATTTTTGAATTTGAAGAAGCTCCAAGATATCCTCCCACGTCTTCATGACTACATTGCGCTCCTGGAGATCCATTCTGGTGCAAGTATTTTGAAATACTTTGCTTTGAAGAGAGTGACTTTGAAGTAAATTGAATGGTCGCTTCGGAATGAGCCTCTCTTGCGGAAGAACTTACTTTTATCCCCACGAAAAGTAGTGAGATGTATCGAACTCGTAGCTAATTGGTTGATATTCATGAATGCATTCATTGTTCATGTCTGCGTTTGAAACTAAAAAAAGTGGTGGGGAGGCTACAAAGTCGTTGCTGATTGCTCGATATCCTCGAATGTATGTATCGTTCGTGACTGTATAATAGCTCACAGTAGAGGCGATAAACGGGTATAAAAGAGCTGGAGGCGTGACTGTTGGCTTCACTCCATTCATCATGGAGTACATAGTAGACGTCCAAGGCTTCAAGCGACCTTTCAACGAATTCGTATTCAAAGAGATGGGTGTCATTCCTCTCGAAGATGACGCCTTACTATCAGTCTATCTGTTTGAACCGCCACACAAATGGAGTTTCCTGCCGGCCAAATACAAGAGCGAAAATCGGTGGCTGGAAGCAAATTACCATGGCATCCCCTGGGTCAACGGTGATATACCATATGATGAAATCAGCGAGACTCTTATCAGCCTTCTACGCGATGCGAGCAAGATTTATATCAGGGGCTTAGAGAAGAAACGTTGGCTGGATAGAATTCTTCCAAACGTTTGCAATATCGAAGACCTGGGATGTCCCGCGTTGGCAGTATTACCAACTAATACCGACATCACATGTACGAATCATCCAATCATGAAATGGACCTCCCCACTGCGCAGCTCACAACGTGCGTATGATGAAAACGTGGCTTCTTGACTTACGCAAACAGATGGCATCGGTTGCGTCATCTAGTGGAATCATCGCAAACCCAACGGTCAACTGCATCATAAATGATACAACTACTCTGAAAGGCTACTACGACGAGTGTGCTTTCTCACTGTAAATACTTACTCATGAGCTCTGTACACTCGACGATAAAAAATTCTACGTTATTTTTATAAATTAAAAAATTGTTCTTAAATTAATGCTCCTCCTCCACCCTCCTCCTCTTCGGAACTAGAAATCGAGCTGAAATTAAACGACTATGCCGAAAAATCATTGTGAATTAACTACAGTCGCTGTTCTCAGGATAACTGCTTTACTCTATAAGTTCGATTATCAGCAGTGGTTTCGATGAAGCTGATAATTAATATCGAGTCATGATAAATTCTCTGCAGTTATCGGTTGGATCTCAAAACATCTCTGTCGGTATAGACGCGCTCGCGATAACCGTCTGTGGATTGTCAAGCATATCTGTTGATGCAGATGTTCTCTCAGTAAAGACGTTTGAAAAAATCTCGTGTGGAACGCCACGGACCCAAAACATCAGCACATCCCTTCTCTAGGTAGCAATGGAGAGAGTGCAGTTGATGGTCGACTTAGCTGAGAGGGTTGTAAAGATCTCACGTGTGAAGCACTAGGCTCTCCGGCTCTAGGCTCGCTGGTTCGCAATTAAAAAAAAAAAAATCTTCAAAGTTCGAATGACCTATATTATTTGTAAATTAATATCTAATAATGCATGCGGAAATGAGAAAAGCTGAGGAATAAAATTAAACTCTTTTTTTATTACGCTGAAATATTAAAAACTTGATTACAAAATATTAACGTTAAATTAACTTTATCAATAAAAAATTTGAAACTAATATTATATTTACATAAAAATCAAAATCTTCTTGTACGATTTGTAAACTTTTTTAACATAGTACTAAATCGATCCTTTGGTGCGTAAGTCCTTGACCGAGCACGTTCTCGCGCCAACGGGTCAGGAATGGTTGATTATAATGTAATAAGTGGTGATGTAATCAAACGTGTATAAAACATTGTAATAAATTTTTATTGTTTATTTTATTCAATATTTTATTTGGTATTCAGTTTCTTTATTCATCTTTATTATAATGAAGCAGATACTATGAAATGTTATTATCACAGTCTTTTCGTATTTTATTGTCTTAATTTAATTATATGTAATATAACTAAATAAGAGAATACCAAAGTAAGTAGATATATTTACGAGTTCGGGACACGAGAGCAGCTTACAAAATCTGGTTTTGTTATGTGAACATTATATATCAGGACATTAGTTCCATACATTCCGATAAGACAAAGCATCAGTAATTATTCGGCAAGTAATAACACAACTCATTACATATGACATGGAAATACTGGCATAAATGAAATTATCATAACTTCGGTAGTAGTTCATGGAATATCACTACTAAACAAGTACCTATGACATATCAATATTAATATAAATTCAAATATCACACCACATGTAATCGCTCCGCGGATATCAGCATTAATCAAGCACATATAAAATATCAAATAGAAATTCAATTATCAAAACACATATCATCGCTCAGCGGATATTAGCATTAATTAATCACATATGGAATATCAAATATTAATATAAATTCAATTATCAAAACACATACCTGTCATTTGACGGGATGAAAATATGATATCACATTTACCATTAATGGACCAAAAATCATTTTCATAGTCTTCACTGATTATCAGCCTCGGATCAGGTACACAATTTATCATCTACGACTCACAATATTGAAGCCTCGGCACAATGACCAGAGATCTCCTTTCCTCGCTCTACACAATATAGTGTTATAAAGTCCAGTTACAATAATTGTTTACAATCAGAATAATCCATATAATTATTAGCCCATGACTGATGGAATTCATAATACTTGTCATTGGTCGCATAGACGATACGCAGATGCGCAATGACTTATTCTTTTCATAGTACCTTACACGGATTACTCTATACATATTTCCGCTATAATATCACATGTACAGGGTGCGCCATCTCAATCTGGTCGATGGAAGTATTGAATAACTCTGACAGATTTTAACCGACCAGCGTCGTACAACACGTTTCGTATAGGTTATTTCAGTACAATTTCAACCATGTATCGCTATACGCCGAAAGAACGCGCCGAAATAGTTTCGCTTTACATTGAAAATAATCGTTCAGTTGTGTCAACTCAGCGTGCGTATCGTAAAAAATATCGCGGACGTTCTGCGCCCAAAGGCGACACTATCCGTCATTTAGCTTCAAATTTCATGGAGCACGGGTCTGTAGCGAATCTCCAACATCAAGCTCGACCGCGTCCAGGTCGTTCAAATGAAAATATCGAAGCTGTTCGACAGAGTGTTGCAGAAAATCCAAATGTCTCATACCGCCGCCGGTCTCAGCAATTAAACATCAGTGGAACCACTTTGAGAAGGATTTTAAAGCAAGATCTTCACATGTTTCCGTACAAAGTGCAGTTGACTCAAAGATTATTGGAACCTGACAAGCCGCGACGCTTGGCTTACGCTAATAATGTTAGTCGAATGAAGGAAGCAGAGCCGGATTTTTGGGAGCGAATTCTGATGACCGACGAGGCTCATTTCACCCTCTCTGGCGCTGTCAACAAACAAAACTGTCGCATGTGGGGCACCGATAATCCTCATATTATTCACGAAACTCCATTGCACGATGAGAAAGTGACAGTTTGGGCCGGTGTTTGCTCAAAAACCACCATTGGACCATTTTTCTTCAGAGCTGGTGAAACTGTCAATGGGGATCGATATCGGTGGATGTTGGCACACTTTGTTTTACCACAAATGCGTGAAAAAGGTCTTAAGGAATTTTGGTTCCAACAAGATGGTGCGACATGTCACACTGCGCGCTCAACAATGGACTATTTGCGTCGGAAGTTCCCAGGACGTGTGATATCAAAGAAAGGTGATATTGACTGGCCACCAAGATCGCCGGATTTGACTGCACCGGACTTCTTCTTGTGGGGATTTTTGAAAAGTAAAGTCTATGCCAACAAGCCGAAGACCATAGAGGAGCTAAAAAACAACATTCGAGCCGAAATTGCAGCGATATCGCCCGAGACGCTGGCAAATACAATGGAAAATGCCGAAAAAAGAGCTCATTTTTGTCTCAGTAATAAAGGCGGACATTTGATCGATGTGGTTTTTGGAAACTAATTAAAATAAATTGTAATGAATCAAATTTAATAAAAAAATACGACTTTGTGAAATCTGTTGAAAATTCTCTAAGTTATTCAATACTTCCATCGACCAGATTGAGATGGCGCACCCTGTACAAACAGCATACTGTGTCAAATGCTCACCACAGCTACGTTAATAGAATGACTGGAGCAAAACGACTTTTAATTTCTCGATCCCTTTTATGGCTCACACTAATTATTCTGACTATACGCAAAAATATGAGAAATTATATCTCTATTCGAATAGCATCATGTGCTCAAATTAACCTCCAATGTCTACAATTGAACTCATGATATAACGTGATACATTATGTATTTAACACAGTTTTTTATTGAGACGACATGGCGTTCACTTATCTTAAATCTTCGGAGTGATGAATGGTCATATCGCACGGTGGTTGTGAAAATGGCGGTGGGACTTCGTTACATGAGCCGTGCGCCACGCTCATACCATTACTATTGATTAGCCGGATTTAGCTCAGCAGGATATCGATATGGCTGAGTTATTTGTCCAGTGGATCTCTTTCGTTTTCGAGACCGTCCCTCCGCACGAATAATGATTTCGGAACGTTTCACACTCTTATAGTGAAGCGTGGTAATCGATTTCCACACGAGGGCCCAACCGTCCTGAATTACGGTTATACCGGAGGGTTAGCGAACGTGAAATCACTTTCCATATTTATATGTTTTGCTACTTTAAATAATATATTAAGTGACAAATATCATACCTGACTTTTAGTCTGTACACTGACACACACGATACTTTATTTATTGTTCCCGATGGGTTCACTAGAACCAAACGGTGACTCGATTCGGTTTTAACATAGTTATCGGAAAATGGGTGTACGCCGCGTGTTCGCTCACGGGCGGTCGAAGACGATTGGGGAGAGGTATGCGTCTCTCTCTGTCTCGAGGCGGCGTAGGCCTTCGAACGTACGATAGATGGGTAGACTTATTTTTCTAGTGCGCGTAGTCGCTCGGCACGCACCTATGAGAATTAATCACAGATGATCTTCGGCAGGTGGTATCTTACCGACGATCACTCTGACAACATTTGTACCCAATCAGCATCAACCTCATAGTTAGATATTGAAGATCTATAGTTAAGAATTTTTTAGGTTAAATGAATTACCTGTAAGATATATATATATATTAATCTACCGTTAAGAGTTTTTATTAGATAAAATGCATTATCTGTAACATTAAAAAATAAAAACAAGTTTTTATATACGAAATGTATTTATCTCGAATTCTTTCGAATCCTCCTGTGGTGCGCTCTATCCGAAAGCGATGACAGCAGAGCGAAAGTCTGTCTTGTCATGATAACGTCTGCCTTACCATGATAAAGTCTCCCTTACCATGGATATCGAGCGTGATCTATAGAATCCGACTATGGCTCCATCTATAACAGTACCGACGTGAGATAATTACCGACGTAAGATAATTTCTGACTATCGATAAAATATCAACAAAGGTATCGAATCTCCCAATATCCCGTTATCAGGATATCCCAATCCCAAATACCCCGCGAGGTCTCACTGTGAGTTAGTAGGTCACTTATCTACAGTGATCGGTACAGTGTGCTCGTTGGTGCGGTAGATGCAGGCGCATTTATCGACCATGATCTAGTGAGTTACCGACTGTAGGGGAGGCTGGGTCAGTACACGACTACAGTAAGTCTACATAGAACCTCGCGCCATCTAACTTGATACCATGCAACCATTATGGAAATATCGATCTTGATCTATCCGACTGTAGCACCATCTAGTAGACAACAATTTCGACATAAGATAATTATCGATAGGCGGTCATTACCATATGTGGGTAAAGTGGGTTTCTAGGATAATTACCGACTGAGCACAGGTAAATTTACACCTGCCCAGGTGGAGTGCTGGAACCGGCCTAGCTTAACTACTATTAATAAAAGTGGTTTCATGCGAAGGATTTACTTAAGTTCCGTATGTAATGATTCTATTTACTTTTCTTGAGATTTTGGATTTTTATAAATTATTTAGTGCTTTTTCTCTTGTGAAATATTCCTCGGACTTGAACATTAATTTTCATAGAGATATGGGATTCAAATGAAATAGAGTTTTCGATACAAGTTATATAATAAAGAATTAGGATAATGACAAAAATCATTGGAACACGAGAAACAATAACTTCAGGCATGTCGAGTGCGAAGGAAATTAATAATGTCACTTGTTTTAATGATCGTGCGATTCGAAGCGTGTCGAATAATTAAATTTGTCAACAGAGCACTTCTACACATTCCTTTTCAAGTATAAATTCATTACATAAATATTAAAAACATACACATATTTGTCTCACATATCTATATATATATGTATATATATATATATATATATTGTGACGTAGTCACAATCCTACAAGTCATAAAAGAAAAAAAAGAATAAAATAAGAATAAAATAAGACACAAATTCATACAAAAATTATCGTTTATTCATAAAAACATTAGAAATGTTAGAAGATACGGGAGAAATGATAAAAGTCTCAGCAGAATCCAGTAGACACCGCGAAACAGGATGAAGCCTGTCACATTCCTTCGCTGCCGAAAAATAGCGGGTCAGCGACCGGCTGGCCTCGCTCGGGCAGTGAGGGGATGTAGGGGCAGGATGGCGGGGCTCGCTGAAACAAAAGAAATTACGTGAGACAATAGAAAAGAAGAGTAAAAATGAGAGAGTGGGAAAGGATGGCAAAAGTATAAAAGGCAGCTTCAAACAGAGAAGCGCTCTCTTATGAGTTCAAACCACCAACCAAGCCAGAACTCGCTTGTGCACCGATATCAAAGTCTTTTTTTTTAATCCAAAAGATTCATATTAAATCTGAGAAGTTAACAGACAAGGTGGTAAGTTAGTCGACGAATTTATTAAGAACATTAATAAATAGAAAAACACAACACAAGTGAGTGAAAAGAATCATATAAAGATTAAGAGCGGACAGTATCGGACCGGTTGAATAGAACAAGAAAGATTCTAAAAAGCCGGATTAAGAAGAGAAAGTTGGTGGCATTAGAATAAATAATTAGGATTTAGTTTAGGAGGATTAAGTAAATGATATAAGAAAGTTTAAGTAGAATAATTAGGAATAAGTCGGAATAGTTCATAAGAAGAATTGTTAACGCAGCGTATCGATAAGTTTGAAAGACTGGACTTGTAGCACCGAGAAGTTTAGAAATCAGAACTTGCAGTCAGGTGAAAAGGGGGTAATAAAATAAAAAAGAAAAAAAGAAATCAAGAATAACAGACAATTATTAGCGAGATTGCAACATAGAAGCAGGATCCGGTAGAGGAAAAATTTGGAAAGCAACCACCGCATTAAGAAGCAAGAGTGCTTTCGAGTCAAAATTTGAAAGAAAGCTAGGAAAATTAATTAATGAATAGCATTAGGAGGGCATTAATAAGGCTGACCCGTAGGAACTTAATTTAGAATTTTAGGACAATTAGAAAAACAATTAGGAGTGAAACAATTTCAAGAGTTCTGTAAAGCGCGTCGCATGAAAACGACACTACCCAACAGACATAAAAGAGAAGAGAAAGATAAATTAAAAGATCAACTCACCATGAGCGAAGAATAATTGGGACGTCCGGATCCAGCACCGAAGATTTCTGGAAGAATCCGTCGACTCTAGGATAAAGGATTAATAATCCTCAGGAATAGTGACACTGCAACTGTCATTATTCAACACAAGAGAGAAATCACTCGCGAACCAAGAGCACGATTACTTAAGAAAGACACGTCCGAAACACACGGGAGCGGCACAGATATCACCACCAAAGAGACCGAGCACGGAGCAACACCAAAAACAAAGTTTTTTGATTATTAAATAAAACGACGCGTACGCGGACACAGACCCGGCGTCCATACCGGCTGACCGACGCGCCAGCAACAACGACGCAAGCCCAGCAGACAGCACGTCAGCAGCCAGGCGGGAAAAAGATCAAGACGGCTGAGCTCGATACCGCCTAGTTGAGATATCCACCGCTCAGCGCAGAAGTCGAGAATCTGATAACCTCGCGGGTAAAGAAGAGCGTGGAACCATCAAAGCAATTAAACACCACTGATAAATCGTAAGGTTAAAGGCGCCAAAAAGCCTCACAACACAAAATTCTATGCAACTTATTGAATAAACCTTACTTATACCTCCTATAGAAGTCTAAAATTAATTATCGTCGTGTTCGAGCCCGAATTCTTCCCCTCAGAAGAATAAAATTTAATGATAACGTAAAAATACCGTTACATTTGGCGCCCGAACAGGGACTCGAACACAGATAAAAAGGACTGCAGAGGTAAAGTAGGGCGCGCATAAGGCAAAGAATTTGGTGTAAGAATTGAAGCATGGCTACAGGGACCGAACGGAATATCGCGACTGAACTCGAGGAAATAAGGATGATGGAGAGTATGGAGGACCATCGACGGCAGGAAGACGGTAATGAGACGAGCCAGATATATCTTTGGGAGTCCACAACCGCTGACCATCTGTTGGACGGCCGGCGACAGAGAGATCGAAGAAATATAAACCGACTTTCCGAGATCGAGCATATCGAGGAAAGCGGAGACGCATCAAACGAGTTCACAAATAAGGAGATAAACGGTGAGGACGGTAGCACACCGAAAATAACAAACAGGACTGCGACGATCGCACCGGACCAAATTGGGGTGGGGGATTTAATGCAGTTTTTGCAGAAGATGGAGGAGAAGAGCGACGGAAAATTCGCCGAGATAATGAAAACGCAGCAGGAAATAAAGGATGAGTGTTTGAGCAGGATATCAATACTAAGAGAAACAACTAAGGATGCGTTGGAAGGAGAGATTACGGCAGTGGAAGGACGGACGGATCGGAAGATTAAAGAAGTACAAGAAAGGATACAAAGGGACCAGAATGTGACGAATAATTACATTCAACAACAAGTTGCCGGTCAGAAGGTGACTGTGGAAAAGCTGGAAAGGAGAACACAGGAAATGATGGCTGAAATCCGTGCGAGACAAGAGATTACCGACGAGAACACAAAAAGAATTGAGAGATTAGAAGAAACTACACAAAGAACGAGCGCATCTATAAATTTTGGTCAAACCATTGGAGGCGGTATGAATGTCACCCGATTGTACACAACGGCACAGAAGCCTCCCACATATAATGGCGACGGAAAAGAAAGGCCTATGAGATTTTTAAAGGAATTCCGTGAATTTTGTATCGCTGGAGGGATTGAAGATACGGAAATACGTCACACCATCGGAACGGCATTAAAAGGTGTTGCTAACGATTGGTGGCTGGTGGTGGAAGGAGCAGTGCATGATTTACAGACATTTGAAGAAAAATTCCGCTCAAGATACTGGGCTCGCGACATGCAAGATAAAGTGAAGAAGAATTTAGAATTCGGATCGTTTTATCTAGAAGGCCAAACGCTGACACGAGCCGAGTATGCCACTCGTGTGATCGGAAATGCCCGAGATTTAAGTGAAAAACTAAATGACGAGGATATAATCCGTAGACTCGCGAAACATTTTGACGAGGAAGTGCGAAGTGCCGTGAGAGTTCGGCAAATACGTGAGATCGACGAATTTCTGGAACTGTTGGAAAGCACGGACGTGGCAGGGCCTCTAAATTACCAGAGAGGGGCAGGTCGTACAGCGGGATATGCATCACAGGAGCCACAAAGATATTTAAATAGAGGAGCCGTGCGTGAGCAGACGGCGCGTCCTTACATTAGATATGAAAATCGGGAAAACGTTGCAAATAATGGAGGGAACCGATTTCCACCATCACCAGGACGTCAGATTGACAGGGGAGAGAGACAACCATGGCAAAACAACGGACCATGGCCACCGACAAATTTTCCTCGAGAAAATAGGTCAGGGCAACAAAGACCACCATGGCAGGAGAACCGACCAAGATATTTTCCTGGAACAGAAAACAGCCGACCAGGAGAAGTAACTCCACCAAGGCAGGAGCAGGTACCAAGTAACCCGGTAAATAATATAAGTCGGGCTATACAAGGACCGTTTGTTGAACACACTATACCAAGGGAGCCAAAACCAGGATGCTCAGGAGTGGGGAACACGGGCTCGGGAAACGCCTAGTCGTTGCGCCCGAGGAAGAACAAAGAATAAATAATAACGACGAGGAGCGGAGCGCAACGGTAAAACAGGAGGAAAAGAAAAGCACGAGACAACGGATGAACGCGAGGAAAAGAGAGAAGAAGAAGTTGAGGGATCAGCGGAGAAAAGAGGAAAAATACGGAAGCAGTGGACAGTCAATAAGAAGGAATGAAGAGGAGAGCACCGGATGGCGAGGGCAGGCTGAATCGTGGGAAAACAGAGTTCAGGAAGACGGTAAAGGCGCACTTAATACGACGAAGAGTATGTGGCCAGAAAACGTTGCCAGAGTTCAAGGAGTACCTGATATCGGAAGGCCAACACCAGGGAAGGTGGAAAAAAGGGGAGGAGACAAGGTAGTCTGTTCAATGTCAATGGAAAATCCTCGAGAATATTTGTATGAAGAGGCTGAGGAGATCCCGACGAAGTGGTACGATGAAAGACATCCGAGATGCCCTGAGATACCAGTGACAGTAGCAGGTATGACGGAAATAAGTTTAATAGATAGCGGAAGTGAAGTATCGTGTATATCAGAAGAGTTTTTCCGACAAAATGAAGAAATTTTTAAGAACTGCCCGATGCTACCGGTTACCTCGACACAGGTCGTCGGAGCGTTTGGTGGAGAGACGGAACGTGTGAAGAAACAGATAATGATGGATGCGGAGACGTACGGCTCAAAAGGGGTTTTACAAGTGCTAGTGGTGCCAAGGTTAGTAAGACCGGTGCTGATCGGAATCGACGGGATGTTGATTTTAAAAATTTCGATAGATGCCAAACAGCAAATTTTGGCGGTAGAAGATAAGATTATTGCGAAGTTAAATGAGGGATTGTGGCAGCATGTGAATCCGGAGGAATTTCATAAAATTAAGCCAAATGAAATATGTGCTACAGTAGCGATAAAAGATACTACTGAGGGAGAGACGAGTATCAGCCTGACCGAAGAAGAATTTAATGAGAAAATGACCGAGTGTACAGGTTTAAGACCGGAAATAAGAGAGGAGTTTAAAAGGATCGTCGAAAGCAGACGAGAGATTTTCGATAAAATTCCAGGACGGATGACGAAGTACGAACATTGACTACTACTAAAAGATCCGAAACCATATTTTCATCGTTCTTATCCGGTTTCATTAATGCAACGAGAAAAGGTGCAGAAGGAAATCGAGAGAATGCTTAAAGTCGGGGTGATACAGAAATCGGAAAGCATTTATATCAATCCATTGATGCCAGTAACAAAGGATGATGATTCGGTACGTTTATGTCTTGATGCCCGAGAATTAAATAATTACCTGATAAATGACTACAACAATGCCCCACCTATCGAGGAAATTTTCCAACGATGCGGAGGAAAAACGGTGATGTCAACGCTAGACTTAACGAGTAGTTTTTGGCAGATACCGCTGCATCCAGACTCAAGAAAATATACGGCATTTCAGCATAATGGAAAATGTTATGAGTTTACGGTAACACCATTTGGTCTGAAAACAAGCACGGCGAGTTTAATAAGGGCACTCGATGTGGTCCTCGAAGGATTGAATTTCGTGATAAATTTTGTGGATGATCTTTTAATTATGTCTACATCACACGAAGAACATCTCGACCATCTGCGAAAATTATTTGAAAGATTTCTCGAGCATGGAATGACACTAAAATTTAGTAAATCTCATTTTTTCCGAAATGAAGTCATATTTCTCGGTCACATTCTCACCACGGAAGGCTTGAAACCCGATCCGGAGAAAATTAAAGCAATTCAAGAATATCCACGGCCTAAGACAATAAAACAATTAAGAGGATTTTTAGGCTTAATCAATTTTTATACGAAATTCACAAATCGCCATGCGCATGAAACCGCGCCATTGCTAAATCTTTTGAGAAAGGGTGTTCGATGGAAATGGGATGAAGAGATGGAGAAATCATTCGAGAAAGTAAAAAAATTATTCTGTAAAGAAATAATATTACGATTTCCAGACACAGGAAAACCGTATACACTTACCACGGACGCAAGTGGATATGCGCTCGGAGCGATCCTGTCGCAGGAAAATGAAACTAATGAGAGCGAGGTAGTGACGTTTGCAAGTCGGACTTTGAAAGGAGCCGAGATCGGCTATATGACGACAGAGAAGGAGCTACTAGCGATTGTGTGGGCTCTTCAAAAATTCCGGACATATTTGAAAGGAGCACAAATACATATAAAGACCGATCATAAGGCATTAATTTTCCTGAAAACCTGTCGTTTTACTGCGGAAAGGCTTATGAGATGGGTCCTCTCAATACAAGATTACGATTTACAGATTGAACATGTTGCGGGAAAAGCTAATGTAGTCGCCGATGCCCTGAGTAGAGTGAAAGGAGACGAGAAGTTATCCCCGGCCGATAAAAAAGGGATCATAATAGTCGCAGGAGTACTAGCAGAGAAACTTCCGCGGGATCTAGCAAAGAGACTCAAATGCATGGATAAGATTCAGCGAGAACAAGAAGATCTGCGAATTATTATGGATTTCCTTGGTCAAGATAAAGAAGGGGACGAAGAAAGAAAATTCCGGATTGAAAAAGGTATTTTAGAAAAGAAATCGAAAAGTGGTGTTTGGCGAGTAATAGTGCCAAAAAGTATTATCAAGGAATTAATTAAGGCTTGCCATGCGATGTATGGACACCTTGGGGCCCGGAAGTGCTCACGGATGCTGAAAGAAGATTTCACCTATCCACATCTGGCTAAAATCACTCGGAATACATTAGCAACTTGCGATACGTGTCAGAGGAACAAAATCGCAATACAAACGAGCTACGCGGCGATGCAAACGATCATCCCAGAAAAACCAGGGGATTTGGTATCGATCGATTTTTATGGACCATTACCAGCGTCGGTGGGCGGGGTGAAACACATCCTCATGACATTGGATGCCTTCAGTAAATATGTGGTGTTATATCCTATGAAAAAAGCAAACACATCTACGGTAATAAAAAGAATATTCGATGACTACATTCCCAAGTATGGAAAACCTCGTAGAATTCAATTCGATCATGGCACGCAATTCACCGCGAAAAACTGGCTTAGGAAACTCAAGGACGAGGACATCATGGCGGTTTTCTCATCAATCCGTCATCCTCAAGGAAATATCGTCGAGCGAGTTAACCGAGAGCTGGGAAGATTTTTTCGTACGTTCCTGACAGAAAATCATGCAGGATGGTTTAAATGGGTAAAAGTAATACAGGATTGTATTAATGAATCTCACCACGAGACAACTGAATTCACACCCATGGAGCTACAATGTAAAAAGAAGCCGACCAGAGAATGGAATAAACAAATGGGGCTAAGAAGAGACGAAGAAGATGCCACCACGTACGAGATGAAGATCGAGATTGTGAGAGAGAGAATTTCGAAAAAAGGGCGGCGTCAAGCGGAGAAATTCGACGCGACACATAGGCTAACCAATTATGAGGTAGGGGATTTAGTTTTAATTAAAGCGTTAAATGTTTCCGATCCGCTGAAACAATTAACATCAAAATTTATGCCCTTATATGAAGGACCGTATAGAATTAAGAAATGCGTAGGTATAGCAACATATTTAGTAATAGATGTAGAAAGTAAGAAAGAACGCGGTAAATTTCACGCCAGTATGTTTAAGAGGTATAGGACAGAGACAGAAAAGACAGACGAGAAGAACGAAGAGGCAGCGAATTCGACAACCATGGGAGAGAGCGAGAGAGAAAGGGGGCAGAGTCCGAAAGCAAGACAACAGGGCCTACACTCGGCATCGACAAGTACAGTGAGAACAAAGGTACCGACGGTCAGCGTACCGAGCATATAGTAAAATTAACTCAGAGACTATATGCAAAACCGAGGGAAAGTACACCAAAACAGGCGCCAAGATCTTTCGTGTTGTGGTTGGTCAAGAAAAGAGGCGCGACGAACACGTAACCCGATAGGCTTGACCAGTACTGGAATTCATAGAAAATAATAGATTCTACGAAGATGACGTAAATTCCGGGTATTGGTAATCGATTCGACGATTGGGTAATCGATTGAAGGCCAAGAGAGAGTAATGGAGAAAGGGGTTCGGGAGACGGATAATTGGCGCAGAGGCCAAGGCCAGCACGAAAATAGGCCGAAAAATCACGAAGAATCCGGAAATCCGAAAAGATGAATTTACATTGGCCAAAAATAATAATTGATGAATATAGATAGAGTTCCATATTAAGAAATGTCTATAAAGGGGACCGAGTACAAAGAAACGGCAAACAAAACCGTGAAATATCAAAAGCAGAGAGTGCGAAAAAAAAATACGTAAAGAAAAAAAAAAGGAGTTATTGATTTCCCCAAAGAAAAAGAAAGAGGTATGTTCAAAAATGGAATAAAATAAAATAAAATCAATAAATGGAAAAATAAGTAAAATAAACAAGAAGAAAAATTAAACAAATAAAATATTTTTTTTTTGGGTTTGTTTTTAAAGAGAGGGGAAAAATGTCTGTACCGAGGTATATCGAATACGGCGTCGAGTATTTGACCCCGAACGAACCGTATGCAGCGGAGCTGTTGACGGTTGAGAGCCCGAGCCGGTTTTATGTATGGCTAGAAAGGGACCGCCAACGGAGAGAGAGTTTCCTCCGACAGGTAGCACGGACAAGTCGCTCGCATCCCGACGTGCATCGCCTGTTGGAGGAGGAGTTATATCCTGGAAGAGCGACGTTATTGCTGGTCATCGACGAAGAAAACGAGAATGAATACTCGTTTCTCCGCGGGACGGTTCTGGAGAAAAGAAGCGACGGGAGATATGGAGTGTGGATGGGAGATTTGGGTACGAGAATCCATACCGAAATAGACGCATTGTATACGGTACCGGCCCCATACCTCGGAGAGCCGTATTTTACCGTCACGTGCGCTCTGCATGAGATGGCGCCGATCGACCGGGTGTGGAGCCAAACGGCATGCGGCCGATTTGCATCGTTGACGGTGGGGCAGACTATCGACGTCTATGTAGACGAGCTCGACCCTGTTGTGGAGGTGGTATGGGTGTCTATACACGCCAGCCTCCACAACAGGGGCTATGACGTGGCCCAACAGCTTCAACAAAGTGGGGACGTGAGGAGGGTGCCCACAAACCCCACGTTCGACTACGGCCGAGATGAGGGGCACCACGGCAAACACTACCATGCGGAGCGGAGACAAGAGCGACAGGCTGCGAGGCAGCAGGTGGCGATTCGACCGACAGCCGGTCCATCAAATACATCAACCGGTACGAACCGGGACACCCACCAAAGTCTGGACGAGCTACTCCGGGAGCTCGCCTCCCTGATAGACGAGTTTCCGGAGGCAGAGGAGAGCAGCGGCAGCAGCAGCAATGATGACGCAGAAGACGAGGCCTGGCTGGCCACACCAGCACCGGACGACGCGACGAGGACCACGTTGGAGGAGTGGGGCGTCGTCAAACCCCAAGACCCTGACGTAACGGACAGCGACGAGGACAGACCAAACGACAGTGACGGGACATAAATAAAAGAGAAATTGAAAAAAATATACCTCAGGCGTTGGAGTTTCATTTCGAGTAAATTTATTTTAGAATAAGCATAGTCATAAGTCATAAAAATAAGTTAGCAATAAGATAGAAATAAGTTAAAAATAAGCAAATAAATAAAATAGCTAAATAAATAAATTAATTAATATTTCCTAAACAAATTTTTGATCGGGATCAAAAACTTGGGGGGATAATGTGACGTAGTCACAATCCTACAAGTCATAAAAGAAAAAAAAGAATAAAATAAGAATAAAATAAGACACAAATTCATATAAAAATTATCGTTTGTTCATAAAAACATCAGAAATGTTAGAAGATACGGGAGAAATGATAAAAGTCTCAGCAGAATCCAGTAGACACCGCGAAACCGGATGAAGCCTGTCACATTCCTTCGCTGCCGAAAAATAGCGGGTCAGCGACCGGCTGGCCTCGCTCGGGCAGTGAGGGGATGTAGGGGCAGGATGGCGGGGCTCGCTGAAACAAAAGAAATTACGTGAGACAATAGAAAAGAAGAGTAAAAATGAGAAAGTGGGAAAGGATGGCAAAAGTATAAAAGGCAGCTTCAAACAGAGAAGCGCTCTCTTATCAGTTCAAACCACCAACCAAGCCAGAACTCGCTTGTGCACCGATATCAAAGTCTTTTTTTTAAATCCAAAAGATTCATATTAAATCTGAGAAGTTAACAGACAAGGTGGTAAGTTAGTCGACGAATTTATTAAGAACATTAATAAATAGAAAAACACAACACAAGTGAGTGAAAAGAATCATATAAAGATTAAGAGCGGACAGTATCGGACCGGTTGAATAGAACAAGAAAGATTCTAAAAAGCCGGATTAAGAAGAGAAAGTTGGTGGCATTAGAATAAATAATTAGGGTTTAGTTTAGGAGGATTAAGTAAATGATATAAGAAAGTTTAAGTAGAATAATTAGGAATAAGTCGGAATAGTTCATAAGAAGAATTGTTAACGCAGCGTATCGATAAGTTTGAAAGACTGGACTTGTAGCACCGAGAAGTTTAGAAATCAGAACTTGCAGTCAGGTGAAAAGGGGGTAATAAAATAAAAAAGAAAAAAAGAAATCAAGAATAACAGACAATTATTAGCGAGATTGCAACATAGAAGCAGGATCCGGTAGAGGAAAAATTTGGAAAGCAACCACCGCATTAAGAAGCAAGAGTGCTTTCGAGTCAAAATTTGAAAGAAAGCTAGGAAAATTAATTAATGAATAGCATTAGGAGGGCATTAATAAGGCTGACCCGTAGGAACTTAATTTAGAATTTTAGGACAATTAGAAAAACAATTAGGAGTGAAACAATTTCAAGAGTTCTGTAAAGCGCGTCGCATGAAAACAACACTACCCAACAGACATAAAAGAGAAGAGAAAGATAAATTAAAAGATCAACTCACCATGAGCGAAGAATAATTGGGACGTCCGGATCCAGCACCGAAGATTTCTGGAAGAATCCGTCGACTCTAGGATAAAGGATTAATAATCCTCAGGAATAGTGACACTGCAACTGTCATTATTCAACACAAGAGAGAAATCACTCGCGAACCAAGAGCACGATTACTTAAGAAAGACACGTCCGAAACACACGGGAGCGGCACAGATATCACCACCAAAGAGACCGAGCACGGAGCAACACCAAAAACAAAGTTTTTTGATTATTAAATAAAACGACGCGTACGCGGACACAGACCCGGCGTCCATACCGGCTGACCGACGCGCCAGCAACAACGACGCAAGCCCAGCAGACAGCACGTCAGCAGCCAGGCGGGAAAAAGATCAAGACGGCTGAGCTCGATACCGCCTAGTTGAGATATCCACCGCTCAGCGCAGAAGTCGAGAATCTGCTAACCTCGCGGGTAAAGAAGAGCGTGGAACCATCAAAGCAATTAAACACCACTGATAAATTGTAAGGTTAAAGGCGCCAAAAAGCCTCACAACACAAAATTATATGCAACTTATTGAATAAACCTTACTTATACCTCCTATAGAAGTCTAAAATTGATTATCGTCGTGTTCGAGCCCGAATTCTTCCCCTCAGAAGAATAAAATTTAATGATAACGTAAAAATACCGTTACAATATACGCAATCAATCGAATATAAAATCTATTAATGTTTGAACCTTATTCGACATTTATATAAACGGAGAGGTTTTCTACTTAGCTATAAAGTCGTGTACTCCATCGATGTCTCAAATGAAGTTGGTATGATCCGTTAAATATAATATCGACGGTCAATTTTATATAGAAAATAGAAAGTCATGCATGACTTGAATATACACGTGAACCGGACATAGAGAATACGAATACGATTCTGAACGGACTTTTGTCGGTAACTACTTTTAAGCAGGCGTTATTGACGTGTGTTCACTTGGCCAGTCCGATGAGAAGTACCTACTCTCGTTAGATCGTCTATCGCTATCGAGTAATCGCGCAGTCGTGATTTGTCGGGGATTATTTCGGGAATCTTCGACTTTATATAATCGCGCCCGTTAGGCTGTCACTTTGAATGCTATAATTCGCTACATTATCCCCCTATTTTTTATAATCATTGATTAGATGATTGGAAAACATGCAATCACCTGTATATATATATATATATCATAGATATACATTCTACTCTCACATTCATCCATACCACACACAGCCCTGGACTCCACCCCTCTAAAGGTCTCGTCTTACCATAATTCTAGTTACAATAATTTTACAATGCCTATCCTACGACTCGGAACGTGAATACAAAATAAGTCAGTCCTATAATTCCTAGCTTGAATGCTATAACTCCACCTGAGTTTCACTAACATCTAAATACGCGTGCGTCCATATTTCTTATATTTTATCGCCAACCATTCAGTCATTGTCGTCTATATATAATATACTTATATATCAGGGGTACAAATTGAAAATGCGGGTTTGATAACAGATGGCGTTACTAACGCTATACGCATCAGGCAGTACTGTGACTATGTTCATGTCAAAGCTACGTCTTATAGCTTTAATTTTCAGTATGTGTCAATTTGTCGCAGTGTCAAATTCATAGTTTTTTTGAGCTCTCAATATGTCGAGTTTCGTGCCAACAAAACAGCATTTGCGGGAAGTTTTAATTTACTTCTTTAATTTGAAGAAAAGTGCTGCTGAAGCACATCGATTGGTCTCCGAGGCTTATCCGAGTCATGTTCCATCGGTTTCAACGTGCGAGAGATGGTTTGTGCGGTTTAGAAGTGGTGATTTTGACGTTGAGGACAAAGAGCGGCCGGGCCAAGTGAAAAAGTTTGAGAATGCTGAATTGGAGGCAATACTCAATGAAGACTCGTGTCAAACTCAACAAGAGCTCGCAGATTCATTGGGAGTGACACAACAAGCCATTTCCCATCGTATAAAAGCCCTCGGAATGATCCAAAAGCAAGGACATTGGGTGCCGTATGAGCTGAAGCCGAGAGACGTCGAGCGCCGTTTTTTTGCATGCGAACTGCTGCTCGAACGGCAAAAACGGAAGGGTTTTTTGCATCGCATTGTCACTGGTGATGAAAAGTGGATCCATTACGATAACCCGAAGCGCAAAAAATCATATGGTTACCCCGGCCATGCATCATCATCGACGGCCAAACCAAATATTCACGGCGCCAAGCTCATGCTCTGTATTTGGTGGGACCAGCTGGGTGTGGTGTATTATGAGCTATTGAAATCGAACGAAACCATCACAGGAGCACTATACCGAACTCAATTGATGCGTTTGAGCCGCGCACTCAAAGAAAAACGGCCACAATACGAGCAAAGACACGACAAAGTAATTTTGCAACATGACAACGCTCGGCCACATGTTGCAGCGCCGGTCAAAACATACCTACAAACGCTGAAATGGGAAGTCTTACCCCACCCGCCGTATAGCCCAGATATTGCTCCTTCCGATTACCACCTTTTCCGATCGATGACACATGGCCTAGCTGACCAGCGCTTCCATTCTTACGAAGAAGCCCAAAAATGGGTCGATGACTGGATAGCAGCCCAGCCGGCCGAATTTTTTCGCGACGGTATCCGTAAATTGCCAGAAAGATGGGAAAAAGTTGTGGCTAGCGATGGACAATACTTTGAATAATTCATTTGTTACCATTTTTTCAGAATAAACGTTCAAAAATAGAAAAAAATCCCGCATTTTCAATTTGTACTCCTGATATATATATAATATACTTATTTACATATATATATATATATATACATATTTACATTATAATATCTTACAAATAGATCTTCAGAGTATACATTGATTTCAAACGCTTGAGAGACGCCCAACAACTAATGGCTATTTTAACCACTTTTCAATTTACTTTATTTATTTATTAATTAATTTTTTTTAATCTCGATCAATCACGTCGAGAGACTGGTGGTATTTTCGTAAATTAGTACGATTATACGTTCCCTTATATTGATCGTCATTAATTTGTACAAGAACGAATGCATTGCTGCCTATTATCCTTTTGATTTTATACGGACCTTCGTAGAGGTGAAAGAATTTATGAGTGACCCGATCAGTATTACTGGATAGATGGGGAACACGCAGCAATACTAGATCATTGCATCGTAAATCTTGTGGCGGTCGAGCCTTTTGATTTTTCTTTCTAAATTCGAAATTCCTCAACAAATTTTCTTTAGCTAAACACAATTTTCTTTCATATGACATTTCATCGTTATTGGGATACTTAATGATCTTATAAATTTCATCAGATGCTTTTATTCCATAATGAATCTCATAGGGTATGTAGCCGGTACTGCAATGAGTAGTGAAATTAAATAACGTTTCTATTCTTGGAATAAACTTTGCCCATTTTGTGTGTTGGTCTGAACATAACGTGCGAAATAAACGGCCTAATTCTCTCATCACTCTTTCTGTTGGATTGGATTGGGGATGTCGAATGGATGAATAAACGACTCTAATTTCGGTTTTCTCTAGTTCATGTTTCCAGGCAGCGGATGTAAATTGAGGCCCATTGTCGGATAATATTCTTTTTGGTTTACCAATATTAGGAAAATAGTCATCAAACAGTTTTCTCAAAACAACACGAGTCGTGGCTCGTTTGATCGGATAAAGACGGACCAACTTAGAGAATGAGTCAATTATTACAAATATATATTGCACTCCAGAGACCGATCTAGGAAGAGGGCCATAAAAATTCACTGTAATAAGATCATTCGGGTGACCTGAACGAACAAAACAATACTTGCCTTCCACAGAACGACTGAGATGCTTTACTCGTTGACACAGATCACAACTTAAAATATAACGTTTAACATCCTTCGTCATTCCCTTCCAATAAAAGAAACGCTTCAAGTGACATAATGTTTTGAAAACCCCCATATGTCCTAACCGACTATGTTCTGACGTAACTACAATATCTCTCAGTACCAGAGGTACCATGATTACCCAATTATCCGCATAACTATTTCGATGAAACCATATATCATGATATTTTTGGTAATTGGACTCTTCGCAGTTGTAAACCTTGGATACGGTTTGCATTATGCCTGAATCCCGTTGCTGTTGACTACTTAAATTTCTCAATTGCTTTTTAAGAAGAGGATCCAATTCAAATTTACAAATTGTTACTAAAGCGTCAACTCTTACATCCTTGTCCTTATCACACGAATGAAAGGACATCAGCGCTGAAATAAGTAATTTGCTTGGTTCGTCTTGATGAAAAGCATAGTTTGGATTTCGACTAAAAAAATCAGCAACTATGTTATCCTGACCTTTACAATGCATTATTTTAAAAGTATATTCTTGCAATAATAGGCTCCATCGAGACAATCTTGCAGTTCGAAATGGAGTTCTATTAATAAACGTAAGGCTCTGATGATCGGTAATCATTTCGAATGGTTTTCCTAGAAGATAAATTCTGAATTTCATAATAGCATAAATTATCGCTAGCAACTCCTTTTCTGTCGTTGTGTAATTAATTTCTGCAGGGATTAAGCATCGGCTAACAACTGACACTAATTTAGGATTCTGTTCATCATCTAACTGATATAATACTCCGCTAATTCCTTTATCCGAAGCATCAGTCTGTACTTTGAATATTCTGTCCGTATAATAATGTGATAATTGTACTACCTTTAAAAAATTATCCTTTAAATCTTGGTAAGCTCTAGAATAGTCTTCATTCCATATCCAGACACTATCTTTCTTAAGTAGATCTCTGAACACATCTATATATTTAGCATGATTTAAACTGAATTGCCGATAATAGTTACATACTCCTAGGAACTTTTGTAAGTGCAGCTTATTATGAGGCTCCTCAAAGTTTCTAATAATCTCAAGCTTTGATGGATCAGGTGTTATGCCATGTGGCGATAATATGTATCCCAAAAATGGAACGGAAGACTGACAGAGTAAAGCTTTACTTAATTTTAGGGTAAAATGATGTTCATGTAATTTAATAAATACACGTTCCAAATGGTCTAAATGCTGGTCGAAATCAATTAAAGTGATCAAAAGATCATCAATGTAAAACGTGAGAAACTCATTGAATTCATCCCCCATAGCCATGCTTAGGGCTCTAATGAAACCGCTTCCCGCAGTTTTCAATCCGAACGGGATCCGTTTGAACTGATACAAAGTTGACCCGTGGAGGAACGCCGTATATTTTCGAGATTCATTCGATAGAGGAATTTGCCAATAACCGCATGTTAAATCTAGAGTTGACATTATATTTTTCCCATTATATATTTGCATTATTTCATTGATATGCGGAGGTGATTCGTTATCTCCTTCGATTATCTCGTTGAGGAATCTGGCATCGAGACACAATCGGATCCTGCCATCCTTCTTTTCAACTACTCGTAGGGGGTTGCAATACTGACTAACTGACCGTTCTATAATACCAGCGTTTAACATTTCCTTAATTTCTTTATCGACAGCTACCCGCTGTGCCAACGGTACCGGGTACGACCGTTTAACGTATGATTTCGGATGAATAAGCTTTATTTCATGTTCATATATCGATACACACCCTGGTTTATCAGAAAATAAATCCTTATATTTTTCAATCAATTGCTGGACCTTCCGCGATTGATCCGTATCAAGCGCTATTAGCTTACGCGCGACAGAATTCACGTCGTCGGAGAACTCTTGCGTCTTATTGACACTGCCTACAGAATAATCATTATGTAAATCATCACCACAATCACTTATATCATTGGAACCATAATTATTGATACACTCATTTACGTTATGAACATCGCAATTCATATCTGCCTGAGTATTATTGTGCTTGTTAGCATCACCACTTTCATTAATATCACATATAACATTATCATACATCATTGATATCGACTGATTATTATTATTATCAATATTTCCAATATGTTCATCCGACTCTTCAAATAAATTCACTAAATTCAACACGTGATTATCTTCTACACTCTCTATTTCTATATTTATCTTTTCTGTATTTGGGTTATTCTCATTATTTATAGAACGAGCTTTAAAACTCTCTTTATTTTTGTGCAAATCATCACTTAATGTGTGCGTCCTATTCGCATCAGCACTCGTAATTTCACCAACAGAACGTTGAGCGATTTCGTAATTGTCATGATGATTCACATCCCGAAAAACCGTAATATACATTATGTGATTTTGAATAGAGGACACTACCCTCTCCAACGACGTGTTTTCAAATAGCACTATCTCTGGATTCAACCGAACGCCAAGGACTGTTATAACCGATTGTTCGTAATCTATAATTACACGATTGGCAAATAGCCAATCGTTGCCAATAATAATATCAGATGTTAAATATGGAATTATCAAAAAAACGTGATTTATTTTCTGATCACCAATTTGAAGCTCCGTATATACTTGTTTCTTAACAGTCGTTACTTTTTGTGTAATGGCAGTAGTTACGTAGATATTTGTTATCGGCATTTCACTTATAGCTACCTTAGCACTTAATTTTTTGTAAAAATCTTCTGACATACATGTTACTTGACTACCTGTATCGATAAGGACATTAGTTTTCTCTTCTGCAATGTTAGCCACCAGACGAGGGGAAGGTGATATGCTAGGTTGATACCTCTTAGGCGGCGAATATGTTTCATCAATATCACCCTTCAGGTCCTCAACAAAATCGAAAAAAGCCTGACACAATACTGGACCTTTTCGTATCGTGTCCCCTCCTAGTTTAAAGGATTTTGCATTTCAGAAGAAGCATTATTAGATGGGCCTGGGTTATAATTCGTAACTTGCTGGTTGCGCAAACATCTCATATCCAAGTTCGGGGGTGGTACCCTTGTATCCGGCATCCATTGAGAATTTCTCAAATTTTGTTTCGGCCTATATTGTGAACTACCGGGTACATCAATTGGATTATAATATTGTTGCTCATTCTGATAATTGTTAAATCCAAATCTACCTCGATTATACTTCCTATTACGATTTTCCTTATAATTTTCATTCACTTGTACCTTGTAGCCAGCTTGCATTGAATTAATTCGTGACGATTTATTTTGACCGTTATATGTATTTTGACTATATGGATTTTTTCCCGGTTCTCTGTATTTCTCTGAATCAATCTCATTTTGTGCTGTATCTAGTTGAGATAACGACTGCGCTACGAGATCAGTTTTCGAATAATCGAGAGTCGATAAAGTTAATTGAATTTTTGCTGGAAATTGTTGTATAATTGTATAGTTTATCTCATAAGGGGTTAGAGGTGGGTCAAAATATTTGGTGTCACGGATTTGCTCATAAAAATACGAATGCATTGAACCACCCTTATTTTTGTACCGTCGCGATTGCCATTGATTTTTAAAACGTACCTTTATTGGCACCGAGTAAAATTCATTGAGGAAAGCATCTTTGAATAACTCAAACGTTAACAACCTGTTTTTTTGGATCTCATACCACACTTTTAGTCTACCATCCATCCAGCTTTCTATTACTAGCATTCGATGCTCATTGCGCACGTTCTTAAACTTAAAATAACGTTCAATGTCTTCGATAAACTCGCGAGGATTAATTTCCTCTGTAAATTTAGGAATCTTTACATTTATATGAAGATATTGTAAATGATTCACCAGTCCATCCACAAGATGATCGGCGGCTCGATCGTTATCAGCGAGCGGGCCTTGTCGATGTGTACGGTCGTTTTCCAACCGCAATCTTTCAATCTCCCTTCGTTGTTCTTCTAATTGCCGTTGCATCTCTCTCAAACGTTCATCACCAAGCCTCTCGATCTCCTCCTGGTTATTCATTGTATTCGAATTTCGATCGTCCCTGCTAATATCAACAACACTCTGAGATTTGGAACTTTCTTTTATATTACATTCATGTGATACTCTGTTTGAACAATTTTGTTTACGTCGTCTTAACGGTGATAAATGTACATGCTGTTTTTCATGTGACTTCACGCTCGATCGAGTAATTCCATCTGTTGACATCTACCGCTTGACTATTTATGCTCGCGTTTCGTGCCACGGGTTGGGCGCCAAATGTAATGATTCTATTTACTTTTCTTGAGATTTTGGATTCTTATAAATTATTTAGTGCTTTTTCTCTTGTGAAATATTCCTCGGACTTAAACATTAATTTTCATAGAGATATGGGATTCAAATGAAATAGAGTTTTTGATACAAGTTATATAATAAAGAAATAGGATAATGACAAAAATCATTGGAACACGAAAAACAATAACTTCAGGCATGTCGAGTGCGAAGGAAATTAATAATGTCACTTGTTTTAATGATCGTGCGATTCGAAGCGTGTTGAATAATTAAATTTGTCAACAGAGCACTTCTACACATTCCTTTTCAAGTATAAATTCAATTACATAAATATTAAAAACATACACATATTTGTCTCACATATCTATATATATATATATATATATATATACGCAATCAATCGAATATAAAATCTGTTAATGTTTGAACCTTATTCGACATTTATATAAACGGAGAGGTTTTCTACTTAGCTATAAAGTCGTGTACTCCATCGATGTCTCAAATGAAGTTGGTATGATCCGTTAAATATAATATCGACGGTCAATTTTATATAGAAAATAGAAAGTCATGCATGACTTGAATATACACGTGAACCGGACATAGAGAATACGAATACGATTCTGAACGGACTTTTGTCGGTAACTACTTTTAAGCAGGCGTTATTGACGTGTGTTCACTTGGCCAGTCCGATGAGAAGTACCTACTCTCGTTAGATCGTCTATCGCTATCGAGTAATCGCGCAGTCGTGATTTGTCGGGGATTATTTCGGGAATCTTCCCGAATTTTTAAGTTTAAACAGCACACAATTATATTAATTAATTATATTAATTAATTATATTAATTAATTATATTAATTAATTATATTAATTAATTATATTAATTAATTATATTAATTGTGTGCTGTTTAAACTTTAAAATTTATTTGTATTTTTAAAATATTTTTTATGCTGTATGATGCAAAGTTAGAATAAATCACTTTCTCTATCAACATCTGTCAGTCTGGTTATTTATCACCCTGCCGTGAGTGAAAACTCATTATTATCACAATTAATATATATAATTATATATAATTAATATAATTAATATAATTGTGTGCTGTCAATTTTGGTGAGGTTAACGTGATGCAGTCAGCGTTGCGCATCACGGTACAGTGATAACTTGAGGATGCACAAATGAGTGGAATGAATTCACAGTACTTTCCCAGCAAGCTTAGTTGGGAAAAAGTACAGTGAATTAATAAGAACACCCGCAATTATATTAATCGAGTGTGCAACAAGTGATGTGAAAACGTGGTGCAGCCCGCGCTGCAGAGCACGCCACAGTGTGAGACCTTTATGTTGATGTACCGATGAGTTTTCCACTCGTCACCATCATTGAATTACGATAAATTGTAACGGTACTCTTACCTAAGTTTTGAGTCCTGGTGAGCACGAATACGTTGAATGGATCCGGTGAAAAGCGGTGGAAAGTCTGAGATGTCCAGGGGATGTGTGCGCTGTCCAAGCGGGTTTTCACAGAAATGTTCAAAATAGCAATATGGCTGCACTTTACAAAAGCGTCGGTGTGCGACGCTGAAGTCAAGAGAGAGAGAGAGAGAGAGAGCTGGTGAGCGATGTCAAAGTCAATCGAGAGAGATAACCTCTCGCTTCAAGCAGCATGCTTGCGAGGCACTGCCTCGGCTCAGCGAGGCACTACCTCGGCTATCTCCGCTATAGTCGAGCGCAGCACGCTACCCAGCAGAAACAGGTCGACGCACAGCGAATATCGATCGCCGTGCGCTAGCTGATTTTCCAACATATTCCTAGTCGGTATAAAGGACTGACTTTTTTGCGAGCCATTTAACGTTCTGCTTGGTCGAAACACGACTACAATATTTTGTTACGATCGCTGTACCAGGTGTACAAGTATGAAATCCGGATTTTTTTTCTAAGAAAACATTTAAGATTCGGAAGAATGAGAAAAAGTGGTTTCTTCAAAGTATGCTCCATCGCTTGTTATACATTTTTAGGATTTATACATTTTTCCCATCTGTCGGGCAATTTGTGAATACCACGCCAGTAAAAATCTTCCCCTTTTGCTGCGAACCATTCATCGAGCCATTTTTTCACATATTCGTACGAACCAAAGCGCTGCTTAGCAAGTTTGTGACCCATCCATGCAAATAAGTGGTAATCGGAAGGAGCCATGTCTGGTGAGTAAACCGCATGGGGTAGAACTTTCCGGCTGAGTGCTTCCAACGTGTCGCTAATCGGTTTTGCCGTATGTGATGGAGCATTGTCATGTAGAAAAATGACTTCGTGTTGCCTCTTTCGGTATTCTGGCCTTTTTCAAGCAGCGAACGGTTCAAATCGGTCAATTATTGTTGGTAACGTTTAGTATTAACCGTTTCCCCAGATTTTAACAGCTCATAATAGAACGCGCCCCTCTGGTCCCACCAAACACAGAGCATCGTCTTACTGCCAAATCGATTCGGTCTTGCGGTCGATGTGGATGGTGCGCCTGGGTCTACCCATGCTTTTTTACGCTTGGATTTTTTAAAATAAATCCACTTTTCATCCCCTGTAACTATACGATGCGAAAACGACTTCCTTTTGTACCGAGCGAGCAAAATGTCACATGTGTTTTTGCGCTTTTCTATTTGCCTGTCGTTCAACTCATGTGGTACCCATCCACTGGTCTTCTGAATCTTTCCCATCTCTCGTAGCCGATTGGAAGCAGCTTGTTGACTCACGCCCAATTGCTCGGCGAGTTGTTTTTGTGTTTGCGAATCATCTTCGTCCAACAATGTTTGCAATTCCATATCTTCGTATTTTTTTTTGCGGATTTCCACGTTTCTCGTCTGCAACATCGAAGTCACCACTTTTGAAACGCCGAAACCAACGTTCACACGTATGTTGCGATGGAACCTATTCACCATAAGCTTCTCGAAGTAATCGGTATGATTCAGCAGCAGTTTTCTTCAAATAAAAACAAAAAATTAATGCTTTCCCCGCATGCTCTGTGTTCGGTATAAATTTCGACATATTGAACACAACACAACACAACACTATGCACAAACTTTTCCAAATTATCACTCATGCGCGTCTGACACTTGTTGATGACACAACAAAATGGCACAGTGTCAAATCTTTATATCAAAAGCTGCATTCGTGCGCCATCTATTGTCTGAAATCCGCATTTCATACTTGTACATGTGGTGCACACCCTGTATGCACACCCGACACTTGGAATATTAATCCTTGCCCACGCAAATAATTCTTTTGGAGTCTTTATACTTTGATAAAATCATTAAACCTAGCTCTCCCTGCTAATCTCTTAAGCAATTTACCAATTCCATTGTACTCGTATAGTCCCTTTCCATGACGTGAAGCACAAAATGCCATTCTGCCTCAAGTCCAAAGTCATCGTAATTTTTCGGAAGATTAATGAATTTTTTAAATATTTACACAGTTCTACATCACGATCAGTGAAATAAAAGAGTTTTTGACTTCACTTATTCTGTCCTTGATTATATCGATTATTTTTTATTGAAACAGGTGGACTAATCGTTTAGGCTTCTAAATATTATTCCCATTTTCACAAATTGTGACATTGTTTCTATCTTCATACGACTTATGACATCTGGCTCATAATAGTTAACAATATTTTATACGGTCGTAGCAGATAATCGATTTTCACACTTCGGATTTGCATATAATAAGATCATTTTTTCTTCTTTCTAATTTTTTGCTACAGTCATATTATCTTTTAAAGCATTGGAGTAGATTTGATAAGGTAAAAATAATGATTTTTTAATTAATTATCATCCGTTTCAAGGAACTTGTCTTTTACTTGTCTTTAGTTTCAGAATGTCACTGTTTGTTTCTTCTTCTGTCTTTGGTTTTGTAACATTTACACCGAACACTTTTTCCCGTAGTACGTCACTAAATTTTTCAAACTATTCCAGAGGGCATATTTAAGGGTATAATATAACGCGTCATGAACGTGCGTGCTTCCCGGATACTGGACGACCTCCGGGCAGTAGCAGCCAAACCCCAGTCATTCACGGCTTTAACTGGGTGATATCGCTTCACCACGGTACTCGTAAGAATGAAATGGACACGAGTAGGACGACTCCTCTCTAACGGTTCTAAAGGCCGGCAACTTTAGACCCTTCTGTAAGCTAGTGCGAGCAACAATAACATTGCTCGACGATAAGCGCAGGAAGGAGCCTGACGCAGTTAAAGGTACGAAGGGGGAAGCTACCTAAATAACTAAAAAAAATATATATATAGCGTGTCCCTTCATTTCCATCACGCAGCTTAACTTGCACCACAGCGGAAGTGCCTCGGCGATCTTAGCCAAGAGCATGACAGTGGTGCAGACAAACATAACACTAATTTAAGAGCCTTGGCACGTAAAAAATACTGTTAACAGATCAGCTGGTTGCGGGACCGTTCACAAGGTCACCCAGATAGGAAACCTAGAACCTGTATTATAACTAAAGGTATTAACTCCACATTTTGGCCTCAGCTTTGCTGTGGTGACATAACAGTGGTGTAAATAAAAATCAATCTCGTATGAAGTAAATCGATGGCTCTACTCATTGGGTTAGCCTACATGCCCTACGACTCCATCGACCCACCCCCACAGAAAGAAATCATCAATCTGATGACTTACGCCAAAGAAAGTGGACTACAGCTCCGGCTGGACTGCGACGCTAACTCCTACCATGTGGGTTAGGGAAGCTCCGGCATCAACTCGAGAGGAGAAAGCCTACATAACTTCATCCCAAGTACCGGAATCATCCTGAATAGAGGAATAGAACTAAATTTCATGGACTCGAGAATATAAGAGGTCCTAGATATAACCATATGCACAAAGGAAGTGGCCGACCTGGTCAGAGACTGGAGAGACACAAATGGCTCCGCAAATTTAAGGCGGACATCTGGTTCACTGATGGATCGGAAGCTAATGGACTCTTTGGGGCTGGTATTTACGGTCACAAAACAAACCACATACTCAGTATCCCTCTAGGCCAACAAGTCACGGTCTTTCAAGCCGAGATGCTGGTTAGACTGGAATGTGCAAAACTTCAAAACAAGCAGGCGGTAAAACACAAAAACATCCTCATTGCCTCCGACAGCAAAGTAACCCCAGACGTACTCACCAAAGCCACCAAGAAAGTTTCTGTGGTTTGGGACTGCATGCGCGAACTCGATCAAATAGGAAGAGCCAATAAGATTACGCCAATGTGGTCACCAGGTCACCGGGGATACCTGGCAACGAAGTGGCCGATAGGCTGGCTAAATTGAGCACACTCGAAAGCCCAGAGGACCCGGCCGTCGGAGTCCCATTTGCAGTAGGAAAGAAAATCATCAGGGATCAGGTGGAACTGGAACATGAGAGATCATGGGACTAGAAAAAAGGCTGCCGCCAGGCGAAGATCATGATGAAGCAACCACTTCTTATGAGGACCCACATCCTCCTCGCCATGAGCAGGAGGAATCTGAGAACATCCATCGGTCTTCTCACAGGACATATGACCCTCAGAGCACAGCTCTACAACCTCCGAGAGTAGGGAATGTCGACTCTGCACCAAAGAGCCAGAGGACATCATTCATATAGCATGTCGATGTCCCGGTCTGGTCGCACTAAGGTATAGACTACTGGGGAGAGCCTTTATCGAACAGAGACCTGGCCAACCTATTAATCAGTGACCTACGCAGCATAGCAAGAAATGCCGGGTTCTTAACAGATCACTGACACAATTGCCCAGCGGAAAATTACAATAGATATTTTAGATCCAGATGGCACTAAGGGACTTAGCCAAGCCCCCCGCTCCACTTACTACTACTACTTCTATGCCCGACAGTAAATCTGTGAAGACACAGCATATATTTTTAAATTTAGAAAGCCACTAAATCGTTCGGCGCCCCTATTTTCTTCGTATTTTCGAGGGTAGACATAAAGTAAAAATAAGGAACATGTTGATTTTATAGAATAGGAGCTTTTATTGATACGAGAAAGACGATGAGATAGTTTAGTACTTTTGCAGATATTAAAATAACTTGCGACACGGAATGACAGAGGAGCGACGCACATACTCGGCTTATTAATTCGAGATATATGAAATATATATTAGTAAACACATGTTAAACGTATGTATTGGTCTGAATATAAATTATTGTACTTGCCAATTTAATGTATTCGGTAGGAGTAGCTTAGTTGAATGATTTTCGAACCGGCTACGTCTCAAGCAGTGCGTACGGTGACTCCCTCAGGACTTACCGGTCATGACTGCACTTGTACACGCTGTGCAGTAATATTCGAGTGCCGGTAATATAATGACCAAAATGTCTATAACTGAGTTCTTCCACGTTACACTAAATTCTTGAATACCTCGCACACTTGCGACAGAATTACAATCACGTATACCGCAGTGACTTCCTGTTCCTTTGGGTGGGAAGCCGTATTCGCGAAAAAATGAGGACACGTCAAATACGTTTCAAAGATGAACGAGGCGAGACTATATTAAAATGATAGGAGCTCTTCAGTGGCAATTGTGTAATAGTGCATAGCCAGCCACACGGGTTTAACCATCGGTGATGCGGCAATTAAAAATATTCTGGGTGAATAGTAGAAGGACGAGATGAGTCAATAAATTTCGTGCATCGTATTCTGACAGTTTGATTGAGCATTGGTAAAAGACTCCCTTAATTTATTCAGAAGAAAATTAAATCACAAGTCTCGAGAGTACGAACAGAAAGCGACTATTCATAACTTACTCTGTTTCCGTATATTCAATATAAAAAAATTTCAATAAAAAATAACTTAGAGGCATACTTACTTATATGATATATTATATTACTTACATATAGCATATAATTCTCACATAAAGACTCGATAGAACACAATATCCAATCCCTAATTCCCTACGATGGTTCCATAAAATACAATTTCGATGTCGACTAAAATACTTTTAAGAAATTCAGTAAAACAAGGTACGGTCAAGAAAGCATAATCCCGCAATCAGTCAAAAGTAACGAATATAGGTAGGGTCGCCAAAAGATCGAGGAAGTTCAAAATTGAAGCGTATGGATTTCGCTTAAATCAGAACACCTCTGAATAGAATTAATACCTCACTCAATACAATAAAATCCTCACTACAATTATCCAATCTGTCGTCCAACAAATGGACAAAATATATCAATAAAAAGCAGAGATGTCACATTCAATTGCAACGGTTTTTTTTTACAGTAAAAGGTGTAACTTCACTCGAATTTTAATATTTCTAAATTCAGTGATTTTCCTCAAACTTTAATTTGTAGACTCTCACGCGCTAAAGCTATCATTAACAAAATTAAGAGAACTCCATCGGTAATTCTATATTAACGTTTCGTGAAGCGAGTTTAAATAATACAAATATAATGGGTAGTATTATCCACGCGCGATACCGTGTTATTTCGATAATATCGCTTGGATTTCTTACCACAATGAAATCTAAAATTCCCACAATTGAGACCACGGATGAATGATGACTATGGTTTGCAGTATCTGGAGCTTCTCGTGGAAAGCCTCGCAGTGGTCCAGAATTGCGATTGGCAGGCGTCGGTTCTCGTCTAGCAGACACGGAAGCCGACACTGTCTCTCACCCTTATGCATGTTACTTGTCACCCCCTGTCGCAATTAAGACTACTCAGGTGGTAATCGCTCTTGTCTTATGATTTGGATTTCAACGTCGTGTCAGCGAATGACACTACAAAAGTACGGTAAACTAGTGCGACTACGTGAACTCGGTAACAAAGATAACAGGCTCGTAATTTTTATTTCCCATTTACTGGTTATGGAGGAAGGTAAGACTTTGGGATAGTTTTACGGTCACCAACGATCTTCAGGACGATGCTGGATGGCGTTATCAAGGCGAGCCCTAATCTGGTGCGTCAGCAGGGTTGCTCTTAGAAGGCAGAGCGCTGGGCTATACAAATAGGCTCCAGCCTACTTGTATACTGTACCAGGTATCTCTTCCGGTGTGTATGCTCTTGACGAGAGCATTCACTTTTTCGTGCTTTAGCTGGGCTTCAGCTCGCTTAACAGTCTCGCCCAGAAGTTGGGTCGGCTCGACTCAGTAGCTCAATTGATGGTGCATATACTACTCCGTTATAGACTTCAGTCCGCTGCAGAGTCCACGCAGCTGCGGCGTTAATATAACCATAAGCTCGGGGGTATAATGAAAATATAGAAATGAAATTTAACATGCCAAATAACCATAATCATATAACAATGTGTTTGAGAATCCGTCCGATGTGGCTTGACAGATCTGTGGAGATATTGAAAGTAATGAAGCCTCACTCGATACAGGGTGATAAATAAACCAGACACATTGTTGTTATCTTGAGAAAGCGGTTTATTCCACCTTCCGTCAGCTCTCATACAAAATACAGTTTTGTAGGTATAATTTGGAAAAATGTCCAAATAAATTAAATTTAGAAAAATACAAAATTTATATAAAAATAAATACACCAAAAAACTGAGAATCACAACTATAAATAAATGACTGAATTGAATTGAATATCTGGACTGAGAACCAGCACACAATTATATTAATTGTGTGCTGTAGGTACTGAGTATGGTGCGCGTGCTGCAGCCAGTGCTGCGGAGCACGCCACGCCAAGAGATAAATGAGTGCGTGAGATGTGTAAATTATTCACTGCAAGCTCTCAGCAGATTTATCAGAGAGAAGTTGCAGCGAATAGGTGAGAGCACTTGCAATTGGGTTGCTTGAGTGCTGTGATTCAATGTGTGAACAGCTACGCAGTCAGCACTGCGTAGCACAATACAACATAGACTGAGGATGCACAAATGAGCCGAGTATAGTCACTGTATTTTCCCAGCAGACTTTTTGAGGGAAACTACAGTGAATATAAAGCACATGCGTAATTGTATTAATTAAGCCGGCAAAATAGGGTGAGGAGAACATGGTGCAGCACGTGCTGCAGCGCACGCCACAAAGTGAGACAAAAATGTTGATGTAACGCTATTTTCCTCCTTACTGACAGTGAAATACTCTGCATTATATCAGTGTACGCTCACCTTGAGTTCTGAGTCCTAGTGAGCGAGAAAGGTTGAGCGAGTCCGGTGAATTGCGACAAAGAAAAGGTCCCAGAGTCCTTTGATGCGTGTGCTGTTCAGAGGATGCGTTGCAAAAGTGTCTAATTTTCCAATATGGCTACGGGATATAAAAGCGTCGTTGGGCGCTGAAGTCAATTGAGAGAGATAGCCGGTGAGCGAAGCCGAAGTCAAGCGAAAGAGACATCCTCTCGCTCAACGCGGTGTGCCTACGAGGCACAGCCTCGGCTCCGCGAAGCCCTCGGTTATCTCCGGCCCAACCGAACGCAGCGTGCTAGAGCACAGCAACAGGTCGACGCACGGCGAATATCGATCGCCGTGCGCCAGCTGATTATCCAACACAATGAAAACGAACGAAAATAGCAATACTAATCGCACGCTCTCTATTGCCCTATTGCGTCTCGAGGGATCTCTATCGAGACTGAGGTGTCGCTATCTGCGCCGTCCTGAATTCGAGCTGGTCATCTGGCTCTTTTTAAACAAGGGTCAAAATACCCCGACATGGTCAATAAACTAAAACTGGTAAAACCATATTCATGACCAATAGAAAACCTTTTACATATTACATGTGTTGGAAAATCAGCTGGCGCACGGCGATCGATAATCGTCGTGCGCCTACCTGTTGCGCTGCTTTAGCACGCGTTGTTCGGTTGAGTCGAAGATAGCCGAAGCATGGGCTTCGCGAAGCCGAGGATGTGCCTCGTTGGCACGCCGCGTCGAGCGAGAGGATGTCTCTCTCGCTTGACTTCGGTTTCGCTCACCGGCTATCTCGCTCAACTGACTCCAGCGCTCAACGTAAAGTTCATACTCGCAGCCATCTTGAGAATTTGGCACTTTTGCGACACACATCCACTGGACAGCACGCGCATCCACAGGACTCTCAGGCTTTTTTCACGGACATTATTCATCGGACTTGCTCAACCTCTCGCTCTTCAGGACTCATTGCTCAAGGTAAGAGTGCTCTGGCATAATTATGTATTAATTCACTGTCAGTAAGGAGAAAAATGGTACATCAGCACTTGGTCTCACTTGTGGCGTGCGTTGCAGCACATGCTGTACCACGTTCTCCTCATGTTACTTTGCCGGCTTAATTAATATAATTAAGCAGGTGCCTCATATTCACTGTATTTTCCCCCAGTAAATCTGCTGGGAAAGTACAGTGAATATTTTTTGCTCAACCGTACAGCCTCATTCTATGTTGTATTGTGCTACGCAATGCTGACTGCGTAGCTGGTTTCACACTCAGTCACAGCACTCAAGCAATGTTCATTGCAAGTGCTCTCATTGAGCCACTGCAATCTCTCTTCAACAATTTGCTGAGGGCTTGCAGTGAATCACACATAAAATCTTTCGCACTCGTTAATCACAGCATGTCGTGCTACGCAGTACTGACTGCGGTACACGCACAGCTCTCAAGCTCAAGCTCAGTCACCTTCAGCACACAATTAATATAATTGTGTGCTGCTCATTAATATTCAAAATTCAATTTGTTTATTTATTATTATAATTTGTACATTTTATCTAAATTGATATTTTGACTGATTTTCTAAATTGAATTATTTTGGCATTAATTTTCAATTGTAGTCCACGCATTTTGTATTTAAATTGTACTTTGTACCACGTTTTTGGAAGGTAGAAATAAACTGCTTCCTCACGATAACATCTACTTGGTCTGGTTTATTTTCCTCTTGCCTCGAGTGAGTTCTCACATTGTTTTCAATATATTCACAGATCGGTCAAGCTTCATCCGGACGGATTCTCAACAACATGTGAAAATAAGGGATTTATTATTCAAGAAACGTTTATAAAAGTGTGCATAGGTTCTGGTTGCCAGGTGCTGCGAATTTCGCATACCTTGTTTGTTATCATTTTATATGCCTTTCGATAACAGTACAGTCTTATACCCGCATGGGAAGAGATTCATTGCTGACTTATTAATCCGAATTTCCGTTATCCCGAGATTATGCTGCAGTAGCTATTATCCATGTTTCATATTACGAGTATGTATATTTGTATAGAGGCTTGTAGAAAAAGTGAAGGTTCTTCTTAAATATTCCAGGTGAGTCGAGTTTCTAAGAGCGGTTACAATGTCGTTTTTTTCGGCTTATCTCTTTTGGGTTTGGCTTAATTAGTAGGTCAGCCATGTAAAACTTTTCCAAGATTTCCCGTAGCTGCGTATACTAGTCAAACATCAATTCGTCCCTCGTATATGCACCCAAATATAGTAATCTATGGCAGCACAGTTTCGGGAATTTATTATTTGGCATTTTTACAATTTCAGCTGTAAGAATGGGCTCTCGATGCTCTACATTGTACATCGAATCTTTGCTGAAACCGATTAGGCTTATTATCGACCGTGTTAATATAATTGTCCACATAGCGCCGCGTGCGGTGAGAGATTAACACTAACAAGGAAAGATACTTTGGTGTCCCCCTCCGATTTTGATGAAACTCACGTATGTTGTAGAGCATCGAAAACTAGAAGACACGTATTTTTTTTTATCGGCGGAAAAACATTTCTAAGGGGTGAAATCGCCCTTCAAAATTAGCATGTCGAGGGGTGATTTTGCAGTTTCACCCAGAAGGCGTCAACCGATTTTAATGAAACAAAAACCAAAATACTCCTCATTGAGGACAATCAAAATTCCACGCTAAGTTGAAAAAAAAAAATTCATTTTCAGGGGGAACAACGCCCTGATTTTTCAATTTTCCACCCTACACAAAAAACTTACCAACCAAATTAAACAGAACATGTACCATTTGGAAGGGCAAATTAAAATAAAGTTGACGTATTTTTGCACATTCACAGGAAAATGAGTTTACGGGGGTAAACTACCCCTTATCCATTAGTACGTATATTTGTGCGTACATTCTTGTTTCTCGTTATTTAAATGTCCGAATTGATTCAAAACATTCCTGTTAGCCGATGTCAACGGGGGGAACTTCGCATGATGCTTTATTTATTATTAAGGGGGTGACCGGCTGGTACTTACAAGAAGGTCAGTACTTACAAGAAGGTCAGTTTGGTGTCCCCCTCCGATTTTGATGAAACTCACGTATGTTGTAGAGCATCGAAAACTAAAAAACACGAATTTTTAATTATCGGTGGAAAAACATTTCTAAGGGGTCAAATCGCCCTTCAAAATTAGCATGTCGAGGGGTGATTATGCAGTTTCACCCAGAAGGCGTCAATCGATTTTAATGAAACAAAAACCAAATTACTCCTCATTGAAGACAATCAAAATTCCACGTGAAGTTGAGGAAAAAAAATCATTTGCAGGGGTGAACAACCCTCTGATTTTCAATTTTGCACCCTACACAAAAAACTAACCAACCAAATTGAACGGAACATACGCCATTTGGAAGCGCAAGTTAAAATAAAGATGACGTATTTTTGCACATTCACAGGAAAATGAATTTACGGGGGTAAACTACCCCTTATCCATTAGTACGTATATTTGTGCGTACATTCTTGTTTCTCGTTATTTAAATGTCCGAATTGATTCAAAACATTCTTGTTAGCCGAAGTCAACGGGGGGCACTTCAGATGATGCTTTGTTTATTATTAAGGGGGTGACCGGCTGTTACTTACAAGTAGAATGGTCCATTCACGAGTTTCGCGTTATTTACTGAAAAAAATAGCTTGTTCAAATACAGAATACTGGGGAATGTTGCTGGGGTTAAGTAGTTGTATGGCATATATGTATAGCTGTATTTCGAAACAGCGGCAATCAGCTGAGGACATAGGCGAGAAATAACAAATACCCGGTTTCGGCATGCGCATTTATTCGACTGTCATCCTTTTCACGTCCCGTGTTATCGCTCTCCCCACTCTCCATTCTCTCACATTTATTCTTACCGCCTTGCGCATCTACATACACCACAGTATATAATATAATGTATCATTCCTTTTACAATTCATCAACGTGCAATTTGCACGTCATAATTTGCAGCAATCATGGTTCGTAAGTCGTGCAGAAATGATACTCTTCAAAAAAATGTTGCAAGCATAAAGACTTCTTGCACCATGAGCATCTGATGATGGCCACATTATTACAACCTAGTACTTCACAGTGTGCTTGAGATGATTGACCGAAACCAAAACTCACTGGATTGTCCAACTCGTTTGGCTTATCGGTTATATAATTACTTTTGAACCATGCATATTTGAAAAGATTTATATATCTGGGTGATGAAAGTTGATTGTGTGCGAGCGATTGCAGTTTGATTATGTTGTTTCTCAAGTGTAAATTAATATCATAATTAAGTAATAATACACTGTCGGAAAAATGTCGTACAAAATTTTTCCATGTTCGGAAACCAAAAACGTCGAGTGATTGGATTTCCCCTATGGTGCCTTTAGGTATTATCTTTGTGATTGTTTTTTTGCCCCGAGGTGTTGCATTTTGAGCAACTTCTGGGCAGTGTCCACTCCACGAGTCTATCAACAATACGCTGTCACGGCCGGTGTTGGAGAAGAATACTTTTTCCAACCAAACTTTGAAGTGCTCTATACATAGGATGATATTGGTTATCGATATAGTATAATTCATCCTATGTTCAATATTTTCTGGCAATCATTTTTGTCCATACCTGAAGTAATTTTTCCAGATTTCGTTGCTGTTAAAAATACGTTTTCTGGCCTGAATAAATTTTTTTCCACGATTGGGCCGAGCTCACCCTTTCCCTCTTTTAGAACGATAAAAAGGGATGACAGTAATTTTCCATCTCCATTTACGGTTGGCTGGATAGTGTAGCTGTAAGTTGTAGATGATACGGATTGTACTACACATTGCACTTGTTTAGTTCCTTCAGCCGTCAGAGTACTGCCAGAGTGGATTTCCAGTTGAAAACCGCTCTGATCTGAATTATATATGTTTTCCGGTCCATATTTTTGAATATATGGTTTAATTTCAATCACGAAGTTTTCTGCATTCATCCTTAAAACTGGTTCGTCTTCTATAGTCTTTCGTGTTACGAATTTATTAATTTTCCTGGACACAATACGATGTGATTTCTTGAACTTCCGAAGCCAATTACGAGAAGTTTTAAAACGAATGTCTTCGTGAACTATCTCTTTTTGAGCTTGTAGAGCCCACTTTTGAAGGTCGATATCATGAACAATGAAACCAGCATCTACAGCGGCTTGTATGTTTTTCAAAGTATATTCAGAGATTTGAGCTAATTTCTCCTTGTAGGTCCCACCTTCGTTCATTTGATTTGTCCAGCGTTTTAATTGTCGTACAGATTTGACTTTTTTGAATTTCTGACTGACGGTATCGACACTGTAATTTTTCTTCTTACCGGATCTCCAGTATTCGATTGCTTTGCGTTTGTAATCGTAGCTTATGTCTTCTTCGTCCTTAGAACAAGTATCAGAATCCACTGGACCTTCATCAGGTTGCCAAAGAGTGTCCTCGACAGGGTTAACATCATATTGCTTGAATGGCTCTTGAAAATCTAGCGATTGTTCCTCGATAATTTCAACGCCGTTATAATCGTCCATGCAGTCGACCAGAACTTTTTCGTAATTCTGCTTTACCTCGATTTCTGCATTGTTAATCGGAGTTTCGGGAATATTCATGGCTTCAAATGTAGCCAAAAGAAGTTTAATGATGTTGATTGGATTCACTTTCATGGTCTATTGATTTTTTTTCGTCAGAAATTATAACTGATGCACTGGCACTCCGTTCAAATGAGCAACTGAAGATCGCTGTATGTATCGCGGTTTTTATATTTGAAAGACTTGTTGTTGAACCACATGCGATATCAGCAGATAATACGCAGTCCCAGATAGCCGCCTATGTAGAAAACACCTCTTACTGCGTCGAAAGTATTTTTATCATATTGGCGTATGATTAGATTACTCAAAAAAATAAGATCATATTCATTTCGTCGGAATAATTGACAATGTTAATTGACATGTAGATGGAACGACTGTTGCATCATCGACTTATTCCGAAATTTGCGACGAATCGAAATACAATCTAATCGAAAGGTCGATAACATATGACGATAAATTATTGATAAGCACAAAATCAGCACAAAGAGTGAACGCAAGCAGCTCTTTAACATGTAAATAATGAGAAACAAGAATGTACGCACAAATACCAGGTGTATGCATAAGTTTTTTTCTGGTTCAACTAAGAGATGGCGCCAGCGAAAAGTACGCAGCGTATTAATTTGACACATACGTCATTTTGTTCGTCTGACATTAACCTACAAACACACACAAGTTGAGTCCGCCAAAAACTAGCGTCTTTGTTTTATCGTTCAGTGATCATGTCGAGCTTTGTGCCTGAAAAAGAACATTTGCGGCACGCATTGCTTTTATTATTTAATCAAAAGAAAAAGGCTGCTGAAAGTCAACGTTTTTCTGGTAGAAACATATGGTGAACACGCTCCATCGATTAGAACATGTGAGACATGGTTTCGACAATTTAAAAGTGGTGATTTCAATGTGAAAGACAGTGAGCGCTCTGGTAGACCACAAAAATGCGAAGACGAGCAATTGCAGGAGTTATTGGATGATGACCTAACTCAAACTCAACGGCAATTAGCAGAAGCATTACATGAGTCACAAGAAACAATCAGCAGACGTTTACGAGTAATGGAGAAGATCAATAAACTCGGTAAATGGGTCCCACACGATTTGTATGAACGTCAAATAGAAAATCGGAAAGTCACTTGTGAAATGCTGCTTCAACGCCACGAAAGGAAATCATTTTTGAAATGGATTTATTTTGAAAACCCGAAGCGGAAAAAATCGTGGCTTTCACCTGGCGAACCCGGTCCTTCAACACCAAGGCCAAATCGCTTCGGCAAGAAGACCATGCTCTGTGTCTGGTGGGACCAGAGCGGTATTGTGTATTATGAACTCTTGAAGCCCGGCGAAACCGTTAATACACAACGCTATCGCCAACAAATTATTAATTTAAACCACGCATTAATCGAAAGACGACCGGAATGGGCCAGAAGACATGGCAAAGTGATTTTGTGACACGACAATGCGCCGTCTCACACAGCAAAAGCAGTAAAAGACACCTTGAAATCGCTTGGATAAGACATCCTTCCGCACCCGCCGTATTCGCCTCAAATCTAAGGATTTGATAAAATATTAATTTTTGAAAAAATGGTTGCCGATCGAAAGTGATTTTCACCAAATTTCCAAATGTCGGTGAAAAAATCACTCCATTTTTCCTCGATATTAAAAAAAGTACGCATCGAAAAAAAAATCCTTCGATTAAAGACTGCCTTTAGATATAACAAAAATGTATGCAAAATTTCAGACAAATCGGTTCACTCGTTTTTGAGATATCGTGCTCACCGCGGAAGGTCTTTTTTGAACAGCGGTCCGGACGGATACACTATATCATTTACATTTAGGAATTTTTTCCAATAAAAAAATTATGAAACATACTCAAAGATATTCCCCTTACTGTGAAAAAAAAAGAAAGTTCGAACCTGCAACCATTTTCAAAAAGAAAATTACAAAAACACGCCTTTTTTTTGGCCGCTGAGTAGATGTAACCTCTTAACAACCCCGCTGTGTAAAGCGACAATAGTGGTGAAACGTACTGAAAGGGTATATATCGGTAAGCCGCGATCAATATTTCTTTATATATTTATTATAATAAATGTGAAAACTAACTTTATAAACGGGCCTCGTTTACAATAGGACGGTTGGGCCTCGTAACCCGAGCTACCGAGCTACCGAGCTACCGAGATACTGATATACCGAGATATCGAGCTGCCACGCTGGCAAGTTGCCGTTCATGAATTTAAAAAGTTGTGGAATTTCTGTTCAATGACTCTGTATTTTTGGAGATAAACTGTTCGGAAGTTGAACACGGATACCCGCGTACAGGAGTACGAATCCAATCAACAAAATTCTCCATGGCGCGTTTAGCACCTAACATACATCAAAGATCACCATGAATCTGGGCTTTCATCGAGTCCGTTAGTAGTCGACGGATCGAATTTCCTTCGCTTGGGCCTCTTGTCCATCGACGCTCACTAGAGTGTGCCCGCGGCCAAGCCGCCATAATTCAGATAAGTTTTGAATCTAATAAATCTATGCGCGAGAGTGCAATATAGTAAAATAAGATATCAATCTGTTAATACAGGTTAGAAAGCACTGTAATGCATAAAAAGTAGTATTATCTGTAATGTTGCCGTAATTTATCATCTGAGAATGCAGGTCAGTTCTCTCAAATTACATTACATTTGAAGAGTATTGTATCTCATAATTGCAGTGCGTTGTCGACCTGTCAAGGCAGCGTAGCAAGAATCACATTGTTTTGTAAGCCAGATTATAAGTTATCATTGTGCTACGATATCTCTTTATCGACGCAGTTCGCTCAAATTACATTACATTTCAAGAGTGTTATAATTAATAATTGCAGTGCGCTCTCTACCTGTCACGGCAGCGTAGCTAAAATCGCATTGTTTTGCAAGTGGTATTATAAATCATAACTGACATTGCCTTGTAAGGAGAATTATACTTAATGAATGTGGTGAAACATCATATCTTCAAGTTATCTAGTATTGCATTGCCTTCAGCCTATACTGGAATCAGAGAAAAGTAGATTCCACCTGAAATACATGTAAATAAAATGTGTAATGTGATTTATTGATACCCCGCTATATGCACTATGATATTTTTCATAATTTGAGAGAATCATATGTGGAGTATGTCAATTTGTGTTGTGAGATTTGATATAACTGAATTACCATGCAATAATGTTGAAATGCGTATGATGAACTATGTCTTTGTTCTTGTTTTATTAGGCTGATTGCCAAAGTGATATAACTGAATTTACCATTCAATAAAGTTGAAATTGAATCATGAAAAGTGTCTTTATTCTTTCTTTATTGAGAAGAAATTAAGAATAAAGAGGAACAACCATCTCTCCCTGTCTCTTTCTCGAGAGCCCACATACTTCTGTCATATTGATAAGATCAATATGAAATACACTGCTTGATATGGAGGTTTGTATTATAAAGCAATACAACTAAAAAATTAATTTATTACACAGTCCACATATATCATCGACATCGTCATTACCATTGACTGCAGCTCCATGAAGTTGGACCACTTGACATTCGCGGAATACAAGGCACCAAGTAAGATGAGAAGAAGAGCCCGCTTAAAACACTCGGAGATAAAATCAAAGCCCTGCCGATATTCATTACGCCAAGGACCAATATTCATGGCGACATTAAATAGATGATGATTGATATGAACGGCACATATATGCTGTGGAAGAATAACGTTAAAGTAACAGCAGCAACGCAGACATAGTAAAAAATTAATCTCGAGGTACCTGTCGTACCAGCGCTAATAGGCAAGACGGACGCCAGTTAGAAAAAAATTATCTCTCCGCCTGAAGAGGCCGATTTTAAGACCAAGAAAGCCAAGCGAAAAAAGAATGAAGCTCGGGAGATACTACCACAAGCACCCCGTCCGATACAAACTAATATTGAAACAAGAAGGAGAGCAAGTGGGAAAACGTACCAGAGGGGAAATAGCGTAAGCAGCGCAGAAAGCCAGTGTTGCTCAACGCTGTTATCATCCGAAAGAGAGGAGACCTGAGCTACGTGGAAATTTTCAGCAAAGTAAAGAAGAATGCCTCTCTGAATGAAGTGGGAAAAAACTTCTCCCAGATACATTGGACTGTAACAGGGGATATGATATTGTTTCTCAATAAAATGAGCGAGGGAAACGTGGTACAGTTTTGCACGACCATTGGCAGCCCTTTGAGGGACCAAGCGGCAATCAAAAATCGTATTCAGTTAACATCGATCGAGATTGAATATCTCGATGAAACCACTACGAAGGAAGAAGTCAACCAGACGCTGAAAAACTCACTAGGGAGCAAAAGTGAGCTACAAGCCATAAAGAATCTCTGTAAGTCATTCAGGGGCACCCATGCAGCTGTAGTAACCATACTCGCGGTATCAGTTACAAAGATCACCGAGACAGAAAAACTTGTAGAAACTTTGTGGAACCAAGCACGTGCTTAAAGTTCTGGCAGTACGGATACTTGTCTCGAAACCGCAAGAGCACCGTCGACAGGTCCAAAATGTTGCATCGAATGCGGAACTGAAGGTTATAAAGCCGCGGATTGCAAGATGGAACCGTGCTGCACACTACGCAGCGGAAAGGAGAAAGGAGAGAAACACGTGGCTCGGAGCAGTAAATGTCTTGCCTACAAGAATGTCTACCCGTCGCTCATTCAAAAACAAAGATGAGAGTACTACAAGTAGACCTGAATTACTCTGAGGTAGCGCCGAATCTGCCCACGTAGACTGTGTGGGAGAACAGGCCGCCAATCCTGGGAAGTAGATAAAACGCTAAGATCGTTGTCTAGACTTGCGGCAAGTATCCTTTCCAGGAAACCATGGAGAAGCAAAGCCGTCCGGCTTTGTGAGGGCCAAAATAAACCGCGTCTACCTCTACAGCTGCTAAACCCCACCGAGCATGATGTTAGAAAACTTCGAGGGAATTATGTATAGGCTGGTCAACGACGCCACGGAATCGGATCCACACGCGATTGCGGGAGACTTCAATGCCTGGTTACTGGACTTGGGCACCAAAAGGATGGACAAAAGAGGTCAAGCTCTCTTGGAAGCACTGGCTGCAATGAATTTCGTCCTGCTCAACGATGGCTACCCACTGTAACGTAAATTTGTGCCTCAACGCACCACGTTACCTATAGCTGGCCCAAGCTATTTTTCCTTCCTTTAATTCACTCTTTCGAGATGGCCGCCAGGCGCTTACGCGCCAGAAGGAAAAATAACGAGATATTCGGCCAGACTCAACCCAGGCTAGCTACAGCTGTTCGAGGCTCAGTGGGTGGTTCGGATTGTCAAGGTAGTCGAAGGTCCAGACCGGCATTAAGTTAAACCAGTTAATAGCAATAAAACCTATACAATAGGATCAATAAATAAAACCAATAAACAAAAATAATAAATAAAGTCGATGAATAAAATCAATAAATAAAATTAATAAGTAAAGTTCAGAAACAAATTAGTAAATAAAGCTAAACAAAACAATAAGACTAAATCAAGGAATAAAATCAATAACCAATAAATAGAGTCAACGAATAAAACAAATAAATAATATACTAAAGTAGAATTCCTAAATAAAATCAATAAAAATAAGATAAATAACAACTAAAGGAAGTAAAGAAATAAAACCAATAAATAATTCCGACAGCAAGGCAGGTACGGGATTTACAAGTGCTCCTCGGGCAGATAGTTTATTGATCAGAATGATTAGAAATTTGTCAAAGTCTTACACTAACAAAAAAAAAGTAAAAGAAAATATCCCGTAAAATTACTCTTAGTTTTCTTGTTTCACAATTCTCAAACTTAATTACTTCGGCAGTAAGTATTATCCCAGCTGTCGTTCCTTCTCTCACACACGCATACGTAAGCCTCGTTCTACCTGACTCTCTACCGCCTATTCAAACCAAATTCCGAACACAACTCCGAACGAATAACAGAAAATCGAATAAAGCGAACTAATAATTCCGGAGGATAACTCGCTCGCGATACGGCCTATGCCGAGTCAATCCCATATACTCACAACAACACATCGACCACGGGCCGACGGAAGGTCACGTACGCGAAACGTTTAACAGCTCGATCGTTTTAATAAAGGCCGTTGTATAATAAATACAATTTTTACCACAGGGGAACTCTGTCTAACGATAAATCCCTGATCTGTCAATAACTCAATACGCAACGACTATAACACAATGAATAAAATAAATTAAGGAAAGAAGAATATTAATAATAATTAATAAAATGAAATATGACAAAGTGCACCGGCGAATTTAACGACGCAAGATACGCCTCGAACCGTTCAAATCCTACACTCACATACCCAATACGGGATGACGGCCGATCACGGACTACGCGACTTTCAATATTGCTTAAGGCGAAGTCTAAGAAAGAATAAATAAATAAATAAATAAATAAATAGATAAATAATAAATAGGCGACGCGGTCTATAATGTATCAGTCCCCTTTAAACAAAACCTCGACAACGGGACGACGTACTAACGCGCGCGCGACATTAGAAATTACATACCAAGAAACATAAAACACAGCGTGACGTATTCCCGGCTTTACCTAGCAAGCGATCTCGTTGTTACACTCTACAAACGGCACCTGGCCCAATACAAATGCATACTTTGCGTACGGGGGATAGAAATTGCAGGTATGAACAGGCTCGAACGGACTTGTCTGTCCTCCAAGAATCGAATAAAATCAAAGACCGGGGAAAGAAAGCGAGCTCACCGAGACGATGCTGCAGCGTGGTTCTTTGGCTTTCGGGAAGATCCTCGTAGGCTGGTACAGAGGTTGATTTGAGATGTGTCGATTGTAACTTTTATTTCGATTGCGTGATAATCGCCTTCCTTCTTTCTTTATACGAAACGTCGCAAGAGTAACGCGGGACTCAGGTACCTTTGACGCAACGTCTCACTCGCTCAACGATATCCGGGAAAAAGCCCTGAGGTCCTGCCGGCACGCGTGCCCGTAAACTCTGATCCCCACTTAACCCGCCGGACTCGGTTAATTGGGGGAACTGGTGTCGCACGATAACCGCGACTAGCGCCTCAGCTGGACGATGTATAAATTAGCGACAGACAATACCAGCGTTGCGTAGTCCCGCAGATGACCCCCTGAGACATATAGATTTCCGTGGGTCGACGACGGCCAAGGATAGCATTTAGTGCGTCGTGCGGGAAAACGACATATCCCGACTGAGAGGGACGTAAAATATCGGTCCGAAGCTTCAAGTTGTTCGATGTGTTGCTCTCTCCCCCCTCGATCTCCCTCGCCATCCCCCGGTCGTATAAATCACAATACATATATTTAAAAAAAAAAAAAAAAGAAAAAAAAAATTAAACAAAGTCCGCAACTACCATCTACAGCCCTGCGAGATCGCTTTGGTGATCGTCGACCGAGGAAGACGCAGCGCTGGAATATTTCGCCACGTTACACCACATATTGCAATGGAGAAGCGACTTCGATGATAACGTCACCTTCGTCAGCAGTGTGTTGAGCCACGGAATTTTCCATTTCATTGGATTTCGTTCAAAACAGGAAATGAAGTCCAGTGCCACACAGCATGAGACGACTCGCCTGGCGAAGGATGATAGGCTAATGCAAAAATTGATAACAAAAGGATTTGCGAAACGCAGTTAGCAACCGCTTTACGAAAATCAGTATTATTTTTCACATTAACCTGAATGGTTGATCCCGGGTCAGACTCGCCCGAAATATTTAAGTCTAAAGGTAGATTCAATCAAAGCAGGTTGGTTCCGCGTTGGCAACTCGAGAACACATAAATAGTATTTCAATCCTGTTCATGCAACTTCATAGATAACGAAAGTTGCAGTTATCTATTTATAATAAATAAAAAACCTATACTTTAACTGTAAACTCACGAATTTGTCTCATTCACTCGAGATCTATATCCTTATCAGCAAACGATTCCAAGACAATAACTTTTAAATATTATACCATGGGCCGAACTCTTCTATTACGCATTAGCGGCGTAACTAGTGATAACGTAAAGGGCGATTCACCCTGGTAGGCAACGGACATCTAGACACATAGCGAATATTTTATTGGGTCTGTGAGAAAGTTCGTGGCGTTTTTCTAGTAAAATTCAACTGGTTTTGTTATAGTGTGAAAATGAATTTATTTAAACCAAATATGCTCCATTATTATCAACAATGTTTCGCCATTTTTCGGGTAGAGCCATGATACTATCGGTGAAGAACTTCTGTGGTTTCTGATTAAAAAACTGAATCAAGTGGTTTTAACAGGCTTCTTTTGAAAGCAGCTTAATTCCACTAAGAGAGTTCTGCAGAGATCGGAATAAGTGATAGTCAGAGGGTGCTATGTCTGGACTATACGGTGGATGCATCAAAACTTCCAAACCAAGCTCTCGCAATTTTTGACGGGTCATCAAAGTGTGTGGTCGGGCGTTGTCATGATGGAAGACAACACCTTTCTTATTAATCAATTTGGGCCGGTTTCTTTTAATTGCTTGGCGTAATCTCTCTAGTTGTCCACAGTAGAGTTGAGAATCAATCGTCTGACCAACTGGAAGTAGCTCATGGTGGACGATTCCCTTCCAGTCCCACCACACACACAGCATCACTTTTTGGCCGTCAATCCTGGCTTCGTGAACGCTTGTGACGGCTCACCATCCCGTGTCCACGATCTTTCACGCTTCCGATTGTCGTACGTGATCCACTTTTCATTACCGGTTATGAGTCGTTTCAGAAATGGCTCGATTTCATTGCTTTTCAGCAGTGCATCGCAGATGTTAATTCGGTCTATCATGTTTTTCGCGCTCAACTCATGAGGAACCAATACATTGGGCTTCTTTTTATAGCCAGCTTTGTGTAAATGGTTCAAAACAGTTTTGTGGTCAATGCCTAGCTCCATACTAATATCGACACTGCTGATATGCTTATCTTGCTGGACTTTTTCAAGAATTTCATCAGATTTTTCAGTAATTGGAGAGCGTGACTCATCTTTCACATCAAAATTACCAGAACGAAAGCGAGCGAACCATTTCCGCGCAGCAGTTTTGATAAAGTACCTTTACCGTACATAGCAAAAATTTTTCACAAGCCTGCGTAGCGTTCTTCCCTTTGTCGTAATAATATTGCAAAATATAGCGCAATTTTTCATTACTTTTCTCCATTTTCAAACGCAAACAACTTTCCAACCATTGCACTAATTTCGATGCTTATGTACTCAAAGTAACGCTCGAAGTGTCACCTTTCCAACGATCCTTCAGTGGTATCGCTGCGATCTGTGTTTCCTGACTTATTTGCAACTAGCAGGGGTACCCGGCGTTGCCCGGGTTAAATTTTTAGGAGTAGTAATGAATGAAATGGAAAAGTGAAATAAGTGGGTATCCATTCCCTTACCACAACAAAAGTGCTGTTGTGGTGTATCACTGACCTTATGTTCGAACAAGGGTATCATGAGGCCACCCTCAATCATGTCGCTGGACTTTTTGCTTTTTGGTCTACTCAATTATCAATCCATCCCCTGAAATTAGTCAAGGTCAATAAGTGACCTTTTACCTTGAATCTGAGGTCATTGATTTTCTTAAACCCTATGCCCTGATCATTTTTTCCTAATTACACTTTTTGACATTCTGCCTCCTTCGGGTACTTTGTGTAGTGCCAGAAACACCTTTTTGCCCCCCGAGCCGCCCCCGGGACCCCGATCGGGGTCATGACCCCCCTATGTTGTGGCCAGGGTCAATACACACCCAACCAACCACTTTGGGTAGGGCTAGCTTCAAAACTCTGGGAGCTATGGCTGGACATACATACAGTCTTACAGACCTACAGAAATATATATTAGATTGATACCATCTATCGGGAAAAACGCCACGAACTTTTTCCCAGACCCAATATAAACAAAAATGTAAAACGCTACCAGCGTTGGCTGCTTGAGTGAGCTTCGATCGAGGATGTGAGCTGATGGACAATGTGCTTGAGTGCGCGGTCGATAAATCTATATAGCATACCTGCGAGCTATACCATATGACGCGAGGCGTCAGATTATTGTAAGTGTAGCATGTGCATGAGTTGAGTGTAGGCTTGGTAGGTGCGAAAACTGAACACCTATTATTTCCTTACTATTTTCTACCTTTCAAGTAGACATTTTTTATTAGGAAGACAAAATTGGTCAATAGACTGCTTCATAGAGGTGCATATTAATTATACAAGGTCTGGTTTTGTTACTACATCTTACGACTTACTTCATAAATAAACCAAATGATTCAGGAAAACTTTATTTTTATGAAATAACCATTTTTTGGAAAACAGAACCATACCGATTGAATTCATCATTTTCGATTATATGAGCTCTGAGTAGGCGTTGAGGATAAAGATTTATACATGAAAATAAAATTGTTAGTAACGATGCAAAGAATGATGATCACATATATAGTTGAACGCAGTCACTGAACATCTCCGCGAATAGCCTAAACTTAATTACGGAGGGGGAACATTTTGAAGGAATAGGAGTAGTAGGCTGGAGAGAAAAGTAAAAAAAACATATACTGTATTGCTAAAATAATGGCAATTAAAATGGATTAAAAAAACTATCATTTGGGAATATGTATATCATATTTTTACTTACTTTGCGAGTACAAACGACCTTTTGGATATTCGGTGGTAGAGAAAACTTATTCGACTACGATCGTCATGTATGGGTCCGAGTGTCGATACTACAAAACGATTAACGTAATGAAGCGAAAACCGTGAAGTACGATACAGATGTCTGTAGTATCTTAAATGCAAGGGAGGCTGGATGTGAGATGATTAGAAAATAATCAATGTAACAATTGCGTCACCTCTCATACTGTGAGAAAGAAATAGCTTATTTTACCATTCCATAATTTTCCATCGACATTTCGTAGAGTTTACCAGCTGTTATTTTCTGAGGTGTCACCACGCGAAGCATAACGATATTCAAAAGTTTTCTAGCTCTCAGTGAAAACGAATACCATTCGGTAAAGTAACTGAAAATAAATTGTCAAATAATTACAATTATCCGAAAGTATATTAAAGAAATTATGTCCGTAAAACGGGGGACCCACACGGAATCTCTGAAGCTGGTACTTTGATCAATAAGTTTTTGACCAGGCCAACTGTTAAACATGAGGTGACTTAATTGAGCAAGAGTGAATTGTCCGAGTCTGATCATTTCCTCGTACTGACCGAATTTAATCAGTATCTGTAGATGGTAAATGGAGAGAACGTTAAATAGAAGATGCCTAGTTCAGGTAAGATAAATTACTAACCTGTACACCAGACATGCTCAACAGAAGCACGCATAAGCCAATTTGGATGAGGTACGCCGTGGAATAAGTAGATTCTATGAGGTATGCGAATCTGCACGAATATTGATGGAATAATAGTTCATACTAGTACACTGATAATTTCATTTAGCTGGTAATAACATTTAGAGAATAAGGCACTTTTTATGCAAATACGAACTCTATGACATCGTAATGTTCACGGATGCATTGTGCGAGCTTGTGATAGCATTTGTCTTTGTCTTTCGAAGGGTGCACATCGGTATCGACATCGTAATCTCGTGACAAATTCTCCAGTCGATGTCTGTAAGATCTTTAATTTATATTGCTTTTTTATCCGGTTTAAGGCTCCTACTAGTGAGTATTCAAAGATTTCACCTGGACCCCAGAATATATTTGAACTAATTCTCTTTACTTGTATATTTTTTTATATCATTTTATACACCTTTTGAACTTTGCAAGTTATTAATAATTTCACATGATATGCTTCAATGACATGCTTTTAACGATCCGACCTTTCTAATGATATACTGTATAAATATAATACAATAAATTATTTGCAGACAAATGCAAACGTAAAATCATATGGGATGGGTCTTACATTGTAGGCAGTCATAATTTACCAAAACAAGTAGAACGGTTAGGATTTATAAAGAAGCCCTTACTGTAAACTGTGATCATTTATTACCCTAGAACCGCAAGTACTCCGCAAACGTGTTGAACGTACGTGGCATACATAGTGTCCGCTGCTACAACCGTTGTCACCGTTATTATAGTGCCCGTGTAAGTGTGCATCAATATTGGCAAGAAATATTCTTCAGGATCTACGTAATACTGCGTCTGATATAAGTACGTAGGAGTAAGGCTCTCGTTCCGAGGCATCAGTACATAAAAAATTCTCGGCATGAGTGGTATTAAGAGATAAACGATCATCGAGCCGAACAAATATCCTGACATATTTTCAGATTTGAATTAATAAAATAATTATAATGAAAGTGTCGGAATTTAAAGTTGAGTGTCATGACGTATTGGACTTACCTGAATAGAAAATGGTGAGAGTTCGTCCTTGATCGGCGTATTTTTTGAGAATCTCAATCTCCTCAGCTTTTCTTAGTTTCGACCAATCCATTTTCATAGTTTCGAGAAGTCTAGTCATCTGCGATCAGTCTATTTTACTTTACTACGATGGCGTTCCTATATTTGCTTCAATTGTAATTGAAAAAATGGTGATCTCACCTTGTCGCGATTCATAATACAGTTGATAGACTTAATGCAAGCGCTAATTTGGACCCCCATTGGCGTAATGCATTCTATCATTATGTCCAAGTTACCCCAGACTTCGAACAATTTTATACTCTGTGAATAGAACTCAGTTACCAATGGACATGTCATGTTACGTATAAAGAGTCAAGAACGATGTGACACGGTATAAATTGATGTACTTGAGAGAGAATGACTGTAAAAACGCTAATGTGAAACAAAACTTGTTGTATTCTTTGTTTCCTCAGCTCTTGATACGGCCATTGACCGATAGACGTCAACAGGTTTGCATTGATGCGATAAAAGCGACTATTAAAAGTGTCCATACTGATTCAGCGGTCGTTCAGTTACTAATCGATCCATTGAATTCACCCCTCAGAACTACAGCGTCGTATGCCTATTAAGAATTCCGTCTATATGTAAAGTGAATGCTATAATTACAGCGATGGACTATTGCCAAGGTAGGAACGACTAGTCGAGTGCGCTAAAGGTTTTATTTAATTATCCGCTTCATAGCTAGCGCCTATTCGGCGCCTTTCGAGTTTCCCTATCGGACACTACCACCATCCTGGCCGAAGTAAATTATTTTATCTATTCAAACCTGCAAAAGCCATTTTATATGCTATCATAGTATAAATCTATCACCCGATTTGTTCTTTGCAAGTTTATCGAAATGGTATTTTTTGATACTGTGAGGAAAAGTCTAGATGTTAAGCAGACATGAAAAAGAAGCTGTTCAATCTAGAATCATGATGGATCATTAAAAAAATATACTACCTGTAGTATATTGTAGTAGTAAATAAGCGGGTATATAAAGAAATTTCTCCGAAAGCACCATCGTTGGTGTGAAAAAACTTGAGGTAAGATCTATAGTATAACCGTAATCTCCCAATAAATTACGCAAGCGCAGAGAGTTGGTTACAAAATCTGACTTTCCATCCCACAGGATACCACCTATGTGAGATAAAATATCGTACGAGACAAATATTTTTCTCGAGAAGAGAGAATGAGGTTTACTGGGCTAAGATGCACTCTTAGTGAGTGAACAAATTCTGACACTAAATTAAGCGGCGAAGGCATACTCATAAATTTATTTACAACAAAAAGCAGTAAGTCACCAAGCATGATATCATGGTCGGAAAATGACAGATAGTGGCATACCAATTGCCGTGGTAGGCACGTATACACAAGCAAATAGCACCCTCGCCCCTTGAACTGATGTACGATGTAGTCCTCTTCTTTTTTTTTATCTGTAGCACGGCGCACATGAGTCACTTGAGACTGTCGCGACACGTCGGTGACTTGGTACGTATCAGTACAGCTAAAGCAGCTTTCGTGAAAGTATATGAGCGTGGTTGGAGTAACGAATTATTCAAGATTCAACGAATATCGGTGAATCGAGAACCATTCGTGTATATTTTACACGATCTGAATAACGAGACTATCGACGGTATTTTCTACGATGCAGAATTATCACGAGTACGAGTGCCTCCGTCATCTGTGAAGACGAAAGAGAAGAAGAGGACAGAGAGGAAGAACGCTCGGAATTATTGTCCCTGATAAATATGAGCTCCGATGATAGCTCTTTCTTTGTCGTACTACCGAGCAACAGTAGTATGCTGTATTTTCCGGATAATACGACGAAATTTATTACAAAACTACCGCGTCAGATACGCTTGCACGGAGAATGGTCTGTTTCTCTTGTGGAAATTGCTTATCCGATGACTCTTTTACATGTTCCTACTGTAGGAAATCTCGTAACTTTTGAGCATGGTGATTATGATTTATCGGGTTTAAATCTTTTAACACGGAGACGCGCTGTTACAGACCAAGTAGCACCTGGTGTATATCGCTCTATAGACGCTCTTTTGGAGAGTATAAATCAGTTACCTCACGTGGCCGGTCATTTGCGCTTTAAATCGGTTCCGAGCGGGCAGGTCGAAGTGGCACGCGTATGCGACGATCGCCCGCTATCGCCAGGCTACTAAGATTCTCGGAAGAGGCCTGTAGGTCAGTAATGATAGAACCGCATTGCGAATACAGAGGGTCGAGGCCTACATCTCTCACCGGTGCTATACCGGGCAGCATGTTTTTATACACAGATATCTGTGAGAGCTTTATTACAGGCGATGTACAAACACCCCTCTTACGAGTTGTTCGCTTTGATACTGATGACTGTCCGTATGGTTCGATAAAAATTAAATAGTTTTCATCGCCACGATATATACCTCTCTTGCGCAATAATTTAGACACTATTGAGATCGATATAAGAGACGAATTTGGGGATCTCATACCATTCGAGCAGGGAACGTTGACTGTGACACTACATTTCAAAAGGTCCCACGATTGATCACACCACTATGGATGATATTGACAGTGTGCAGCACGGATGGGGTTGTCGCGGGTATGGTGGCATAAGCCATGTTTATATCGGAACACCTAATCAACGTGGACACGGTATCGGCAGCTTTCTCGGGGGGGTGTTTCGTCGAGTGTTACCACTTTTAAAGAAGGGCGCTAAAGCAGTTGGAATAGAGGCGTTGGGCGCTGGTGTAAACGTGGCCGGTGATATCCTCGATAGAAATATAGCTGTGAAAGATGCTATTCGCGAGAGAGCGCGAGAATCAGGCAGTAATCTCAAACGCAGAGCTTCTGAAAAAATTGACACTCTCATGCGGGTTTCTGGTTATAAAAAGCGCAAAATTTCACAAACTCCTCATTCATCGAACGAACGTAAACCACGGCGTATCTCCCGTAAAAATAAAAGTGTCATAAAGAGAAAAGTAATAAAGAAGAAGAAGAATAATAAGAACAATCAGAAAAAAAAGACTCGTCAACGAACAGTTGCAAATATTTTTGGATAGCTGAAACAAGATGGCTTTTCTACATGCGCACTCGTGCGAGTATCTTAAATCGGAACTTGAATTATTGTTACTCCCACCGACGCAAACTCGTATCGAAGGCTCCAATTGGGTGTATTACAAACCAATACCTTCGCTAACAGATGATTCACCGATTGAATTTGTTATTCCTGGACAGGGTGATGAGTATATCGATCTCGCGCATACTATGCTTAGTCTGAGAGTGAAAATAACATCTCCTACTACTACGGAAATTGCCGCGGGCACATCGTCGAAAGTAAGTGCCGGCCCTGTAAACAATCTCTTGCATTCTATGTTTAATCAGGTGGATGTATACCTGAATCAAAAATCAGTTTCACCTCCAAATAATGCCTACGCTTACCGAGCGTACGTAGAAACACTTTTGGATTACGGTCCAGCAGCAAAAAATTCGCATCTCACGAGCGTTCTCTGGTACGACGATACCCCTGGAAAAATGGATGATATAACATCGGAAAATACGGGTCTTGTGAAGAGAAAACAATTTTTAAATGTCGAAAAAACTGTAGACTTGCTCGGTCATCTGCATTGCGATATATTCAAACGGGAGCGATTCTTATTGAACGGCGTCGAGATGCGACTAGGGTTGGTGCGATCTAGAGATTCATTTTGTCTTGTGGGGGATACAAAGAATGGTCAATGTGGCTTAAAGATTCTCGAGGCATCGCTTCTCGTTCGTAGAACAAAAATAGCCCCTGGTGTGCTGCTCTCGCATGCTAGAACTCTGGCAAAATCTACGGCTAAATATCCTCTTACGAGAGTCGAGGTAAAAGCCGTTTCAATACACTCTGGTGTTCATGGAGAGACGATCGATAATATCGTGTTAGGTCAATTGCCGAAGCGTATAATTATCGGTTTTGTCGATAACAAGGCATTTAACGGCAACTTCAGTATGAATCGATTCAATTTCCAAAATTACAAGATAAATTATCTCTCGTTGTATGTAGATGGTGCTCAAATACCTTCGAAAAATTATCTATATGTGGATGCTTCTCAAACGTTGTTTTCGGGAACTGGAATACATTTCTTAAACGACGGTAATTCGATCGATCGCGATAATTATCGCGATGGATACTGTCTGTTTGCTTTTGATTTGACACCCGATCTTTCGGCGAACAGCAATACACATTGGAATTTAATAAAGCATGGTAGCGTGAGAATAGAGGTACGATGTGAGGATCCGCTTGCTTCAACGATAAATTGTGTAGTCTACGCGGAATATGATTTTGTCCTTGAAATTGATGCCTCTCAGCAAGTAATGGTGAATTTTACCGGATAAGCGAAAAATGTGGTGATGTCGGCATAAAATTATTTCGTGTTAAGAGACGTAGAAGCGTGTCTGTGAGTAACTAATCAGTCGAACTCGAGCATCTGTACCGATTAGACGTGAAAATGGATATCGTCGTGGATATACAGGGAATGCGTGGTAAAGACTCGGAATTTATTCCGAAAGAAATTGCCGTGGTAACAGTGGATAGACCGTACTCTGCTCATTGGATCGTCGCACCGCCGTGTCACTTTGTCGAATTACTACAGCATTCGAGAAGCCAGAATAATTTTCTCTCGAAATATTTTCACGGTCTGGATTGGTACGAGGGCGATGTGAGCTGTAAACAAGCATACGCTAACTTGGGTGAAATTTCGCGAAAATCAAGACGCATCTATACACGCGGTCACGAGAACCCTATACTTCTTTGCGATATCACGAGTCGTGAAATTTCCAACCTGGGGATAAGGAGGGCGCCCCATCGTACACATTTATGCCGAAATCTTTGCGAAAATGCTTCAGACACGCTATGATAAACGATACAGCGTCTTCGCATTGTGCAATGCGCCAGGCTTTCCAAATAAAAAATTGGCTTCGCGAGCACCCATTTAAAGGAGAATCATACATGGATGTTTGGTCAGCAGACGAACAGGAAGAGAATGAGAAAGAGGAGAAATCTTCATCATGTAGTCGTGACACGATCGACGATGCTGTGAAATAAATTTTGCATATATATACGTCTTTCAAAGCGTATCGGTCATCATTTAATCATTGACTATGTGTTCAGCATGAACACTAGACAAATCTACGAGAGTCTGCAGTATCTACCACTTTCAACCGTTGGCGCTTACCCGGCTGACAAAATTCCTCGTGTATGGTCGTTACCGGCTGGACTCGTAGTTAATACGGATAACCACGACGGACCTGGAGAGCATTGGATCGCCATGTACGTTAACCATTATGGAAAAGGAATGTACTTTGATAGCTACGGGCTACCACTGGTTTTACCGCAACATCTCGCACGCCTACGAAGGAACTGCAAGTTCTATCGGTACGGCCTCAAACAGCTACAGAGTAACGTCGGATGTGTGTGGACAATTTTGCATCGTATTCCTACATCTTATGTCGTGCGGCTTCACCATGTCGCGATTTAATAATCTCTTTAGCGATAATGTAATGAAAAACGACAGATTAGTGCGTGAATATGACAATGCTTTTGCTCCTCGACGATCAGACAGTGATAAAAATAAATTTAACGGCGGAGGAGTCTCTGAGCGAAGATTACCGTGTTTGCAGGGATGTTGCATACGACGGTAAATATCTGTAAAGTGATTTAAATAAAATATTGATTAATTAAAAACAAATACATCGGTTTACTGTGTCTCTTATTTTATAATTATATATAAATTATAATCGAGGTCTCTCGCGGCACGGTATCATATTCTGCGTCTTTTACTGCAGAACATTCGCTTCACGAGAAGCACAGCGCAAAGCGGTACGCACGTGAAAAACCGCTGACATTGCATTCAAAGCGCTGCACACCTAGTTATGATTCAGAGGGGCGTTTGTTATCTTCAAACGCTGTGATCACCGCCAGCATCATCCGGAGCATTCAGTCTGTCTTTAGTAGTTGCTGTCTTTAGTGTTGCTGGTCGATTTTGAGGAATAGATATACATCGACTGGCCTCACCTATTTCACCCCGAGCCGCCGATTAGTATGTTACCGGTGTTGCTCGTGAGATGTACGGTATTTGGCCTCGATCATTTAATTGACGAGGACGGATATATAGATCGGATCGATGAAACGTGCGGTAATGATACGCTGATCGGGATACGCATGCGTACCCCTGACGGTGCCCGCGCTCCATGGGTGCGGGTAATTCGCATTACCCGGGCGCGTAGCTGCGGTTTTTGAGTGAGTGAGTGAGTGAGTGAGTGAGTGAGTGAGAGAGAGAGAGAGAGAGAGAGAGAGAGCGTGCGTGTGTGTGCATATGTGTGTGCCATGGAATATTATAATAAATATTGTGCCCGTCACCCTGGAGAGTCATCGCAGATGCCGCCATCACAAGGGTGAGTTAAAAATTTTATTCCAAGTATGTGTACACTTTTGCTCCATCCTGCTCTTATCTCTACTCTTCCTTGCTCACCAAGGTACCCACACCACTTCACTTTACCATCTCCACGTTACCGACACTGGTCAAGCAGAGTGGGTAGCGCGGCGGTGGAAAAGTGCGGTGGTGGGGGTAGCCGCGTGGTGGGGGAAGGAGTGGGGATAGGAGTGGGATGGAGCAAAGGTGTACACATACTACTTCTTTAATATGGAAAGTAGCGAAACGTCCGAAGACTTGTATGGAAATATGACCCAAAGTAAAAATGGAATTTGTTTTTATTCCATTAAGTTGTACAATTTCTCCGTGATTTATAGCGATATGTTCATTTACAAATTGTTTCTTTAAAATATTCGGCCCGGCTCCCATATCAACCATAAGAGTGATAGGGGATATTACTTCCGATGCCGTTATCGTAACCGTCGGAACACTACTTTCTCGATGCAATTGTATATTAAAGATTCGGACTACTCGCGGTTGAAGGTTGAAGCTGCGATTGAAATAGTACGGATCGGATGCATGTTTAGCGGAGTCTCCTTGGGCGCACCCGTACTCGGAAGACCACTTCGGATTCCCGTTCTTCCATATGTTGCTACGTTCTCCCTTCGAGCGGGACACTCACGGATAAAATGCCCGGATTGTTTGCAATAAAAACATGGCCTTGTTGAATTCATGGAATTATCATTGAAATTATTAATATTTCCGCGATTTTCCGATCGATCATATTTAAAGGCTGGGAATGGTTGTTACGATATGGACAAATATGAGCCCCGTGGCCTTCTTTTTTACATATTTGGCACCGAATATCGCTAGGATTTTGTTATCGGAGATTGACTGGTACCTGTGTTTACGGTAAAGACATTAATTTGGGGGGGACAGAGGGTGATTGAGGACATCTATTCGCTGTGTATCCATGATGTTTACAAAAGTGACAAAACATCGATGTATTTCCCGACTTCTTCCTTTCAGGAGGAAAAATTTTATAACAACGGTCGGCAGTGTGTCTGCGTTTATTACATACCTGGCATATAGTGAGCGGAGGACCGTCAAAGACGGGTTTATTATTATTCGAAGGGGGGAAGATTTTAAAACATTCGTCAGCCGAGTGTCCTGTTTTTTTTACAGATCTGGCATATGATAAATAAAGGAGCTTCGAGGCTGGGTTTATTGTTATTTGAAGGTGGAAAAATTAAAAAACATTTGTCTGCTGAGTGTCCAGTCTTCTGACAGATCTGACATATACTCGGTTTTTTATCGACATTTCTCGTATTTTGTAACCCAGCAGCCAACGCTTGGCTAGTCTTTTGGATCGAACATTCTTTAGCATTGTGCCCTTTTTTTTCCAAAACTGGCAATGCACTTCTTCGCTTGCTACCACGTGTACTCCTCGTTTCGCCTCGGGCTTAGGGACCCTCGGACTCGACGTTACTTGCTCACCGCTACACAAGGCTGCTTGGGATACTAAACTCTTTTCGGTCTGCACTGCTAGCTTTATTAATTTTTCGAGATTATTATTGGGAGTTAATTGTTGTTTGATTTTTGGTTTTAAACCGTGTAGAAAACAAGCTGGAAGGCTTTGTCTAGTATTATCAATAAAAGCGCCAGCCAAGGGATTATCCCCGCTCGCATCATAATTTTTAAGTATCAAATTTCCCAAATCTCGTACACGATTCGAGTATGCAATAACAGACTCACTTTTTTTCTGGTATATCGATCCTAGTTCACCTTGCAGCTGGTATACGTTTCGCGTGGGTGCCTAAATATCTTTCAGAAATTTACCCAAATCTTCTATTGTTTTAAAAGTTTGCCCTTGTATAGTGCGACGGGGTTCGCCAATTCTTTTTATGCGGACTGCTTTTACTAAATTTGATTCGGCGCCTGGCCCCATCATAGCCAAGGCTTCATTGCATCCTTGGATAAACATACCCAATGACAAAGTATGACCGTCATAATTCGGTTTGGCAGCCAGTGCATCTCGAAGAGACAACGTTTGGTTATTATTAACCATTATGGAAGGAGGGTCGGGTACAGGGTCACTAGTTTCAAGAGAAAAGTTCACTGGTGGTATTTTACTGAGTTTTTTTATCTGGACTCGACCTTTTACGCGTGACGTGGGAGGAGCAACCAGGAATAGCAGGTTCGTATTCAGATAACAGGTGTAAATTTTGCAACAAATTCTGTGGCACAATGTGGGAGGGTTTAATTATTGATTTTTATTTAGATTTTTCACAGTGTTTGAGAAATCCGTCCGGTGTAACTTAACAGATCTTGAACCTGCGAATATATTGGAAAAATATGAGACTTCACTCACAACAGGGTGGAAATAAAACCAGACTAGTAGATGGAATTTGGAGAAAGTGGTTTATTACTTTCCGCACACACAATGTGATAATACATTTTAAAACAGTTATTTAAAATATGAAAAGAAACACAAAATATACTAAATTTAGAAAAATACAAAATAATGAAAATAAATACACCTAAAATTTGAGAATTAGAAAACTGAATTTAATTAAATAGGCTAAATTTGATTTTACTATTTGGACTGAGAACCAGCACACAATTATATTAATTGTGTGCTGTAGGTAATGAGAGCGGTGTGCGTGCTGCAGCCAGTGCTGCGGAGCACGCCACGCTATGAGAAAATTGAGTGCTTAAAATGTGTCAATTATTTACTGCAAGCTCTCAGCAGATTTATCAGAGAGAAGTTGCAGCAAATAGGTGAGAGCACTTGCAATTGAATTGCTTGAGTGCTCTACATGTATGAGACAAGCTACGCAGGCAGCACTGCGTAGCACAATACAACACATAATGAGGATGCACAAAATGAGCAGTGTATAGTCGCTGTACTCTTCCAGCAGATGTCCTGGGGAAAAGTACAGCGAATATAGTACACCTGCATAATTATATTAATTATACCGGCAAATTAAGCTGAGAGGAAACGTGGCGTGACATGTGCTGCAATGCCGCCAAAAAGTGAGACCAAAAATGTTGATGTACCGATGAGAATCCAACTCCTCGTTGCCATTGAATTTACGGTAAATTATAACAACGTACTCGTACCTGATTTTGAGTCCTGTTGAGCAAACGAAGGTGAGATAATCCGGTTGAGAAGAGTGAAATTGTCCGAGCCTTGAAAAGTGCGTACGCTATTCCGTGGGGATTTTCACGTAAGTGTCAAAATATCCAACATGGCTGCGGGATATGAAATCGTCGTTGGGCGCTGAAGTCAATTGAGAGAGATAGCCGGTGAGCGAAGCCGAAGTCAAGCGAGAGAGACATCCTCTCGCTCGACGCGGCATGCCTACGAGGCACAACCTCGGCTCCGCGAAGCCCTGCCTCGGCTATCTCCGCCCAACCGAAAACGGCGTGCTCGAGCACAGCAACAGGTCGACGCACGGCGAATATCGATCGCCGTGCGCCAGCTGATTATCCAACACACAGGTATTGCTTCTTCCTATTGGAGTGGACAGTGTTTTATTATGACTCACGAGGGGCTGTGTACCGATGGGTGAGTTGAATGGGGTAGACCCCGCTGCAGGAGTGTAAAATATGTCGCTGGAGTTCGAAAGACCTAACGTGGGCATGGTGCCTACGGAGTTCGGGATAGCTATGACTGGTGTATCCGTACCTGTTGTCTCGTATGTAGCGGGCTGCAACTCGACGCCTTTTACAGTATGTTCGGGGATGCGGGAATCTGAACTGGAATTTCGTTACAGGGATCTCTATATATTATATTACAAGTGGTAAATATTGGTGACCAGGTTTTTCCAAAAATCCAACTGCAGACAATAAATTATTTCCCGATCTCGCCGTAAGTGTTTCTTGCACTCGGTTCGTGAATTGCTCAAAACTTTCTGAAATTCCTTGAAATTTCTTGAATCTGTAAGGAACTATTTGATGTACTATAATTATCAAGATTGTCTGATAAAATTTCTTCAGTACTTGAAGAATCACTTGCTTCCTCGCGATTTATTTTTGTTTTTGTAATGATTAAATGACTTGACGTTAATTCCAAAGATTGTGTATGGCTGTCTTCGTCCACTTGAATTAATTCCGGATTTATGTTGTTACATTTCTTTGTATCCGCAATAATTTCTCCCGCTGGATTCGTTGTGGAGGGAGTCTGGAGATGCGAACTGTCAGTACTTTCGTCGAAAAATTCTTCGACTGTCTCAAATTGGGATTTCGGAGTGCTATGTATTCGAGATTTCTTTTTTCGGTCTTCAGGATAATCATAATACACATTATCATGAAGTTTTACCTTTGATCGAGTTGAACTCATTTATGATGTATTTTATACAAGTATAATTTTTTTTGGTATACCGCATCAAAGAGACATGCAACAATACATAAGAATATTTTTAGAGTAAAATTGGACCGAAAGATGAAATAGGAATAACTTTGTTTTTGTTACTTGTAACGAAGAAAAATTATAGAGCTTTATTCCTTTAATTTTGTTTCAAAATTCCCCTGAGGTGAAATGAAATGTGGTTTTTCCTTCAGGAGAATGATTTGATGTTTATTCAAGGATTCGATCTTAGTAATGTGAGGCTTGCAAGGTGTTACAATTGGGTGATAGCGTATCGCTAGTCTCGAGTGAGCTTCGTAATCAGCAACAAGTTCGTCTAGAAAATTTTTCCGCTCGATTTCTCGGATTTCTTAAGGCGGTTTATTTGAGATTTATTCGATATTTCAGTGTCGACACCCTGTATGACTTCACTGCTGCTTGCTTCGTACGTAATTTCCCTTAATAAATATGGTATCTCTTCGTTAGAGAGGGTCGCGCAATCTGCCTTTGTACTGTCTTAATAGTTTTTATACTTCGCCGTTTGTTCACCTAAAGGTCCCTGACAGCCTGTTATTTTTCTTGGTTAAGGAAAATACCTTCATTATCTTTTGTAGATTTGATGGTAGAGACTCCAAAATTTTACTTGTTATACGATTCACTCGCTGTTACCGTTAAAGGACATATCGTTTTACTAGACTTTAAATTTCTATTCTTTTCTTGCCTCGAGTAGCCGTTATGTACTGCAATTGTGTCGTCGCAATGTTTCTTATATTCTGTTTTTTCTCTTCCTTCGAGAGGGATAGTTTTATTATCGCTTTCTATTTCAATGTCAAGGACTCTAGAATTTTGCTCGTTGTACGATTTGTACGCAATTATTGGAACTTGGTACTGTGTTTTTAAGAGTTGCTGTTTTAATTTCTGTGCTTGAATTTTTCTTCCTGCTCTACGGGTTTTCGGCATTGATGAATGATTCGGGTCGGTAATAGTCAAAATTAGTAAATGGTATGTATAGATATGTCTGTCTTATTTGTATGATGTGTTTCGTGACCGAACCTTGCTAGCCCCGAACTCACTTGCGCGAGGAGCTAAAACATAGGATTTCTCCCACTAGTGTAATGTGTTTCGTGAGCGAACCTTGCTAGCCCCGAACTCATTTGCGCGAGGAGTTAAAACATAGGATTTCTCCCGCTAGTGTAATGTGTTTCGTGATGATTGTGTTGTTAGTGATACGTACGCGGGCAAATCTGGTTGCCCATGTGTTAGGTTGAAAAGTGGATAGTTGAGGTAGGGTCTTTAGAACGTTGTCTGCTGGTGTAAGCGAGACGGTGAATTTCTTAGAGGCCTATAGCAGAAAGAGTAGCACGTGCAGGTGGAGGCGTAATGCTATGAGGGATGAATAGAGGTGACCGATGCTAGTGATTGCTCGAGAGGATTGTTAAGATGAGCAACGTAGGAGTAAATAACAGAACTGTTTGTAATTCTACTAATATTTTCAGAATTGTATGCCCACTGTTTTAACGCCTGGTAGTTTGACAGAATTTATGTAAATGATAGTACAAAGAAGTTATTGTTACGGAGCGAATCGTGTAGAAACAAGACAAGAAGTCTGATGGTTGTCTGGTTAAAACGAATATAATATTACTCTCTATAATTAATGTTCGGGGAAGCTATTTTCGTTGTAGTTCTCCTCACGTATGTTTTAGTAATTATTCTTTCTTGCTATTTTATTCGTTCTAAACCGAGTCGATTTAAGAAAATTTCTGGCGTGACTTCTTCAATGAGTTCTTGCGCGAGAACCTCGAGTTCCCTTATACGCACTTGAAGTACCAATAATTTTTCCAATGGTCCCATGTAATGGAGTACAATTTATGAATATATATATGTATATATATCCATGTATGCGTCTTTCAATACAAATTCTATTTTCTATTTTGTTTCATTCACCAGTCATTATCGATTATTAGTTTCCACATTTGATTTCCACAAGGTCAATTTACTTACGCAGAAGGCTTACCAAATAACTTGAATAATAGCGGGTACTCTTCTAAAAAGATGATACATTTTTATGAAATGGCTTGACTCGTTAAAATTCAATAAAAAGTAAAAACATCGATTTCTATAAAATAAATCGACTCTTGGAAATGCGGTAAAAAGGAGAAGATTGGATTTTATGAATTAAATCGTTTTATAAAAACTCAGTACAAAAGAATGATAATTTTTCATGAAATAGATTAAATCGTTTAAATTCAATAAAAAGTAAAAAAATCAATTTCTCTGAAACAAATCAACTCTCGAAAATACGGTAAAAAGGGAAAGATTGGATTTTATGAATTGAATCGTTTTATAAAAACTCAGTCGTATATGATGATTAATTTTCATAAAATAAATTGAATCGTTAAAATTCAATAAAAAGTAAAAAAATCGATTTTTATGAAATAAATCAATTCTCGAAAATACGGTAAAAAGGGAAAGATTGGTTTTTATGAATTAAATCGTTTTACAAAAACTCCGTAGTAAAGAATGATAATTTTTCATGAAATGAATTGAATCGTTAAAATTCAATAAAAAGTAAAAAATCAATTTTCGAGGATTAAATCGGCTTTCAAAACCACGGTAAAAAGGGGAAAGAAAGAATATTTTCTTTTAGTTGATTTTTTACAAAATTAGTTTGAACAAAACTAACACTGTAAGATCCCGGACGAGCCCCCAGAATTTGTTACGTCAAAATCGCGGCCTATCTTACGAAACCCACGAATTTAACACAGATGCACGTTTCAGTGTATATTTTCCGTGCTCTGGTCAAGGAGAATAAATCCTCCCTCTACCACACCCGACGAGAAAATACCGAAGACGCAAGCCCGTTTTTGAATCTAACCTCGTGGAAAATTACTCGGGATAGGGCTGTAGTGCGTTTTGTTCTTGGTTGGGGATAATCACTTCACGAATAATGGGGTGGGACTTGAAAGACAATTTCACGCGGAGCAAGATTTCACTTTAATTGGTAAAAGAAAATTGTACTTACGGTTGTTTGTTGCTGTGGTTCTTGCTATTGAACGTTGGTTGGACGTAGACTGGTGTAGTCGGACAAACTCAAAATCGAACGTATGCGTTGTTGCGTATTAATAATTATTTATTGAAATAAAACTACATGAGTAGTCGAATGTTGCACGTCCAATATTCCCGATTTCGCACGCGTTAATAATTATAAGTACTGTACTCATACTCGGTACTACTTGAAACTATACTTTGTGAAATTGAGCCGCGGTGGAAAACTCTCGAACTGTACTACTTTACTCCCCGTGAAACTGTCCTTCTTTATTCCCTGGCAAACAGTACTACTTGCTGCCTGGGAAACTGTGGTTCCTTGACCCCCCGTAAAACTGTCTTACTTGACTCCCCGTGAAACTGTGTCTCCGGCCGATTTTCGCGGCCTTCTATAGGGCTCCTGAGCGTCGAAAAATCTTGTCGTCAAGCGCGTTAAAAGAAAAGAAGGGATAAAATCCTATCCTGATTATAAGAATTTCCCCGTGATCTATCTCAACCATACACGTATTGATTCCCCTTACCCCGCAGAGTAGCTTCCCGACATCCAGAGCCATAGATCTATGCAAGTGCATCGGTATGGCGCGCTCTGATCTGTCCGCGCGATGTGATACACAGAGAACCACGCGATTAGGTGAGGGAACGCGCTCGAGGCGTTTTTCCGCTGAAAATGAGGCGATTTTTACAACCCCGCTTCTTGGCCTTCTCTCGATAGAGTTTCTTAGTCTAGGTAATATCCTTATGCTCGTTTCTATGTAGATGTGTCTATGGTAATGGCTCAAATTTCAGCGTTTGTACGGAACTTAATTAAATCCTTCACATCAAACCACTAGTAGTAATTTTGTTACAGATTCTGTAGTTAACTCGACGTATGCAAGCTGATTATTGCGTTAATCTCTTATTAGTATAAATATGTTTGTTGAATTATGGCTTATTCTAATCATTATTGGTTATTTGTTTAATTAGTAATTACTCTACTTATAGTTAATAAGTTTTCTTAAATAACTTGTCAGTTAGACAATTATTCTCACGTTATAGAAACGAGAGCGAGGGAGAGAGAGAGAGAAGGTATTTTACTTGAGAGCGACTCGCCTAACTCGGTTACTCGTACATTTCGTTCGTACGCAAGTCGGCTAGATCGCTGTTCAGACCTCGGGCAAGGCGTTTATCGTTGCGTGGAGAGTCGGCCAGCCTCGCTTTCCTGCAGGAGAAGCTTCATTGCAACTCAATTTAGTCTCATCTCTTTCTCGTTTTGTCTATTTTTCGCTATTTAACCATAAATTAATCCTAATATTTCCTTTATCCTTTCTATATATGCATAACATATTCTATATATATATGATGGTATTTTTGCTATAAATTCCAATATTTATAGACTTATTAATATAATCACAAGAGGAAAAGTAAATTAATCCTGATATACTGATCTTTCTTCTATTACCCGATTACAACTGGTAAGCTCATTAATTCAATGTGAATTGTACTCGTTTTCGAGTGACAGCCCTGGGTAGTTACCATATGGAAGCATAATTGTTCTCTTTGCTGCTGATATTTTACCTACAGTATTCGTGTGAACCCTTTAATGGTCATAAATCTTTCGTTTAAATCAATCGTTCTTCCACTTTTGTTAATTGTTTCGCTCAAATAATCATTGTTCATGATTTCATCATTTTTGTAAAGAGAGAGAGAGAGAGAGAGAGAGAGAGAGAGAGAGAGAGACAGAGAAGATTTCAGGCAAGAGCGAGAAGACCAGGTCGCTTGGTCATGTGATAACGTTCCCTCCAACCGCTCCCCTCTGACCAACAATGCCCCGACGGCGACTAGCCGAACCCCTGGTCTAGGATTGAGGGTAAGGCTGCGTTGAATCATAGATCCATAAATGGCAGTCGATAACCGGGTCTACGCAGTAGATCCCATGTTTTGAAAGTTTGCCTTTTGACCGGGAGCGCTAAAAAATTGCATCTTTACAAGATTAATTTTCCCGGGAGACGATCGGTAGAGCCGCATCTTCTGTTCCGATCTCCGTCGCTAAAATCGCTCTCCTCTCCTCTTAAGAAGTTCGAAAATAAATAAAAATGTAGAAAGTTACTTTTTTGTAGCGAAACTAAAACAGAAGAACTTTAACGTAATCGAAATTAAAAAAAAAAAATGCGACGTTACGTCAGGACGTAACACTAGCCTTGATGGCTTTGGTGAGCTCCTTCCTTGCCGCTTTATAGGCCACGATCTGCTGACTTACGTCCTCCATTCTTCGTGCTCGTTGGGACCTGCGCCTCCACATGTGGCAGTTCTTCCGGAGGTCGGCGATGTCCTGCGTCCATCAGTACGCGGGCTCTTTGTGGATTTTCCGCGATTTCTTGGGCATGGACTCGTCACACCCTTTGACAATGAGTTTCATCGTACGTCCGATCAGCTGTTCGGTCGCCTCCCTGGTGGCCGGTATGAGTCCGGCTTCTTCCAGCAGGCTGCCCCCTCTGGTCTATGTCCTCAGGAGCTTCCGCTGGTCCACTTTGGCGACGTTCCAGCCAATCAAACTCATCTAGCTGTCTCGGTGTGAGATCTCCACTCTGCCCACTGGCAACCCTATGTACTTTTGGTCTCTTGCAGTTTAGCCCGCGAGCACCCGCCAACCAGCAATCCTCGCGGCAGTCCTCGATGTTGCCAGTGTCAGATCAAGGATGCTCTCCCTGCATTCTAATCTCCTAAATGTGGTCTGCGTCCCGTTGTTTAACAACGTCAAGTCTAGCCTAGCTATTATCTCAGTCACCTCATTGCCTCGCGCATCGGCCCACGCTACGCCCCACTTCGGGGATCTAGCGTTAAAGTCGCCAGATACCACCACCTTGCCTCCGAAATTTCGGATCGTATCGTCGAGCGCTTCCAACCTTCACCGGAACACCCCGATCCCCCTATTCGATGATGTATGTTACATTCTTGCTTGTGAGCCACACGAAGCCATCGCTCAGTCCTCGGTCGGTAATGAGATATTTCGCCGCAGCAGATTTTTTCCTGCCTTTTCAGCCTTTTCCTCGAAGACCCACCTACGTAGCCAGTCCTGCGCAAGCCGGCTACGCTGTAGATTTCCCTGCAATACTACCGCCCTTTTTTTGGTAGACTTTACTGCCGCATGGTCTGCCGCACACCTGCTGGTCGCCGGAATATGGTCGGTTTTCGGTTCGCCGTCGATGTCCGCACACACAGAGCAGTGCGGCTTGCCGGCACAAGGCACAGCCTTGTGGTCAGAGCCAGCGCATCTCCGGCACAAGCTCGTTCGGTCGGGTCGCTTGCACTTGGTAGCACGGTGACCGAAGCCGTGGCACCGGTAGCATCTGGTGACCAGAAACTTTTTCCTAATATAGCAATTAACCCAGCCGATCTTGATATGCGCCGCTCTAATTATCTCTGCAGACGGAGGCGCATTTATTTCCACTGTAGCCATTTTCGTTCCCCGTATGGCCGTCTTCGTGAGGAATATCTTTGCCTCTCCATAACCGTCTTCCCGTAGGCAAGCCCAGAGGGCAAATTGAATTACTTCTTCTTCCGTGATCTCATCAATATCGCTCATTTCAACCGTTTCGCGGGGCATGAGGGGCCTGACGTTTCTTTTATCGCCAATGGCCTTCTGAAGCGCCTCCCCAAATCTTAACCTGTCCTCTGGTGTGGCCCAATGGCACGTATTGCTAAATTTCATCTATACGCGTCACCTTATATCCGAGCGAGACAGCTTTCCTCAGCTCGTCCACGTCCCATGTACCGTCAAACACTCGCTCAGTCGCGTCATCGTGTATGCAGCCCGCGGATGTGTCCATGTCTGTACAGCATGTTCTACACAGGGGGAACAGTAGTTTCCCATGCATGCCAACAGGCAGTACGCGCAGACACAAATCGCGCGGTGCTACTACGGCGCAATGCACGAGACCCTCGACGACACTTACATCGTTTTCAAGTCCTACGAGTTCTCGACACTCGTCACGTACGAACAATTTCGGATGTCCATCGGGATATTTTCCATTCTTGCACACCCATGGATACAGAAAGTACACATCCATATAGCGTATCTGCTTCATATTCGCGACGTCGTACAGATTCACAAAATGTTCCGTTCGACCGCCAAAGAATACATCGCGTGGGTCGAGAGGTGGCTGCTGGACCCTGGAGTGGTTTTTCACGTATAACGACATTTCCTCATTATTCTCGAGTAATCTGTCAAAATCGCATTCCTATATCTCGTTTAGAGTATACCCTTTTGATTTGGTTCGCCCGTAAGTAAGAACGGTACGCTCGTATCGCTCATCCCAATGGATAAATGAATATCACTGAATTGTGTTCGAGCATCTTTATTTACGTGATAACATCTCGGACATCGATGCCAAAAGCAGCCGCGAAATTAAAGAATGTGACTGACCCGCGCCTCCATGTAGTATCCGTCGACCGCTGATAGGCCAGTCGGAGAGCAATACTCGCGTCTAGCATGAGCGATAACGCAGTTGCACTTAAGCCATACTAGCCGTACGGCGGCCTTGCGCGACCTCTTGTCGCCCCAGCGGTACCCCCCTGGTGTAAACACCGCAATGCGATTCTTCTGTAGAAAATTCTTTCGAAATACTCTCATACATACTGATGCTATCGTCCAAGTTTTAGAGAAGGGCACACGCTTCCTCAACGTATAAGTAACTCGCGAAAAACTAGACACGCGCGTCTCAAAACGGTAACATCTGTACGATAATACAGCACAAATTCCGTCGTAAAATCAAATAATCGACGCGATTCGATTGTTCCTTATACTATTTTAGAAAATCGTTCGCAATCCGCTGAGAACATTGTATCGGGTAAGTAAAAATGCAGAGCCAGTACACGACCTGTATTATACATATATTTCGATGTGTATAATAAATGCGGAAATTTACCTTTTGCTACCTCATCCGCAAAACCGAAGGCCTTCAGTAAAGCGATAAGAGCCATGGGTAAATAGTTAAGACTATCGAGAAAAATTACATTGCCAATCTTCATCGAGACAATCTTCGTACCATTCATAATCATAGAGGGCAGCTTTGTTTTTTGCACTTCGATTAGACACCGTAGAATAAACTGCGCGTCGAAACCTCGAGCATTATGAGCAACAGAGTTGTTCTCTTTAAACTTGTGCGGTAATGCCAGTTTCACGAGCTCCCCAACTGAATCATCGATAAACACGAATTTGCGTTTACCACAGGCAGCAAAATCGATCTTGATATCTGTGATATCAAGACATGTCATGCATACGCATTGTGAAACACATAAATTCGGCTCGTGAAATCGTGTCGATTTTTTATCGTGCAATTGCTCGTGTTACTGCGTCTTAAAATCATAAAACGAAAATCTCGTTGAAGGCTTGTCTTTTTTCGTTTGCTTCAGCGCGTCTGGTTTCTTAAGAGGTACTATAAAGCACGCATGCGTAGTCGGTCGAGTTGGCATATAATACAAAACGACATACCGCATACACACAACTTTTTATCCGTGGTTTTAATCATACGCCAGCAACCTCAACAGATTTTCAATGCGTTACAGACACTGTTCCATCTATTGGGTCTGGGAAAAAGTTCATGGCGTTTTTCCCGATAGATGGCATCAATTACAAATAAGTCACGAAACACAGATCGCAGCGACACCACTAAACGCTCGTTGGAAAGGTGACACTTCGAGCATTACTTTGAGTGTATAAACATCGAAACTGGTGGAGTGGTTGGAAAGTTCTTTGCGTTTGAAAATGGAGAAAAGTAATCGAAAATTGCACTATATTTTGCAATCTTATTAGGACAAAGGAAAGAAGGCTACGCAGGCTTGTGAAAAAATTTATGCTGTGTACGGTGAAGGTACTTTATCAAAATCTGCTGCGCAGAAATAGTTCGCTCGCTTTCGTTCTGGTAATTTTGATGTGAAAGATGAGTCACGCTCTGGTCGTCCAATCACTGAAAAAGCTGGTGAAATGTTTGAAAAAGTACAGCAAGATAAGCATATCAGCAGTGTCGATATTCGTATGGAGCATTGACCACAAAACTGTTTTGAACCATTTACACAAAGCTGGCTACAAAAAGAAGCTCGATATATAGGTTCCTCATGAGTCGAGCACGAAAAACATGACAGACCGAATTAACATCTGCGATGCGCTGCTTAATCGCAATGAAATCGAGCCATTTCTGAAACGACTCATAACCGGTAATAAAAAGTGGATCACGTACGATAATCGGAAGCGTGAAAGATCACGGACACGGGATGGTGAGCCGTCACAAGCGTTCGTGAAGCCAGGATTGACGGCCAAAAAGGTGATGCTGTGTGTGTGGTGGGACTGGAAGGGAATCGTACACCATGAGCTACTTCCAGTTGGTCAGACGATTGATTCTCAACTCTACTGTAGACAACTAGAGAGATTACGCCAAGCAATTGAAAGAAACCGGCCCGAATTGATTAGTAGGAAAGGTGTTGTCTTCCATCATGACAACTCTCGACCACACACTTCTTTGATGACCCGTCAAAAATTGCGAGAGCTTGGGTGGGAAGTTTTGATGCATCCACCGTATAGTCCAGACATAGCACCCTCTGACTATCACTTATTCTGATCTCTGCAGAACTCTCTCAATGGAATTAAGCTGCTTTCAAAAGAAGCCTGTGAAAACCACTTGATTCAGTTTTTCAACCAGAAACCACAGAAGTTCTTCACTGATGGCATTATGACTCTCCCCGAAAAATGGCGAAACATCGACGATAATAATGGAGCATATTTGGTTTGAATAAATTAATTTTCACACTGTAAGAAAACCAGTTGAATTTTACTAAAAAAACGCCACGAACTTTTTCCCAGACCCAATATAAACAGATCATTTTTATACAACACCTAGTTTAAGTACAAGTGTAAGTAAATGACTAGTCCGCCGACAGTGAAACCGACACGAAAAGGACGAAGATAAATAGTACACCAGCGAAAAAAAATGTATATATGCGCGAGTGAATGTATGAATGTGAATGATAATGTTAGTGATTGAATTATATCCGGCTTCACGGACTAAGAAAAGTCAATGAATTTATTTGAGATGAAAAACAACAAAATTGAGAATAAATCAATAAGCGCATAGTGCGGTCGACTGGTCTGACCAAGTCAAGATAACTAATGCCAACAAATTGTGTACTTTGAGTAGTGAAAGAATCGTAATCAATTATTTTTGGCCTGTATCTATTGATGCACTGGTGGTGAGTCGTCTAGCAGGCTGTTGAGTTGACGCGTTGAAATATGTCGGTGATCCTGTTGATTCGATTTAATGTAAAGCACGATATGCTGGCCACACGACGGGCTGGTGAGTCGGCAATTCCTTTTGTCTGGTGTGAGGCTGAGTGGCGGCTAGGCTGCAAACGATGCGTAGAATCGTTGATAATTATGTGAGTTTTGCTGAGATTGTGGTGAGTGTACGTGATTTGCACTTGCACTGATTGGAACTACACGTGATTAGACAATGCTTTTGGTACACTACAGTACTGAGTTGGTTGAAATGAGTAAGACTAATTGAGATGAAAATTTGAGGTGCAAAATTTACTTGAGCGAACGACTCGAGCATGAATAATGGCTTCTTCTGTCGACCACGAGGCTGAGAGTATTTTGAGGGTGCACGTGCGTAACAGCTCGCTTGAGTGTAGATTCGCTGCCCGCGATGGAATGCGAGTCCTGTGAGTAGTCGTGCCGCTAGGGCCACGCTGCGTGGCGTTAGCTGCTGGGGTGAGCCCAGATTGAGGAAGCAGACTGATCGAAGACACGACTGACTGGGCTGCGTCTACTCGGCGGTAGAGTATGCTTGTGAGCTGAGCCATATGATGCGTGGCGTCGTAGTCTCGTAAGTGTAGTGTGTGTATGACTGACAAGGAAAGGTACTTTGGTGTCCCCCTCCGATTTTAACGCAACTCACGTATGTTAGTAGTATGTGTACACCTTTGCTCCATCCCACTCCTATCCCCACTCCTTCCCCCACCACGCGGCTACCCCCACCACCTCACTTTTCCACCGCCGCGCTACCCACTCTGCTTGACCAGTGTCGGTAACGTGGAGATGGTAAAGTGAGGTGGTGTGGGTACCTTGGTGAACAAGGAAGAGTAGAGATAAGAGTAGGATGGAGCAAAGGTGTACACATACTTGGGAAAATGAATAAAATTATGTACTCACCACCACCGCAGCTGTTGTAGGCATCTACCCTCCTGCCAAAGCGATTTTAAACTCCTGTCTCTCGAATGTACTCTCTCACACACGCACACACACACACACACATACACATGCACAGCGTCTTTAATTCATTACTATGTCCTCGTCAAAGCCCTCGTCCACGGCATCGATATCGTAGCCGATATCTATCTCATCGCCGAGGGCTTCTATAATAAACGCCGCCACATCCACGCCTTCACCGTTCGATAAGCGAACCCGCGGAACGCTATCGCCTGCAACAGGTCGCATCATGACAGCGACCAAGTCATCTCCACCGCACGCTTGTTCGACGAGCTGCTCGATACCTGCAACATCCACGCGTTCGAGTCCGTATATGGAAAACTCCATGATAAGAACCGGCAGCATACTTGCTAGAGGATCCGGATGAAATAGGTGAGACCAGTCGATGTAAATAGTTTCGCCGAAATCGACTAGCAGCACCTCGCAGTACCCATCAAAGTCCGGGTAAACCACTTCCCCGCGGACAACGTTATTGAAACGAGGCACAATACAGGACATGCCTATATGCAACTCCCCAAGTTCAATGGGTCTTCCACGACGTTCCACTAAATACACACTACGTAGGAGTTCTTCCAGCTCGTCGTATGCATCGCACATTTCCTGCGTACGCAGAAACACACTCATTACACTCTCGACAAACATTAATCGGCACCAAAACGCGTCGCTTAAAATCTCCTTGCCTTATCGTGGATACATATTGCTTTTTATTGTTTCCAAGCAGGATGCCAAAGACAGACTAAATGCTCGAGATGCTACTAGAGAGTATCACAGGCATAAAGATAACAGCCTCCTATGAATCATAACTAGGTATCCATCACTTTGAATGCAACGAAAGAGGTTTTCGAGCATGCATAGCCCGGCGGCTATGCTCCTCGCAAAGTGCTTGCTCTGCAGTAAAAGATATAGAATATGATCCCTCACAGAGAGAGAGAGAGAGAAAGACTTCAATTATTATGCTATAAAAATAAGAGACACAGTAAGATCAGATATTTTTAAATTTACCAATATTTTATGAAAAGCACTTTATACATTTACCGTCGTATGCAACAGCCCTGCAAACACGGTCATCCACGCTCGGAGATTCCTTCACCGTTAATTTTATTTTTATCGCTATATGGAATTAATTTGTATTATCACTCGTAATATTGCTTTTAAATTATTTTTCGCTGTGGACGTTGTCATCATAGTGTACTTCTGAAAAAAGAACGAAACAACTATTTAATTGAGCACACTAATCAATAAAAAACATCGTGTACAGAATAATCGATATTGTCTTACCTGATATGCCACGACTCATTATACAAAGTTGGCAGCGTTGATGATCTTCTGCCACCGACGACAACTGCGGATGAGGATGTCGGGTGGCACTTTTCTTTCCCGAAGTTAGCTCTATCTTCCTCTCGCTCTCCATGACACGAATAACGAACCCTCGGTGTCGGCTCATATGCAGGGGCTGCTCGCTCTGCAAAACATTATTTTTTTAATTAAAAATAAATATCACATGATTTAAAATTATTTTATATTTTTTACTTACCAAGCTCCGCTGCTTTGCTGCTAATCGACATTGGCACGTATTCCATGATCTGCTGTGTTAATGAAACAGAGACGAGCGATCCGTCTTCTTTCTAGCGCAGACCTTTGCTGATGCTTCGGTTTTACGACTGTCTCTCTCTCTCTCTCTCTCTCTCTCTCTCTCTCTCTCTCTCTCTCTCTTTCTCTCTCTCACTGTGACTGACATCTGTGTATACTTTATAATATTTCGAGCGAAATGTACACTATATACAATTATTTACAACAGTTTCTTTATCACAAATAGCTGCACATACGTAGAATTATTGCGTTCGCAACGCAACACCCGATGCATGATCAGCGATATGACCACGAAACAGCACAATTATTTCGGACAAAATAATTTTCATAAACTCCGTATCCTCTGGCGTTAGCAAGATCGCGATGTGTTCGAGCGCTTCTTCAAAGAAGTCCTTGGAACCGATGATCTCATACGCTACTGCACGAGGCATTTCACTGGCAACTATCTTTTCACGGACATATGATACCACCTCGTTCATACACCTCTGAATCGTTTCACTTTTGCTCTCTAGAGCCTGCATATGGATATCAATTCTTCTACTGATTTCGACGAGCATATCAAATGTAGACCGCTGAAAAACAATGTTTGGAGAGTATTTTCGGAAGCGTTTCCGTTTCGATTCTCCAGATTCCTCTTGATTCTCGTATTCCTCATCAGCGCTACCGCTTATTTTACCAAATGACACAGCTCTGTGCTGGTAACACGAGGTTAAAAGTGTGTAATGCGTTGTGTGCTCTATGCGGGTATTACACATTTTCTCGGCATCAGTCCCATGAGCTTCGAAATATTGTTGTACGCGAGAAAAATCACTTTTAAACACTCGCCACTCGTCCGCACCGAGTGTAATTCCGGTAAAAGTATTCGACAATATTTTCACCACCGGTGTAAGCGTACACGTAGAGTTCAACTCGAACTCGGCTACGATTATTTTACCAAATGATTTATTTAAACCGTACATAACGGGGCTGGCTATATACTGCGATATCGCATGAGACTTAGCACCGTTATTTGCCATTTTTATTGCTTTCCTGTAGACTGTGACTTTTCGAATGAATCGTCGGTGGTGTTCATACTCCGTTTTATACAGATTTCCCCCACCACCTAACTGCATTGCCTCTTCTTTTGATACTGCAAATCATACGCCTGGAAATTGCTAGCCAATATCCTTTGATATTTGTCGCATTCTCCTCAACAGCCTAGTAACAGCAGCAGATATATCCCAAAACTCTTGCATACTCGCGCACACTTATGCGCACACGCACACATTGACATACAGATAATATGTACCATGAAAACTAAATAATATTCGTCGGTGAAATTTGATGATTTTCCTCATGGCCGAGTGCCTTGAAATTAGATGAAAACAATATGACTTTCATCAGCGAAACTCGATAACTAAGTACACCACCATCGCTAAATACTTCCCTAGGTCTTGCTTTTGTAAAGCGATCGCGTGCGGCCATCTTCTTGGTTAGTCGTATTCATTACATCGTTGCAGTATATGCAGAGAGAGAGAGAGAGAGAGAGAGAGAGAGAGAGAGAGAGAGCTTGTTAAAGGAATATATATAAAAGTGAGCCGCTTTGAAAATTCTCTAGTCAATTGTCTGATTTACTGTGGTTACTACTACTACTATTCTAACAGCACAATCATGGTCAGAGTGGTAAAGCGCTCATTGATAAGAAAATTGATAGAGTTTATATTGAAGCGTAGACCGTCGTTGCGTTCGCGCTGGGGAAGAAGAAATTTACAGATCACCCTATGGGAACTTCCGACACAGGCGGTTGTTCGTAAAATTCTAGTTGACGCGTATAATATTGGATTGTTTGATAATCAAATAATTATTGATTCGGTGGTGCGTGTTATTCGTCGACGAGGCTGGCTGAATGAGACTGCTCTGCAACCCATACTCAATGAAAGACGTAAGTAATATACAGCTCTAATTACTTTTATTTTATTTCCTTTATTTCATAAGATTTTTATATAGTTCGACGGTATGAGGACGCAGAAATGGGATCCGACACCTATGATTTCGATGAGGAGGGTAGAACCGATTCAGATGATCATAGCAGGGACAACGATGGCGACAGCACCGTAGGGAATCGCTGGATAAATTTTACCCAGCCATTTTGCGGTTATAAACCTACAAACGGTCTTTTCATGGCAGGCCCCTCGAGAGAACCAGATGAATCCGTCGCAGGCCCATCGCGACAATACAGTTCAAACGATGATGCCAACAGCAATACAGACAGCGAGGAAGAAGAAGAAGAAGAAGAAGAAGATGAAGAGGAGGAGGAAGAAGAAGAAGAAGAAGAAGAAGAAGAAGAAGAAGAAGAGGAGGAAGAGGAGAAGGAGCAAGACGTAGACGATGACGACGAGGAGAAGGAGGAGGAAGAGGAGGAGGACCCTGTAGATTCAGGTAAGCTTTTAATAATACAACTACGATGACAAAAATAAAAAAATTACGCGGATAATAATAGTAAAATGAAAAAGCAGGGTACGAGACGGACCCAAATGTTTTTCGCTTTGCACGATTCACTGTGCCGAGACCGCCGACAATCGAGTTGGTTTACGAAATGCGTCGGCGGTTCCCGGGTGCAGTCGACGGATTCGAGGACTAGAAGCAAATATAAGTTTGTAATTCTTACGTTACACGAATTATATGCATAGTATATAGCCAGCGACAAACAAAAATTTAAAGTAAATTAAATAAAAATCCTAATAAATGGTTTAATTATGCCTGCAGGTGGACAGACTGGCGATGGAAGGACTGCTGCTGCACTGGGTGGTGATATTTTGCCTCCTGGTGAACGTTTCGGTATCGAAAACGAGCAGAGACGTTATTTTTCACGCTTTAGGATGCAGGGTCGAGAGACAGATTTTTATTTTCGTCAGCCACCGGTCGGTATCGATCATCTGACATGGTTCGAGGGAGGTGTACGAGATGTTCTCACACGTCTTACAGAATCGTGCGAAGGACATGATTATGTGGGTATGACTCTGAGCGTACCGTCTTTTGCGCAAGGACCTGTATGGTTATCATTTCGACCAGCTCGTGACACCGTTCCCGACGATATATGGCGACTAATTAATAGTGTAGCTCAGAGCGCGCGCGAATTTCGAATAGACGCTGGTACATGTAGAATGACGACATGTATAGTACGAGGCGTCCAAGGAGCTGGTGTGGGCACTAGGCTTACACACGAGTCTATAGCAAAAAAGTCCATTTTACGCATAAGTAATCGCGATAATTTGTGTCTACAACGATCCCTTGTCACTGCCCGAGCGCATGCCGAACGCGGTCAAATACGTACGGGTGTGCTACACAGACGATGGTGTCAAATTCGGAACGGGCTTCGAGGTGCGCAATATACAGCGGCGATAGAGCTCACACGTGATGCAGGGGTAACGACACCGTCTAGGGGGTGTGGTGCGCGCGAAATTCAGCTCTTTCAGGAGTACTTGGTTCACGAGGGTATAGCGATTGTTGTTTATGAATTTCTCACCTTCGGAAAACGCGTTCCGGCTCTGTACGATGGGCGAAAATACGTACTCACTGCAACAGGTAAAATTAATCATACACTCTTTATTCTCTATTACGAGCGTTCTCATCACTATCAACCGATATTAAATCTCGCCGGTGCGCTAGCTAGTCGGGGGTTCTGCACGCAATGTAATTCCAAGTATATTCGAGTACTCGAGCATCGATGTAGCTATCAATGTGCTCGATGTAAATCCACTTATTGCAATGGTAATAGAGACTCTCAGCCTGAGTATTGCGCAGACTGTAATCGTTCGTTCTTTGGTGCTTTTTGCCTCGCTCATCACAAGAGTGAGGGCTCCGCGGGTATCACGTATCGTAAATATAGACGGTACAGCGTCTGTAACGCATTGAAAATCTGTAGAGGCTGCTCGCGTATGATTAAAACCACAGATAAAAAGATGCATGTATGTGGTATATCGTTTTGTGCTACATGCAAACAAACGCGGCCGACTACGCATGCATGTTTTATAGCACCTCTTAAGAAATCAGATGCGCAAAAGGAGAAGAAAAAGACAAGTCTTCCATGAGGTTTTTATTTTATGATTTTGAGACGCAGCAACACGCGCAATTGCATGATGATAAATCGACACGAATTCACGAGCCGAATTTATGTGTCGCACAATGCGTATGTATGGCATGTCTGGATATCACAGATATAGAGACAGATTGTGCTAACTGTGGTAAACGTGAATTCGTGTTTATCGATGATCCTGTTGGGGATCTCGTAAAATTGGCATTATCGGAAAAATTTAAAAAGACCATCTGCATCGCCCATAATGCTAGAGGTTTCGACGCACAATTTATTCTACGGTATTTAATCGAGGTGCAAAAAACACAGCTGCCCTCTCTGATTATGAACGGTACGAAAATTGTCTCGATGAAAATTGGCGATGTCGTTTTTCTCGATAGTCTAAACTATTTACCCATGGCTCTTAGCGCTTTACCTAAGGCCTTTGGTTTCGCTGATGAGGTGGCAAAAGGTACATTTCCCCATTTATTCAACACACCGGAATATCAGAATTACTCAGGTCCTCTGCCGGCTTTGCATTTTTACTCACCCGATACCATGTTCTCAGCGGATCGCGAGCGCTTTTTAAAATGGTATGAGGAAGAATAGAGTCGCGTAGATTATAAATTTGATTTTGCGACGCAATTTGTGCAATATTGTCGTACAGATGTTACGGTTTTGAGACGAGCGTGTTTAGCTTTTCGAGAGTTACTTATACGTTGTGGGAGCGTGTGCCCCTTTACAGAAGCATGCACGATAGCATCAGCATGTATGAGAGTATTTCGAAAGAATTTTCTACAGAAAGATCGCATTGCGGTGTTACCACCAGGAGGATATCGCTGGGGCGATAAGCAATCGCGCAAGGCCGTCGTATGGCTCGTATGGCTCGAGCGTGAGCTCAACTGCGTGATAGCTCATGCTGGACGCACGAGAGAGTATCGCCCTCCGGCCGGCCTACCGGCCGTGGACGGTTACTACGTGGATGCGGGGGTCCATCACGTTCTTCAATTTCATGGCTGCTTTTGGCACGGTTGTCCGCGATGTTATCACGTGAATAGAGATGCTCGAACTAAATTCGGCGATACAATGGATGAGCGATACGAGCGTACCATTCTTATTTCCGGGCGAATCAGATCGAAAGGGTACACTCTAACCGAAATATGGGAATGCGATTTTGACAGATTACTCGAGAATAACGAGGAAATGTCGATATACGTGAAAAATCACGCCATGGTCAAGCAGGCGCCTCTCGAACCACGCGATGCATTCTTTGGCGGTCGAACAGAAAATTTTGTAAGCTTGTACGACGTCGCGAATGGGGAGCAGATACGCTATGTGGATGTTTGCTTGCTGTATCCGTGGGTATGTAAGAATGGAAAATATCCCGTTGGACACCCGAAATTGTACGTAGGCGACGAGTGTCGAGAACTCGTAGACTTGAAAACGATCTAAGTGTCGTCGAGGGTCTCGTGAAGTGTACCGTGCTGGCACCGCGCGATTTGTATATACCCGTACTGCCTGTTCGCATGCATGGGAAACTACTGTTCCCCCTGTGTAGAACGTGCTGTACAGATATGGACACATCCGAGGTTTGTACACACGATGACACGACTGAGCGAGCGTTTGACGGCACATGGGTCGTGGACGAACTGAGAAAAGCTGTGTCGCTCGGATATAAAGTGACGCGTATCTATGAAATTTGGCAATACGTTGTTACGCAGTATGACTCGACAACGCGACGAGGCGGTCATTTTGCCGAGTACATCGATACATTCCTAAAAATAAAACAGGAGGCGAGTGGTCCGCCAACAGAGTGTAACGACGACGAGGAAGCAATAGAGCGTTTTATAGCATTGTACAAGGAGTCTGAGGGTGTATATCTCGAGCGAAGTGCTTTGCAGCCAAATCCGGGTTTACGTTCACTAGCGAAATTGGCTCTTAATTCATTCTGGGGAAAGTTTGGTCAACGAGAAAATCTCACGAAAACCGTTATCGTCTTCACGCGCGCGGAGTTAATGAATTTACTAACGAGTCCGGAGATTGAGGTGACGGGGATGCTACCGGTTAATCACAAGATTATGTATGTAAACTATGTGAGCAACCGCGATGCTATCCAACCATCACCGACATCAAACGTCGTGATTGCAGCATACACGACGGCACAGGCACGCCTAAAATTATACAGTTATCTTGAGGGGCTCGGGCGACGAATATTGTACTGCGATACGGACTCCTGTATCTATCGTGAGCCATCCCGGTGGTAACGAGTATGAGCCGCCAATCGGTCAATTTCTAGGAGATCTTACGGATGAATTAAGTGAATACGGGCCTGGTAGTTATATAACTTCGTTCGTTTCGGGTGGACCAAAATTTTACGCATACCTTGTTCGTAAACCCGACGGTACGATTATTGAAAAATGTAAAGTGAAGGGTATCACGCTAAACTTTGCGAATAGCCGTCACGTAAATTATAACGCATTACGATCTTTCGTGACAGGAACAAGGAGCGTACCTATTATTTTTAAATTCGACGCTATTCGACGTACGGAATTTCATCATGTAGTAACGCGTAAAGAAACAAAATCATGCGAGCCTGTTAACACGAAGCGAAAACGGCACGGGCTGTACTCTACTGTACCGTATGGCTATTGTGAAATACGCTAATTAGTATAACGCAAAAAAGTATATAGTTTTACGGGTGAATTCGCGATATTTAAAAATAATCTTTTTGTCTAATTTCATGTAACATATTTACTGTGTACAATACATTGAAAAAATTGATTTATCATGTATAAAATCGTTATCGGATCGTTCTTTTTGTGCTGCTATTCGTAACAGTAGCTGCTATCTCTCTACCGTTCCCTTTTGTGCTGACTTTCTCATCGTTGATTCCTTTTGTCCCGTCTTTCTTATCGAGTGTTTTCTTTTGTTCTGGCTTTCTAGTGCTACATCCGTGGATATAATATTGTTGTTTAGAATTTGATGATTCGTAAAATTTGTATATAAAGATGTATGCATAGTGAAATAAAAATATTGCTTTATTTGTGAGAAATATAAAAATTATCGTTATTTAATATACATACAGCGTAAACGCCAGCTTATACCGCAAGCCCGCGCCTCATCAGCAAGTGCAGGCGCGCCGCGTCTTATCAGCTCTTTAAGGCCGCGAAAATAGCTGATGCCGCGGGGTCGCCGCCGCCGCCGCCGCAGCCGCAGCCGCGGTTTAAGCTTATTTAAGAGTCTGCTGATTGATTTTGATAGACACTCGTCGATATGGATACACGTTGGAAACATCCGTGGACAGCTGTGATAAGCGGTCCTACGGGATGTGGTAAAACATATTTTGTAAAAAAATTCTTTAAATACATGCGCGAAATGACGGATGTCCCGTTCGAGCGTATATTTTTTTATTACTCAGAGTGGCAGTCCGGGTATTCAGAGTACGGTGATAAAATCGAATTTCGCGAGGGTTTACCGCAAGCAGTAGACTACTCGAATGACGCAAGACCTAAACTTGTGGTCATTGACGATCTAATGCGCGAGGCATCCAACAATACTGTGGTCGATCTTTTCACCAAGGGTAGCCATCGTAAAAATCTTAGTGTCATTTTCATCACGCAAAATCTCTTCCATCAGGGTCACGGGCAGCGCGATATCTCCTTAAACGCTAATTATATCATTGTCTTCAAAAATCCGCGAGATCGCGCGCAAATTCAGCACCTAGCCCGCCAGGTATGTCCCAAGAATCCGCGATTTTTGCAGGAAGTATATTTCGATGCAACAGCCGCACCGCACGGCTATCTATTATTTGACTTGAAACAATCGACGCCTGATAATTGTCGATTTCGCGCCTGTATATTTCCCGATGACCAATACCATTACGCTTACGTGCCTCAAAAAGCAATAAAAGTTCGCGATGCGTCGCGCGATGTACCAGTAATGCGCTTGTAATGGCGTTGCGCGGACCTCTCGATAAAAAGCAGATAATTATATTGCAAGCGTTGTGTTATCTGAAGCAAGAGCAACGACGTGCAATTTTGCGCAAAGCAGATGTAGCGCTTGTACGCTGTATATGCGAGTGTGCTCTAAACGTTTTACAGGGAAACGTGAGTCTGAACAACGTGCAAAAGAATCATCTTCGGAGGCACGCGACAATTCTTCGGCGACTAGCCGCCGAAAAGGGAAATTGGAGCGGTAAGAGGAAGATCATCGTCGAGCACTGTGTCGGATTTCTCAAGTTGCTTCTTGCGCCTGTCTTGGCCTACGCGAGACATGGAATATACTAGAAAGATGGTACTTATTCCTCATGATAACATACACCATCTCGCTGGACTCACCACTACTACTAGTGCAGACCCGTTGCCTTCCGTGCAGACTACCGGTACGCCATTATCGCGCCTCGACTCTGAGCTGAGTGAAATTCTAAACTCTCACTCGTACAAGAGCGAGAGAGAGAAGTGGATAGCGTACCAACAGGTTTTACAGCGTTATCTTCACATGGTCGAGTACGATAATGCCGTACCGAATATTTCATCAAAACGAAAAGTAGCAATACTCGATACCCACGAGAATAAATCCGACGACGATCTAATGAACAAAGTTAAATCGCGGCTCAATGACACACTTATTATCGATAGCGTACCAAAAAAATTTAAATCTAAAGCAATATCATTGCTTCGCAATTTGCATCGCAGCGCCGTTGGTAAAAAAATGACATGGGATCGTAACGGCGTTGTTTCCATAGACGGCAGAAGAATTTCAAATTCCAATATCGTTGATCCTGTTAACGATGCTATGCGAGCTAGAAAACGCGAGAAACCCATCGGACGATCTCACTTTGCCAAACTCCTGCGAGCGATACAGATGCCGCGTGAATTTATCGGTAATCCCGCGTTACTACACGAGCCTACACCTACATCATCCTCGACATCACAGCGGCGTCTTATTTTACCGCGCGAAAACGATAGTAGCAGCAGCAGCAGCAGCAACGGTAGAACAACAACAACAACGACGACGAGGCCGAGACCGCACACTCAAACAGAGATTTAATGCTCACGGCTGAAAACGACATCATCGAGGGGGAGGAGGGGAATGAAGAAGAGGGCGAACAATTGCAAAACTTTGCACAAGTAGAATATCGACCACCCACGCAGTTAGAAAAGAAAAAGAAAAAGAATCCATTTAACTGGTCATCGCTAAAATTATGAAAATTCTTCAAAAAATCTATTATGACACCGCTCATCCTGCTTCCTATTCTCGAGCAAAAAATTTGGCCCAGGTGGATCGTAGAGTAGCGCGAAAAAATGTTTTACCATGGCTCGAGATACAGGATTCATATAACATGCATCGCCTCGTACGACGACGATTTCCCCGTCGTACGTACAGTGTGAGTAATATAGACGATGTATGGGAGGCTGATTTAGCTGATCTTCGCTCGATAGCCACGTACAACGATGGGTACGCGTATCTGCTTGTTGTTATTGATGTGTTGAGCAAATACGCGTGGGTCGAGGCTTTGCGTGACAAAACGAGCGCAAACGTGGCCCGCGGTCTCACACGCATACTCACGCGCAGTAACAATCGTCGCCCGCAACAATTGCAAACTGATCGAGGCAAAGAATTTATCGGCGCACCGTTTCAGCAAATTCTCAAGAAAAAGAATATCGATTTTCGCGCTGCTCGTAACCCTGATATAAAAGCCTCGATTGCCGAACGCTTTAATCGAACAATAAAAGAGCGAATGTGGCGCTACTTTACATACACGCGAAATAAGCGTTATATCGATGTTTTACAAATTTTTTTATATGCTTATAATCACACTAGACACAGCGGAACGCGTATTCCTCCGAGCGAAGTAACCCTCGAAAATGCCTCTATAGCCTGAGACAATTTAACACGGCGTTACGAGCGTAACGCGAAAAAAATTAAAAAGCCTAAATACAGCGTCGGTGACTTGGTACGTATCAGTACAGCTAAAGCAGCTTTCGTGAAAGGATATGAGCGTGGTTGGAGTAACGAATTATTCAAGATTCAACGAATATCGTTGAATCGAGAGCCATTCGTGTATATTTTACACGATCTGAATATCGAGACTATCGACGGTATTTTCTATGAAGCAGAATTATGACGAGTACGAGTGCCTCCGTCATCTGAGAAGACGAAAGAGAAGAAGAGGACAAAGAAGAAGAAGAAGAAGAAGAAGAACGCTCGGGATCATCGTCCGTGATAAATATGAGCTCCAAGGATAACTCTTTCTTTGTCGTACTACCGAGCAACAGTAGTATGCAGTATTTTCCGGATAATACGACGACGAAATTTATTACAAAACTACCGCGTCAGATACGCCTGCACGGAGAATGGGCTGTTTCTCTTGTGGAAATTGCTTATCCGATGACTCTTTTACATGTTCCTACTGTAGAAAATCTCGTAACTTTTGAGGATGGTGATTATGATATATCGGGTTTAAATCTTTTAACACGGAGGAGCGCTGATAGAGACCAAGTAGCACCTGGTGTATATCGCTCTATAGACGCTCTTTTGGAGAGTATAAATCAGCTACCTCACGTGGCCGATCATTTGCGCTTTAAATCGCTTCCGAGTGGGCAGGTCGAAGTGGCACGCGTATGCGACGATCTACGCTACCACGACTTTCGCGTATCGCCCGCTATCGCAAGGCTACTAGGATTCTCGGAAGAGGCTTGTAGCCCCGTAATGATAGAACCGCATTGCGAATACACAGGGTCGAGGCCTGCATCTCTCACCGGTGCTATACCGGGCAGCATGTTTTTATACACAGATATCTGCGAGAGCTATATTACAGGCGATGTATAAACACCCCTCTTACGAGTTGTTCCCATTGATACTGATGACTGTCCGTATGGTTCGATGAAAATTAAATCGTTTTCAACGCCACGATATATACTTCTCTTGCGCAATAATTCACACAGTATCGAGATCGATATAAGAGACGAATTTGGGGATCCTATACCATTCGAGCAGGGAACGTTGACTGTGACACTACATTTCAAAAGGTCCCACGATTGATTACACCACTATGGATGATATTGACAGTGTGCAGCACGGATGGGGCCGCACAGTGGACGCAGAGCCCGAAATCGTGGCAGTAAATACAAATAACCTCCGATCGGAATGAAAATTGGTATGCAGGGGTTTTTAAGGTCGCTGATTACGAATCTGAAAGCTAAATTATTGTAAACAAAATGGCCGATCCAATATGGTGGACATGGATGTTAAAAAGGTGTCCGATCTTGACAAAAATTGATATATGCGGGTTTTTAGGGTCGCTTATTACGAATCCGAAAGCCAAATTATTGTAAACAAAATGGCCGATCCAATATGGCGGACATGAATGTTAAAAAGGTGTCCGATCTTGACAAAAACTGCTATATGTGGGTTTTGAGGGTCGCTCATTACGAATCCGAAAGCCAAATTATTGTAAACAAAATGGCTGATCCAATATGGCGGACAAGTATGTTAAAAAAAATTAAAAATTTTCAAAAAAACTTCCTCCTGCCGTACCACTCAAAAAAGGATGAAATAATTTACTTATTTAGTATGACGTTTTCGTATACAATGATATATAACTTGCATTAGTTATTTGAATTTTAATTATTATAATTGAATTGAACAAAATTGATATACGCGGGTTGTGAAAGTGACTGATTGCGAATCAGAAAGCCAAACAATAACGTAGCGAAATTATCGTTCAAATTATCCTTTATAATAAGATATAATTCTTTCCTCGTCAAATGTACTCCTTCGTAATGGGACCCTGTAATAAAGACATAAAATTGTATAGAATTTGTGTTGAAGGATCAGATCAAAATTTTAATGAATTTTAATTATTGTAACAAATAAGTAGCCGCAATAATTATTCGTATTTTTTTTTTTAAAGTACATAAAAAACAACAGTTATGAAAAAAAAATTGAATTTAGACTATTATGAAAGAAGTTATGAGCAAAAAAACATAAACAAATATTTTTTGAACGGGTGACTAAAAACATCTCAAAATGTACCAGAAGCCGATTTTTGATGAGTACATGAAAATATGACAAAATCAAGGGAAAAAAAATTGAACTGTCCGATTTGGCGTGGAATGCCCCATATATACCTATATATATAATAAAAATGTATCAAATATAAATAAAATGTGACGATTCAAATTAATTACTTTAGTATATGCTTACATACATATGTATTGTTGTATGTCTACAAAAATAGATATATAAATGATTTACTTGAATTTGTATTTTGTATATATATATGTATATATATATATATTATATATGGTATATGTATGGATATAGTCCTATTGCTCAAGTAGCAGCTGTTCAATGGCCCCATGGCATGCCGTATGGCGCCGCGCGCGCGTGCACGGTCGGCAACCGCCTGTTTTACGTTGCCAAAAACCATAACAGACAAAGTTAGGCAGCTCTAGGCAGCTAATTCCTGTTAATTTCGCAAGCTTATATAATAAACTAAAGGCCTAGACATTGGCTGTCGCAGAATATGGCAGAAAGTATAACTTTTCGGATAGTTGAAAATATAAGTTTACAAAATTCTTTCATTTTATTTATGCAGTAGTTTATACTACACTTCAATAATTTACATATTTATTTTAAACTCAACCAATGTAAAAATATCTTCTACATACCTCCAGAAGTCGTATCCATGTCTCCGGATTGATTTAAAACACTTCACTTTAAAGTTATCGATTTTATAAGTCACGGTAGTTTTCGCTCTTTCAGCGCGCGATGCGAACACTCGTCTCGAAGGCTAACTTCCAACTGACGCAGCGACGAAGGTATACGGTGAAAAAGGTTCCCCTTTTACAATTTAACGCAGCCATTAGTCCTCTACCTGACTGCCTGCTCAAATATCCCGATTGTAAAAATTTTTTTCTGACTTTTCTGCCACGATTTCGGGCTCTGCGTCTACTGTGCGACGCTGTATTTGGGCTTTTTTATTTTTTTCGCGTTACGCTCGTAACGCCGTGCTAAATTGTCTCGGACTATAGAGGCATTTTCGAGCGTTACTTCGCTCCGAGGAATACGCGTTCCGCTATGTCTAGTGTGATTATAAGCATATAAAAAATTTTGTAAAACATCGATGTAACGCTTATTTCGCGTGTATGTAAAGTAGCGCCACATTCGCTCTTTTATTGTTCGATTAAAGCGTTCGGCCATCGAGGCTTTTATATCAGGGTTTCGAGCAGCGCGAAAATCGATATTCTTTTTCTTGAGAATTTGCTGAAACAGAGCGCCGATAAATTCTTTGCCTCGATCAGTTTGCAATTGCTGCGGGCGACGATTGTTACTGCGTGCGAGTATGCGTGTGAGACCGCGGGCCACGTTTGCGCTCGTTTTGTCACGCAAAGCCTCGACCCACGCGTATTTGCTCAACACATCGATAACAACAAGCAGATACGCGTACCCATCCTTGTACGTGGCTATCGAGCGAAGATCAACTCAATCAGCCTCCCATACATCTATATATATAAAAAGAAAAGTCCTGACTGACTGACTGACTCACTGACTCACTCACTCATCAACGCCCAGCCCAAACCCCTGGGCCTAGAAACTTGAAATTCTAGGGATATATTCCCTTCGTGTCGTAGACGCTCACTAAGAAGGGAATTTTCGAAATTTCACCCCTAAGGGGGTGTAAAAGGGTGAAATATGTTTTTACGTATTTCTCAATATCTCTTAGGCACGATGAGATATCGCCTTGGTTTCTGCTTGCAAATTTCACTCATACAAATGTTGAGAAACTAATTTCTGGATTTTTAGAAATTCCACCCCTAAGGGGGTGTAAAAGGGTTAAATATGTTTTTACGTATTTCTCAATATCTCTTAGGCACGATGAGATATCGCCTTGGTTTCTGCTTGCAAATTTCACTCATACAAATGTTGAGAAACTAATTTCTGGATTTTTAGAAATTCCACCCCTAAGGGGGTGTAAAAGGGTTAAATATGTTTTTACGTATTTCTCAATATCTCTTAGGCACGATGAGATATCGCCTTGGTTTCTGCTTGCAAATTTCACTCATACAAATGTTGAGAAACTAATTTCTGGATTTTTAGAAATTCCACCCCTAAGGGGGTGTAAAAGGGTTAAATATGTTTTTACGTATTTCTCCATATCTCTTAGGCACAATGAGATATCGCCTTGGTTTTCGCTTGCAAATGTTACTCATACAAATGTTTAAAAACTAATTTCAGGATTTTTAGAAATTCCACCCCTAAGGGGGTGTAAAAGAGTTAAATATGTTTTTACGTATTTCTCTTAGGCACGATGAGATATCGCCTTGGTTTTCGCTTGCAAATGTTACTCATACAAATGTTTAGAAACCGATTTTAGGATTTTTAGAAATTCCACCCCTAAGGGGGTGTAAAAGGGATAAATCTGTTTTTACGTGTTTCTCCATATCTCTTAGGCACGATGAGATATCGCCTTGGTTTTCGCTTGCAAATGTAACTCATACAAATGTTTAGAAACCGATTTTAGGATTTTTAGAAATTCCACCCCTAAGGGGGTGTAAAAGGGTTCAATATGTTTTTTACGTATTTCTCAATATCTCTTAGGCACGATGAGACATCACCTTGGTTTTTGCTTGCAAATGTTACTCGTACAAATGTTCAAAAACAAATTTCAGGATTTTTAGAAATTCCACCATTAAGGGGGTGTAAAAGGGTTAAATATATTTTTACGTATTTCTCTTAGGCACGATGAGATATCGCCTTGGTTTTTGCTTGCAAATGTTACTCATACAAATGTTTAGAAACCGATTTTAGGATTTTTACAAATTCCACCCCTAAGGGGGTGTAAAAGGGTTAAATATATTTTTACGTATTTCTCTTAGGCACAATGAGATATCGCCTTGGTTTCTGCTTGCAAATTTTACTCATACAAATGTTGAGAAACTAATTTCTGGATTTTTAGAAATTTCACCCCTAAGGGGGTGTAAAAGGGTTAAATATGTTTTTACGTATTTCTCCATATCTCTTAGGCACGATGAGATATCGCCTTGGTTTTTGTTTGCAAATGTTACTCATACAAATGTTCAAAAACAAATTTCAGGATTTTTAGAAATTCCACCCCTTAGGGGGTGTAAAAGGGTTAAATATGATTTTACGTATTTGCAAACAGAATTCTGCAAAGCATAATTCAGCATTTTGCCCTCATCGGCCGTAAAGGGCCAAATCCATATTAAAAAAAATCAAATAAATATGCATAAGACTGTATAAATATATAAAGAAGAAAAACAAGAGATCTAACAGTCATTATATGACTGTTCATTTCGTAGAAATGGGCTTAAGGCGCACTATTGCCGAAATGCTGTCGTCTTCGATAAATATTTTATTTATTAACAAGTGTGTGACATCTCGATTTCGAGTGTATCGAATCGACAGAAGTCTCTTTTTCACGGTGATATGTTTTTGTCCGTTGTGGCTACATTCGTGTCGACAGCATTAATCTGTCAAACGGCAATTTCTGACCAAACGAGCAACAGAGCGTACGAGCAAAAGAGCGAGCAAGCGAGATCATTATCTAATATCATTATCATTATCATTTTGAAGAAAATAGTGTTTCCAAGGGATATATTTGAAGAGAAGTTATTGTAAGTAAAAAATTAAATAATATTTTTGTGTGCTGACGACGATGATGGAGACGATGACAAAAAAGATGACGCTGGCCATAGACAGCAAACCTAAATGATACAGACGTGTAGTAGTGTCGCAGAAGGAGTTTAATAAAATTCAAAATTTACATCGTCGTCGTCGTCATCGACTCCATCATCGTCATCGTATTTATAGTCGTAGTCCTTGTCAGTGTCGTCTTTTTTGTCACTGATCTGAAGATAATTCGAAGTCTGCGGTAGCGACGGCAACTTTCTTTATTTATTTATTTATTTCTTAGCAGTGCTTTTGCATTGAAATAATAATAACAGCAACAATAATTGTTCGAATATACGTTAAGGACGTAGCAAAATAAAAAACTATCTTTTCAACCCTTTTGTAAGCATGAAGGAGCTAACCAGCCACGAGTTACGATGGCTAATTGTTCATTCGTTATATTTTTCTTTCATATGTGCTCTAACACGGTTGCTGTACCGGTTCGAGAGTCAAAGGCACAGTCGAAGGGCGACGGTTTAACGCTATAACAGTTTCTCAGAGCTATAAAGCGTACATTTTGATACCAATTATATACGTTTTTGTGCGGATGTAATTCCGCTTAGATGCTCCGACGAATATAATATCACATATCCTTCTATGTAATATAATTTGCATGCATTGATTGACTTGTGATACTCATACATATGCAAAGAAACCATCACTGTTCTCACATTTACTCGAGTATAAACAAATTTGCGCTATAATATTCATTTTTTTAAACATTAGAACCTAACAGCTTTAAAAATAAATCAATGCCCGAGACTCTTTACCAATATGGAGGCTCTTTACAATAATAAACTCGATGTAAAAAAATGAATGCATAATTCAGCATTTTGCCGTAATCGGCCCTAAAGGGTCAAATCCAGATTAAGTTAAAAAATAAAAAAAATCAAATAAATATGCATAAGACTGTATAGATATATGAAAAAGAAAAACAAGAGATCTAACAGTCATTATATGACTGTTTATTTCGTAGAAATCGGCTTAAGGCGCACTATTGCCGAAATGCTGTCGTCTTCGATAAATATTTTATTTATTAACAAATGTCAACGCGTGTAGCTTTGTATAGCCGGACAGACAGACAAACATTCATCTTATATATAAAAAAAATGAATGTTTGTCTGTCTGTCTGTCCGGCCATACAAAGCTAAACGCGTTGACCGATTTCAACCAAACCTTACACGAATGTTGTTGAAGACCAAAGGAAGGCGACTGTATATATCGTACCCCTGAAAACCACCCCCTTCATCCCCTAAAAAAAGATTCTTAATAAAATCCACACGCCTTCACCGATTACAACCAAACCAAGCACAAATATTGCTAAGAGCCTAAGGAAGGTCACTGAAAATATCTCACCCCTGAAAACCACCCCCTCCATCTCGTAAAGAAAAATTCTTAATAAAATCCACACGCCTTCACCGATTACAACTGAACCGAGCACAAATATTGTTAAAAGCCTAAGGAAAGTCACTGGATATATCTCACCCCTAAACCCCACCCTCTTCACCCCCTAAAAAAAGATTCTTCAAAAATATTCACGCGAATCAACTGATTTCAACCAAACCTTACACAAATATTGTTGAAGACCAAAGGAAGGCGACTGTATATATCTCGCCCCTGAAAACCGCCCTCTTCATCCCCTAAAAAAAAATTCTTAATAAAATTCACACGCCTTCACCGATTACAACTAAACCAAGCACAAATATTGTTAAGAGCCTAAGGAAGGTCACTGAATATATCTCACTCTTGAAAACCACCCCCTTCAACCCCTAAAAAAAGATTCTTCAAAAATATTCACGCGAATCAACTGACTTCAACCAAACCTTACACAACTATTGTTGAAGACCAAAGGAAGGCGACTGTATATATCGTACCCCTGAAAACCACCCCCTTCATCCCCTAAAAAAAGATTCTTAATGAAATCCACACGCCTTCACCGATTACAACCAAGCCAAGCACAAATATTGTTAAGAGCCTAAAGAAGGTCACTGGATATATCTCACCCCTTAACCCCACCGTCTTCACCCTCTAAAAAATCTTATATATAAAAATGAATGTTTGTCTGTCTGTTTGTCTGTCTGTCCGGCTATACAAAGCTACACGCGTTGACCGATTTCAGCCAAACTTTATACCAATATTGCTGAAGACCAAAGAAAGGCAACTGTATATATCTTACCCCTGAAAACCACCCCCTTCATCCCTTAAAATAAAATTCTTAATAAAATCCACACGCCTTCACCGATTACAACCAAACCAAACACAAATATTGTTAAGAGCCTAAGGAAGGTCACTGGGTATATCTCACCCCTAAAGCCCACCCTCTTAACCACCTAAAAAAAGATTTTAAAAAAATATTCACGCGAATCAACTTATTTCAATCAAACCTTACACAAATATTGTTGAAGACCAAAGGAAGGCGACTATATACATCTCACCCCTGAAAACCACCCCCTTAATCCCCTAAAAATAAATTCTTAATAAAATCCACACGCCTTCACTGATTACAACCAAGCCAAGCACAAATATTGCTTAGAGCCTACGGAAGGTCACTGGATATATCTCACCCCTAAACCCTACCCTATTCACCCCCTAAAAAAAGATTCTCCAAAAATATTCACGCGAATCAACTGATTGCAACCAAACCTTACACAAATATTATAGCGGGTCTAAGACGAGTACGACAAAGGTCGTATTGTATACATATCCACCCACTTAAAGCCCTAAAAAAGATTTAGTATAAAAATCCACACCCCTTCACTGATTTCAACCAAACTTTACACAAATTTTGATAAGTTCTAATGGAAGGTCACTGTATAAATATAGCTCACCCCTTAAAATCGCACCTTTATCCCCTAGAAGTAGTTATTTTTTCTGCCTTAACCGATTTAAACAAAGCTTCACAAACAAAATAGAAACTCACTCACTCTATATATCTCACCCCATATAACCACTCCCAACGAAAACTATCTTTATCCCGCACTGAAAGTAATGTGGTTTTTTTCAACTTTTTTAAACACCGATTTAGCTGTTATTTCGTATATGGTGTGACACTCGGGCAGCGCCAGGAAATCAGCTATAAATTATAATCAGAGCTCGCAATTATCTTCTGATGATAATCTCACTCAACCAACAGCTCAATACACTCGAAAACTCTCATACATATGAAGAGAGTTTATATTGAAGCGAGCGTAACAAAGAGCGCTGAGCGATTTGATAATTTGCAAAATGAGCGCCACACTTTACTTTGTGTATAACAGCTAAATTGGATTTAAAAAATGTTATTAAAAGCCACATTATTTTTAGTGGTATGATAAAGGGTATTTTGTCAGGGTGGTTTTAAGGTGTGAGATATATGGAGTGACCTTGCTTAGGTCTTATCTATTTGTTTGTGTACCCGGGCAACGCCGGGTAAGACAGCTAGTCGTCTATATTACTCACGCTGTACGTACGACGGGGAAATCGTCGTCGCACGAGACGATGCATGTTATATGAATCCTGTGTCTCGAGCCATGGTAAAACTTTTTTTCGCGCTACTCTTCGATCCACCTGGGCCAAATTTTTTGCTCGCGAATAGGAAGCAGGATGAGCGGTGTCATAATAGATTTTTTGAAGAATTTTCATAATTTTAGCGATGACCAGTTAAATGGATTCGTTTTCTTTTTCTTTTCTAACTGTGTGGGCGGTCGATATTCTGCTTGTGCGATGTTTCGCAATTGTTCGTCCTCTTCTTCATCCCCCTCCACCCCTCGATGATGTCGTTTTCAGCCGTGAGCATTAAATCTCTGTTTGAGTGTGCGGTCTCGGCCTCGTTGTTGTTGTTGTTGCTACTGTTGCTGCTGTTGCTGCTGCTACTATCGTTATCGCGCGGTAAAATAAGACGCCGCTGTGGTGTCGAGGATGATGTAGGTGTAGGCTCGTGTAGTAACTCGGGATCGCCGATAAATTCGCGTGGCATCTGTATCGCTCGCAGGAGTTTGGCAAAGTGAGATCGTCCGATGGGTTTCTCGCGTTTTCTAGCTCACATAGCATCGTTAACAAGATCAACGATATTGGAATTTGAAATTCTTCTGTCGTTTATGGAAACAACACCGTTACGATCCCATGTCATTTTTTTACCAACGGCGCTGCGATGCAAATTGCGAAGCAATGATATTGCTTTAGATTTAATTTTTTTTGGTACGCTATCGATAATAAGTGTGTCATTGATTTATTCTCGTGGCTATCGAGTATTGCTATTTTTCGTTTTGATGAAATATTCGGTACTGCATTATCGTACTCAACCATGTGAAGATAACGCTGTAAAACCTGCTGGTACGCTATCCATTTCTCTCTTTCGCTCTTGTACGAGTGAGAGTTTAGAATTTCACTCAGCTCAGAGTCGAGGCGCGATAATGGCGTACCGGTAGTCTGTAGGGAGGGCAACAGGTCTGTAGTAGTAGTAGTAGTAGCAGCAGTAGTGGCGAGTCCAGCGAGACGATGTATGTTATCATGAGGAATAAGCACCATCTTTCTGGCATATTCCATGGCTCGTGTAGACCAAGACAGGCACAAGAAGCAACTTGAGTAATCCGACACTGTGCTCGACGATGATCTTCCTCTTACCACTCCAATTTCCCCTTTTGGCGGCTAGTCGTCGAAGAATTATCGCGTGCCTCCGAAGATGATTCTTTTGCACGTTGTTCAGACTCACGTTTCCCTGTAAAATATTTAGAGCACACTCGCATATACAGCGTACGAGCGTTACATCTGCTTTGCGCAAAATTGCACGTCGTTGCTCTTGCTTCAGATAATACAGCGCTTGCAATATAATTATTTGCTTTTTATCGAGAGGTCCGCGCAACGCCATTACAAGCGCATTACTGATACATCGCGCGACGCATCGCGAACTTTTATTGCTTTTTGCGGCACGTAAACGTAATGGTATTGGTCATTGGGAAATATACAGGCGCGAAATCGACAATTATCAGGCGTCGATTGTTTCAAGTCGAATAATAGATAGCCGTGCGGTGCGGCTGTTGCATTGAAATATACCTCCTGCAAAAATCGCGGATTCTGGGGACATACCTGACGGGCTAGGTGCTGAATTTGCGCGCGATCTCGCGGATTTTTGAAGACAACGATATAATTAGCGTTTAAGAAGATATCGCGCTGCCCGTGAAACTGATGGAAGAGATTTTGCGTGATGAAAATGACACTAAGATTTTTATGGTGGCTACCCTTGGTGAAAAGATCGACCACAGTATTGTTGGATGCCTCGCGCATTAGATCGTCAATGACCACAAGTTTAGGTCTTGTATCATTCGAGTAGTCTACTGCTTGCGGTAAACCCTCGCGAAATTCGATTTTATCACCGTACTCTGAATACCCGGACTGCCACTCTGAGTAATAAAAAAGTATACGCTCGAACGGGACATCCGTCATTTCGCGCATGTATTTAAAGAATTTTTTTACGAAATATTTTTTACCACAGCCCGTAGGACCGCTTATCACAGCTGTCCGTGGATGTTTCCAACGTGTATCCATATCGATGAGTGTCTATCAAAATCAATCAGCAGACTCTTAAATAAGCTTATACCGCAGCGGCGGCGGCGACCCCGCGGCATCAGCTATTTTCGCGGCCTTAAAGAGCTGATAAGGCGCGGCGCGCCTGCACTAGCTGATGAGGCGCGGGCCCGCGGTATAAGCTGGTGTTTACGCCGTATGTAAATTAAATAACGATAGTTTTTATATTTCTCACAAATAAAGCAATATTTCTATTTCACTATGCATACATCTTCATATGCAAATTTTATGAATCATCAAATTCTAAACAGCAATATTATATCCACGGATGTAGCACGAAAAAGTCAGAACAAAAGGAAGCACTCGATAAGAAAGGCGGGACAAAAGGAATCAACGATGAGAAAGTCAGAACAAAAGGGAACGGTAGAGAGATAGCAGCTTATGCTACGAATAGCAGCACAAAAAGAACGAGCCGACAACGGTTTTATACATAATAAATCAATTTTTTTTTTTTTAAATGTATTGTACACAGTAAATATGATACATGAAATTAGTCAAAAATATTATTTTAAATTATCGATAATTCAACCATAAAACTATATACTTTTTTGCGTTGAACTAATTAGCGTATTTCACAATAGCCGTACGGTACAGTAGAGTACATCCCGTGCCGCTTTCGCTTCGTGTTAATAGGTTCGCATGATTTCGTTTCTGTACGCGTTACTACATGATGAAATTCCGTGCGTCGAATCGCGTCGAATTAAAAAGTAATAGGTACGCTCTTTGCTCCTGTCACGAAAGATCGTAATGCGTTATAATTAATGTTACGTCTATTCGAAAAGTTTATCGTGATACCCTTTACTTTACATTTTTCAATAATCGTACCGTCGAGTTTACGAACAAGGTATGCGTAAAATTTTGGTCTTCCCGAAACGAACAAAGTTATACAACTACCAGGCCCGTATTCGCTTAATTCATCCGTAAGATCTACTATAAATTGACCGATTGGCGGCTCATACTCGTTACCACCAAGGAGACTCACGTAAATACAGGAGTCCGTATCGCAGTACAATATTCGTCGCCCGAGCCCCTCAAGATAACTGTATAATTTTAGGCGTGCCTGTGCCGTCGTGTATGCTGCACTCACGGCATTTGATGTCGGTGATGGTTGGATAGCATCGTGGTTGCTCACATAGTTTACATACATAATCTTGTGATTAACCGGTAACATCCCCGTCACCTCAATCTCCGGACTCGTTAGTAAATTCATTAGCTCCGCGCCCGTGAAAACGATAACGGTTTTCGTGAGATTTTCTCGTTGACCAAACTTTCCTTAGAATGAATTAAGAGCCAATTTTGCGAGTGACCGTAAACCCGGATTTGGCTGCAAAGCACTTCGCTCGAGATATACACCCTCAGACTCCTTGTACAATGCTATAAAACGCTCTATTGCTTCCTCGTCATCGTTACACTCTGTTGGCGATCCACTCGCCTCCTGTTTTATTTTTAGGAATGTATCGATGTACTCGGCAAAATGACCGCCTCGTCGCGTTGTCGAGTCATACTGCGTAACAACGTATTGCGAAATTTCATAGATACACGTCACCTTATATCCGAGCGACACAGTTTTTCTCAGCTCGTCCACGACCCATGTGCCGTCAAACGCCCGCTCAGTCGTGTCATCGTGTACAAACCTCGGATGTGTCCATATCTGTACAGCACGTTCTACACAGGGGGAACAGTAGTTTCCCCTGCTTACGAACAGACAGTACGGGTATATACAAATCGCGCGGTGCCACCACGGTACACTTCACGAGACCCTCGACGACACTTAGATCGTTTTCAAGTCCTACGAGTCCTCGACACTCGTCGCCTACGTACAATTTCGGGTGTCCAACGGGATATTTTCCATTCTTACACACCCATGGATACAGCAAGCAAACAGCGGTGTATAGTCACTGTACTTTCCTCCAGAAACTCTGCTGGGAAAGTACAGTGACTGTACACTGCTCACTCGTGCATCCTCAATATATGTGGTATTGTGCTACGCAGTACTGACTGCTGTACGCACACTGCTCTCCTAGCTCAAGCTCAATCGCAATCAGCACACAATTAATATAATTGTGTGCTGTTCACATAAGATTCAAAATTCAATTTGTTTAGTTATTTTATAATTTGTACTGTTTTCTAAATGTATATTCTGAGATGATTTTCTAAATTAAATTGTTTTGGTGTTAATTCTCAATTGTGGTATCCACGCATTTTTGCGTTTAAATTGTATGTCTACAATATTTTTTGGAAGATAGAATGAACCGCTTCCTCAGCATAACATCTATGTGTCTGGTTATTTTCCTCTTGCCTTGAGTGAGTTCTCATCCCGTTTCAATACATTCACAGATCGGTCAAGCTTCATCCGGACGGATTCTCAACACGAGTAATCTGTCAAAATCGCATTCCCATATTTCGGTTAAAGTGTACACTTTCGATCTGATTCGCCCAGAAATAGGAACGGTACGCTCGTCTCGCTCATCCATTGTATCGCCGAATTTAGTTCGAGTATCTCTATTCACGCGATAACATCGCGGACAACCATGCCAAAAGCAGCCGTGAAATTAAAGAACTTGATGGACCTCCGCATCCTCGTAGTATCCGTCTACAGCCGGTAGGCCGGTCGGAGAGCGATACTCTCTCGTGCGTCCAGCATGCGCGATAACGCAATCGCGCTCACGCTCGAGCCATACCAGCCATACGACGGCCTTGCGCGATTGCTTATCGCCCCAGCGATACCCCCCTGGTGGTAACACCGCAATGCGATCTTTCTGTAGAAAATTCTTTCGAAATACTCTCACACATGCTGATGCTATCGTGCATGCTTCTGTAAAGGGGCACACGCTCCCACAACGTATAAGTAACTCGCGAAAAGCTAAACACGCTCGTCTTAAAACCGTAACATCTGTACGACAATATTGCACAAATTGCGTCGCAAAATCAAATTTATAATCTACGCGACTCGATTCTTTCTCATACCATTTTAAAAAGCGCTCGCGATCCGCTGAGAACATGGTATCGGGTGAGTAAAAATGCAAAGCCGGCAGAGGACCTGAGTAATTTTAATATTCCGGTGTGTTGAATAAATGCGGAAATGTACCTTTTGCCGCCTCATCAGTGAAACCAAAGGCCTTAGGTAAAGAGCTAAGAGCCATGGGTCAATAGTTTAGACCAGGGGTCTCCAAACTTTCCAGCCTTAAGGCCATACTGATTACTCCAGTTAGTTCCGAGGGCCAAAACCATATTATCATTGTTGCCGGTGGTAAAAAGTGAAATAGTCCAAAATCTGTCCGCGGGCCGAATGTGGCCCTCGGGCCGTAGTTTGGAGACCCCTGGTTTAGACTATCGAGAAAAACGACATCGCCAATTTCATAATCAGAGGGCAGCTGTGTTTTTTGCACCTCGATTAAATACCGTAGAATACATTGTGCGTCGAAACCTCTAGCATTATGGGCAATGCAGATGGTCTTTTTAAATTTTTGCGATAATGCCAATTTCACGAGCTCCCCAACAGGATCATCGATAAACACGAATTCACGTTTACCACAGTTAGCACAATCGGTCTCTATATCTGTGATATCCAGACATGCCATACATACGCATTGTGCGACACATAAATTCGGCTCGTGAATTCGTATCGATTTATCATCATGCAATTGCTCGTGTTGTTGCGTCTCAAAATCATAAAATAAACATCTCGTGGAAGACTTGTCTTTTTTCTTCTTCTTTTGCACCTCTGGTTTCTTAAGAGGTGCTATAAAACACGCATGCGTAGTCGGTCGCGTTTGTTTGCATGTAATACAAAACGATATAACACATACATGCATCTTTTTATCTGTGGTTTTAATCATACGCGAGCAGCCTCTACAGATTTTCAATGCGTTACAGATGATGTACCGTCGATATTTACAAGACGTGATACCCGTGGAGCCCTCACCCTTGTGATGAGCGAGGCAAAAAGCACCAAATAACGAACGATTACAGTCGGCGCAATACTCAGGCTGAGAGTCTCTATTGCCGTTGCAATAAGTGGATTTACATCGAGCACATTGATAGCTACATTCATGCTCGAGTACTCGAATATACTTGGAATTACATTGTGTGCAGAACCCTCGACTACCTAGCGCACCGGCGAGATTTAATATCGGTTGATAGTGATGAGAACGCTCGTAATAGAGAATAAAAAGTGTATGATTAATTTTACCTGTTGCGGTGAGTACGTATTTCGCCCATCGTACAGAGCCGGAACTTGTTTTCCGAAGGTGAGAAATTCATAAACAACAATCTCTATACCCTCGTGAACTAAGGACTCCTGAAAGAGCTGAATTTCGCGCGCACCACACCCCCTAGGCGGTGTCATTACCCCTACATTACGCGTGAGCTCTATCGCTGCTGTATATTGCGCACCTCGAAGCCCGTTCCGAATTTGACACCATCGTCTGTGTAGCTCGCCCGCACGTATTTGACCGCGTTCGGCATGCGTTCGGGCAGTGACAAGGGATCGTTGTAGACACAAATTATCGCGATTACTTATGCGTAAAATTGACTTTTTTGCTTTAGACTCGTGTGTAAGCCTAGTGCCCACACCAGCTCCTCCGACGCCTCGTACTATACATGTCGTCATTCTACATGTACCACCGTCTATTCAAAATTCGCGCGCGCTCTGAGCTACACTATTAATTAGTCGCCATATATCGTCGGGAACGATGTCACGAGCTGGTCGAAATGATAACCATACAGGTCCTTGCGCGAAAGACGGTACGCTCAGAGTCACACCCACATAATCATGTCCTTCGCACGATTCTGTAAGGCGTGTGAGAACATCTCGTACAACTCCCTCGAACCATGTCAGATGATCGATACCATCCGGTGGCTGACGAAAATAAAAATCTGTCTCTCGACCCTGCATCCTAAAGCGTGGAAAATAGCGTCTCTGCTCATTGTCGATACCGAAACGTTCACCAGGAGGCAAAATATCACCACCCCCTGCAGCAGTCCTTCCATCGCCAGTCTGTCCACCTGCAAACATAATTAAGCCATTTATTAGAATTTTTATTTCATTTAATTAAAATTTTTGTTTGTCGCTAGCTATATACTATATATATAATTCGTGTAACGTAAGCATCACAAACTTATATTTGCTTCTAGTCCTCGAATCCGTCGACTGCACCCGGGAAACGCTGACGCATTTCGTAAACCAACTCGATTGTCGGCGGTCTCGGCACAGTGAATCGTGCAAAGCGAAAAACGTTTGGGTCCGTCTCGTACCCTGTTTTTTCATTTTACTATTATTAACCGCGTAATTTTTTTATTTTCGTCAGCGTAGTTGTATTATTAAAAGCTTACCTGAATCTACAGGGTCCTCCTCCTCTTCCTCCTCCTCCTCCTCCTCCTCCTCCTCCTTCTCTTCTTCTTCTTCTTCTTCTTCTTCTTCCTCGTTATCTGTATTGCCGTTGGTATCATCGTTTGAACTGTATTGTCGCGATGGGCCTGCGATGGCTTCATCTGGTTCTCTCGAGGGACCTGCCATGAAAAGACCGTTTGTAGGTTTATAGCCGCAGAATGGTTGGGTAAAATTTATCCAACGATTTCCTGCGGAACTGTCGCCATCGTTGTCCCTGCTATGATCATCTGAATCGGTTCTACCTTCCTCATCGGAATCATAGGTGTCGGATCCCATTTCTTCGTCTTCATACCGTCGAACTATATAAAAATCTTATGAAATAAAGGAAATAAAATAAAAGTAATTAGCGCTGTATATTACTTACGTCTTTCATTGAGTATGGGTTGCAGAGCAGGCTCATTCAGCCAACCGCGTCGACGAATAACACGCACCACCGAATCAATAATTATTTGATTATCAAACAATCCAATATTATACGCGTCAACTAAATCGCGCTGATGACACTCGCACAGCATACCGCGAATTTTACGAACAACCGCCTGTGTCGGAATTTCCCATATGGTGATCTGTAAATTTCTTCTCCCCCACCGCGAACGCAACGACGGTCTACGCTTCAATATAAATTCTATCAATTTTCTTATCAATGAGCGCTTTACCACTCTGACCATGATTGTGCTGTTAGAGTAGTAGTAGTAGTAGTAACCACAGTAAATCAGACAATTAACTAGAGAATTTTCAAAGCGGCTTACTTTTATATATATTCCTTTAACAAGCTCTTTCTCTCTCTCTCTCTCTCTCTCTCTCTTTCTCTGTCTGCATATACTGCAGCGATGTAATGAATACGACTAACCAAGAAAATGGCCGCACGCAATCACTTTACAAAAGCAGGACCTAGGGAAATATTTAGCGATGGTGATGTACTTAGTTATCGAGTTTCGCTGATGAAAGTCATATTGTTTTCATCTAATTTCAAGGCATTCGGCCATGAGGAAAATCATCAAATTTCGTCGACGAATATTATTTAGTTTTCATGACACATATTATCTGTATGTCGAGGTGTGCGTGTGCACCTAAGTGTGCGAGAGTATGCAAGAGTTTTGGGATATATTTGCTGCTGCTGCTGTTACTAGGCTGTTGAGGAGAATGCGGCGAATATCAAAGGATATTGGCTAGCAATTTTCAGTCGTATGATTTGCAGTATCAAAAGAAGAGGCGATGCAGCTAGATAGTGGGGGAAATCTGTATGAAACGGAGTATGAACACCACCGACGATTCATTCGAAAAGTTACGGTCTACACGAAAGCAATAAAAATGGCAAATAACGGTCCTACGTCTCACGTGATATCGCCATATATAGCGAACCCCGTTATGTATGGTTTAAATAAATCATTTGGTAAAATAATGGTAGCCGGGCTCGAGTTGAACTCTACGTGTACTCTTACACCAGTGGTGAAAATATTGTCGAATACTTTTACCGGAATTACACTCGGTGCGTACGAGTGGCGAGTGTTATAAGTGATTTTTCTTGCGTACAACAGAATTCGAAGCTCATGGGACTGATGCCGAGAAAATGTGTAATACCCGCATAGAGCACTCAACGCATTACACACTTTTGACCTCGTGTTACCAGCACAAAGCTGTGTCATTTGGTAAAATAAGTGGTAGCGCTGATGAAGAATACGAGAATCAAGAGGAATCTAGAGAATTGAAACGGAAACGCTTCCGAAAATACTCTCCAAACATTGTTCTTCAGCGGCCTACATTTGATATGCTCGCCGAAATAAGTAGAAGAATTGATATTCATATGCAGGCTCTAGAGAGCAAAAGTGAAACGATTCAACGGTGTATGAACAAGGTGGTATCATATGTCCGTGAAAAGATAGTTGTCATTGAAATGCCTCGTGCAGCAGCAGTTCCAAAGAATTCTTTGAAGAAGCGCTCGAGCACGTCGCGATCTTGCTAACGCCGGAGGATACGAAGTTTATGAAAATTATTTTGTCCGAAATAATTGTGCTGTTTCGTGGTCATATCGCTGATCATGCATCGGGTGTTGCGTTGCGAACGCAATAATTCTCCGTATGTGCAGCTATTTGTGATAAAGACACTGTTGTAAATAATTGTATATAGTGTACATTTCGCTCGAAATATTATAAAGTATACACTGAGTTCAGTCACGGTGAGAGAGAGAGAGAAAGAGAGAGAGAGAGAGAGAGAGAGAGAGAGAGAGAGAGAGAGAGAGAGAGAGAGAGAGAGAGAGAGAGAGAGAGAGAGATTGATTGATTGATTGATTGATTGATTTGTTTATTATGCCTTGGCAAGCCTTTGGCAAAATGATACATTCAAAAGTGATACAAAAAATGATACAAAAAAAGTAAATAAAGTAAATAAGACTAAAAGTAAGATTAAATATAAATAGAAATACTATAATTAGAATATAAAATATAAATGAAAATATAAACTAAGAATATGCAATTAAAAACAATCTACACTAACATCGTTAACCCTAGCATGTATCTACATAGTTAAATAAATAAGTATAGATTCGATTCTTAAAAACTTCTAAACTCGGCGACGTAGTAATATTAGATGGTAATGAGTTCCAGAAATAAATGCCAGATAGCGAAAACCCTTCATGGTAAGTCGCTGTACGGTGAGAAGGGATGACAAAGCTTGATCGAGGCTGCCTTGAGGGTCGTTCAACTGCAGTTGTTGTTCGTGTAAATAATTCTTGTATGTAGGCTGGTGTACTTTGACGGACAACCTTAAACATAGCTATACCAAGAAAGTAAAGACGTCTTGATCGTACTGTGATCCAGCCAAGTTGACGTCTAAAAGTTGTGATATGAGTGTCCCGTCGCAAGTCAAAGATAAAACGAATACAATGGTTGACAAGGCGTTCTAATTTTGTATTTAGTTCATCTGATAAGTTGTGATAGACAAGGCAGCAATAATCTAATTGAGGGAAAATAAGAGAAGTGATAAGTAACTTCCTTACTTCCATGGAAAGAGCATTGCGATGAAACTTCAACTTGTGAATAGTAAAATGCACTTTTTGTGATATATGCTGTACTTGAGCTTTCCACGACAAGTTACACTCCATAGTGACACCCAGATTGCGGGCTTCGTTAACGAATGGAAGAATAACACCATTTAGTGTGATCGGTAATATTTCAGAGAAATCCAGCTGGCGGGTGTAAGAATTACTGCCTAGTATAAGAATCTTAGACTTAGAAATATTGAGCTTGAGACCATTTGTTACCGCAAAGTTAGCTATAGCATGGACATCTTCAGATATCAACCTAATGCCCTGGTTGAGTTGTGACGGACAACAATCAAGATAAATTTGGGTGTCGTCAGCAAATATCATGTGCTGTGAATTTTGTAATGCAGAACCGATGTCATTGATGTACAGCGAGAACAAGAGCGGTCCAAGGACAGAACCCTGCGGAACTCCTGACGTCGTAGGTAGCCACGTAGAGCAGTCTCCGTGATCATCAATAACTGCTTGAGTTCTTCCTGTCAGATATGAGAAAATCCAGTCAAGAACCGAATGAGAAAGTCCGGTCTTCTTTAGTTTCAAAAGAAGTAGTAGATGCGGAACTGTATCAAATGCTTTACTAAAATCAAACAAAATTAGGATGGTCATGCGTCTTCTATCTATATTACGCCTAACATCTTCGCAAATACGCAGAAGGGCTGACTGAGTGCTGAACCCACTACGGTATCCTGATTGACGTGCATCAAATATCTTATTGCTATCAATCCAATCAGTCAGTTGTCTATGAATAAGCCGCTCAAGTATTTTCGACACTTCAGACAGATTAGCTATTGGTCGCGTATCTGATGGTGAGAGAGGCTTTTTTATTTTAGACAAGGGCCGAAGAAAAGCTTTCTTCCAGTCCTGAGGAAACTCTGAAGATACAAGAGAGAGGTTAAACATAGCTGTTAGGATAGGGCAAGATACCGTAAGCGATTTGAATAAAGAGAACATGGAAATACCATCGGGACCAGCTGCATACGATGTTGAGTTTGAGTTGCCGGAGATAGTAAGATGTACTTGTGAGCAAGTAATTTCGGAAAAACTAAACGTTGGACGAACTGGCTGGATATTGGAACTGAGCCTACAAAACTCATCATGCGAACACGGTGGCAGTTGACTAGATATTTCAGAATAGAATGCATTGAGTTCCTGCGGTCTAAAAAATTGAGTGGGGGATGCAAAAGATGACTTGACGAGGCCGAGTTTTGCTAATTCTTTCCATAATCTGCTGGGATCTGTGTTGCTAGACAGCCTTTGAAAGTGGAAATCATTTTTTGCTTGTCTGAGATCCTTCTTAAGCGTGTCTCTATACTCTCTAAATATCGCCATATCGAGTACATTACTAGATCTTTTAGCAATCGTGTATAGGGTGTTACGTTGAGCCATACGATTTTTCAATTCCAGTGAGAGCCACGGTGCTGGTGGCCGAGATATACGAAATGAACGGAATGGAGCATGATAATCCAATGACGTGAGATACGCTTCGGATACTGTTTCAACGATCATGTTAATACCTAATGGTATGTTATCAATGAGACCGGAATTCCAACTAAATCTAGTACTAAAATCAAATAATTCAGTAATATTAAATATATTAGATAAATATTCACAAAAGCTAGTTTCATTAAAATTGCGGTACGCTCGCCGTGAGATAATACGGTCTTCAGGAGGCTCGACGTCGAGAGAATAACTGAGTTCAAGAAGATCATGACCTGCTATGAAAGGGGCCTCCGATTTGACAAAGGAATGTACTTTTTCTTTATTGTCAATAATGAAAACATCGATCCATGAATCAGAGTTGGTTAGGTGATGAGTAGGTGCAGAATCAACAATATGAAATGAGAGCGAGAGAGTTAATTGGCGCAGGTATGACGATTCATAATTAATGTTACTCAGGTCGCAATTAAGATCACCTGCAATAATTATATTCTCGTAAACATGTGTAAAATTAGATAATACTTGAATGAAGTCGTCAAACATAATACCTTTTGGTCGCCTATATACTGAAGCAAAAAGAAGCTTCTTCGTATTCGAGCTAGTAATTTCGACGATCAAATATTCTGGTGCATTGGAAAACTGATTTGGAGAAGACGCTAATACTTTTGCTTTAAGGGAATTATGGATGTAGCAAGCAACTCCACCCCCTTCTTTGCCTTCTCGATCGTTGCGAATTAGAAAATATTCGTTAATGCTTATTAGGTCATCGGCAACATATGAATGAAGCCATGTTTCGCTTATCGAAACTATGTGATAGCTATGTTCAATTATGGTCGATTGAATAAGTTCAATGTGACCTCGGATAGAATTTGCATTGAATTGTGCGACCTTTAAAAGTGACGAAGATGGTGGAGGATGCGATAGAACAGGATTTGACTGTGGTAGTCAAACTAATTTTTGTAAGTCAGTTTCTTCGGTAATAATAACTGGCGCTTGCCCATCTCCTTTACGCACATGAATCATGCCAGAGCGAACCCATACATATTTGTAATTGCGTTCAGAAGCTCGAGTTTTGGTGAGACGTAGAAGCTTGTAGAGTGCTGCAGGAAGAAACTCATTTATAAACACCACTCCTTTACTGTCCAGACCGAAAACGTTTTTGAGGGACAGATTCTTCTTTGTTCGCTTTATGTCTATAATATAATCTTTAATTTGGTGAGATTTCAAAGTCAGCATCAAAGACTTCGATGTTCTTTGGTATGGTGCTGATGAGGTAGATTCACCATTAGTTTATTATTGTTGAAACAACGAATGTCTAAAACGTCACCGAGGAGGTTTGAGATTCCAAGGGCGCGAAAAACTTTTTCAACTATCTCCTCGTTAGAATCTTCGATAGAGAGAGGTACTCCAGAAAGTGTTATCTCAGCAGAAAGAGACGGTGTAATCGCCGATACTGAGGAGTTAGTCCTAATCATCGCGAGTTCAGATGATAGGTTAGCATTCTGCTGAGATAATTGAACAATGTTTGCTTCAAGGTGTGAAATTCTTAACTCATGCGCTTCAAGTAATTTTGTGTGGTTTTGGATGCAATTTAGCTTATCGGTGTGATCTTTGTTTACATTTGTTTGCTGAGCAATAAAAGCACTGAGTTGGCCATGCATGGCTATGAGGAGTTCCCTATCTGACATGTTGAGAGCATGTTGTTGACTCGTAGGTGAACACTGTTGAACAACATTAGCATCGTTGACAGGCGGACCGATAAAATCTTCGGATGTATTAAGCATACTATGATGATCTCCTAGAGATGGTTTTTTTTTATTCTCAGATAGTGTTGAAGTTAAAGCTAAACGTTTATGGGATGACGGTGGTGATCGTTTCAAGTTAGGCATATTGGATAAATGCAAAACACAGCAAGTATTAGCTGATTTAGATGAAAGATACGCTTTTCCGCAACCAGGGTGAAAAGATTTCAAGCAAATTGGGCACAAGGCACTGCTATTCGCAATGAGTTTGTTACACTTATCGCACTTAAGATTAGACATACGGAGCAATAGATCGTTGGATTACAAATAATAAAATATTGCTCGGTACTGTGCCTCTTCGAAGGGAGACTCGACAACGCGACTATACGAGTAAATGTAGAAGGCAGTGTGTACACGTGCTCGCACACAATCAACGTTCATAAAGTAAACAAAGATAGAGCGCAGTAAGAGTCAGGTGGGCTCGTTGTATAGATATTTATGTATAAAGGCCTAAGTATGTCAGAAATAGTACCGTCTCTGAATAGTGAGAACCATCAGGCACTGCAATGCACTTACGTACTCGTTATAATGGATGCGTTGACGTAAGTGAGTAGGCGCGAAGTTATACGACGAAGACAATCATTTAGGATCGTAGAGCTCCTTAGTGCAATCCTGAGCGGTGACAGAGAAGGTGTTAGTGATGTATCTTGCGCGAGTAGAGGTGACGTTGCTACTTGGCCGATGAAGTTGTGTAGGTGATCATAACTGAGATTGACTGTTGTGAGAACTGATGTGCCAAGATATCGCGCATGCGTCGCCCGTCAAGCCCGGTCGAGCTCTGTGAAGAGAATTATCCGTTGTGCTGTAGTAATCTTGTCAAACTTTTCATCCATTTACACAGAGCATGAAACGTTTTCCAGTGGAGTTTAATAGCTCAATGGTTGAAAAGCTGAATTGTGCAAGCTTCTGTCCTGAAACAAGA
>OZ012709.1:15737594-15907659 GCA_963942595.1 Cylloceria caligata | reverse complement strand
AAACGAGGAATGGTTCCTTGGAACGCGTGTCTTCGGGGCAGGAAATGGTTCCTCGCTACACGTGGTACTGCAGTTCGTGCAGTACCATCAGAATGGAAATTAAGCGAGAATCGAACGACGGTATGGCTAGATGAAAAATGCGTCATCGCGATAAGCCCCAAAGTCCGAGCGCTATTGTAATTCTAAGAGTCCCCCGCATAGAAAATTAGACCATCCAGGACCTATATAAGGACGGGAAAAAGCCCGGAAAAGCAGTCAGTAACATAGTCAGTGGCCGGGCAGTCAGTAGACAGTCAGTTGGCGACAGTTAATTAGTCGGAGTAGAGTCGAGTCGACGATCACCTGAGGCTCTTAAGTTGCAGCCCGGTGAAGAACGCAGTGTCGAGCGTTGGTCGAGTCGCGATCAAACTGGCGAGCTAAACAGGCTCACCACCGCGGAGGAACCAAACCCTGTAGAGTCAGCTAAAATTCAGAGTGAGTACTTAGAAGAAAAACGGTTGAACAGTTTAAATTCAGTTCGAATTCACCTTTTCTCGGTTTTAATGTTAATCATACGGAATTTATCTCAAGTTTAAAGAAATCTGAAAGAAATTGAATTCAATTGTTTTCTACCGTTTTTGTACAAGTTCACACTGTTTATTTCGTTTTACTGTTTTATCAAATCATAAGTATCGTGTTAAGTGTATTGTATCGAAAAATAACGATCGCTCGCGCACGGTAATAGCGAACGTACGTGTATCATTTATTCAGTTCTTTGAATAAATTTTAACAGCTTCACGAATCATCGAGTTTAACAATTTTTATTTTAACAAACGGTTGCCATTATTTTTCCCTTCAACGCATCGGTTACCGGCGAAACAACTTCACCAAAAAACCAAACGTAAGTACCAACGCAATTTTTCTAATTTATTTTATCTGATATTTCCGTAAATTTTTCTCCAAGTGAAAGTAACCTGCCATTTTCCTTCCCCCTAAAACCCCTACCTCCGCGGGTTAATTTATCGATTTAGTTTATCAAGTCGAGTGGCGGTTAACGCGATCAATCAACGAGCATTCTCAGCCATGTCCCGAATAATTTTCCGAAAGGTTAGACTCAAAAGGAGGCTTGCGTCTTCGGTGTTTCTTGTCAGGTGTGGTAAAGGGAGAATTTATTCTCCTTGACCAGAGTACGGAAAACTCACGCCGAAACGCCTCACATGTCTTAAATTTGTCGGTTTTGTAAAAACACCGCGCGGGTTTGACGTAACAGTAGCTGTTTGAGGCCGTACCGATAGAACTTGCAGTTTCTTCGTAGTCTTGCGAGATGTTGCGGTATAACCGGTGGTAGCCCATAGCTATCCAAGTACATTCCTTTTCCATGATGGTTAACGTACATGGCGATCCAATGGTCTCCAGGTCCATCGTGGTTAACCGTGTTAACTACGAGTCCGGCCGGTAACGACCATATATGAGAAATTCTGTCGGTTGGGTTTACTCCAACGGTTGAAAGTGGTAGATACTGCAGACTCTCGTAGATATGTATAGTGATCGTGCTGAACACATAGTCAGTGATTAAATGATTACCTAAACTCTTTGAAAGACGTATATATACGCAAAATTTATTTCACAGCATCGTCGATCATTTCACGACTACATGGTGAAGATTTCTCCTCTTTCTTATTCTCTTCTTTTTCGTCTGTCGACCAAACATCCATGTATGATTCTCATTTAAATGGGTGCTCGCGAAGCCAATTTTTTATTTGGAAGGCTCGTTGCATTGCACAATGCGAAGACGCTGTATCGTTTATCATAGCGTGTCTGAAGCATTTTCGCAAAGATTTCGGCAAAAATGTGTACGATGGAGGGCCCTCCGAGTCTTCCAGGTTGGAAATTTCACGACTCGTGATATCGCAAAGAAGTATAGCCTCATCGTGACCGTGTGTATAGATACGTCTTGATTTTCGCGAAATTTCACGCAAGTTAGCGTATGCTTGTTTACAGCTCACATCACCCTCGTACCATTCAAGACCGTGAAAATATTTCGAGAGAAAATTATTCTAGATTCTCGAATGCTGCGGTAATTGGGCAAAGTGATACGGTGGTGCGACGATCCAATGAGCAGAGTACGGTCTATCCACTGCTACCACGGCAATATCTTTCGGAATAAATTCAGTGTCTTTACAACGCATTTCCTGTATTTCCATGATAATATCCATTTTCACGTCTAATCTGTACAGATGCTCAAGTTCGACCGATTAGTTACTCACAGAGACGCTTCTACGTCTCTTAACACGAAAGTATTTTATTCCGACATCAGCACATTTTTCGCTTATCCGGTAAAATGCACCATTACCTACCGAGAGGCATCGATTTCAAGGACATTATCATATTCCGCGGAGACTACACAATTTACCGTTGAAGCAAGCGCATCCTCAAATCGTACCTCTATTCTCACACTACCGTGCTTTATTAAATTCCAATGTGAATTGCTTTTCGCCGAAAGATCGGGTGTCAAATCAAAAGCAAACGGACAGTACCCATCGCGATAATTATCTTGATCGGTCGAATTACCATCGTTCAAGAAATGTATTCCAGTTCCCGAAAACAACGTTTGAAAAGCATCCACATACAGATGATTTTTCGTGAAATCAGGTTGTAATGATTTCGAAGGTATTTGAGCACCATCTACATACAACGAGAGATAATTTATCTTGTAATTTTGGAAATTGAATGGATTCATACTGAAGTCGCCGCTAAACGCTTTGTTTTCGACAAAACCGATAATTATACGCTTCGGCAATTGACCTAGCACGATATTATCGATAGTCTCTCCATAAACATCGGAATGTATTGAAACGGTCTTTACCTCGAATCTCGTAAGAGGATATTCAGCCGTAGATTTTGCCAGAGGTCTAGCATGCGAGAGAAGCACACCAGGAGCTATTTTGTTCTACGAACGAGAAGCGATGCCTCGAGAATCTTCAAGCCGCATTGACTATTCTTTGTATCGCCCACAAGAGAAAATGAATCTCTAGACCGCGCCAGCCGTAGTCGCATCTCGACACCGTTTAATAGGGACCGCTCCTGATTGAATATATCGCAATGCAGATGGCCGAGTAGGTCTACAGTTTTTCCGACATTTCAAAATTGTTTTCTCTTTACAAGACCCGTATTTTCCGATGTTATATCATCCATTTTTCTAGGGGTATCATCGTACCAAAGAACGCTCGAAAGATGCGAATTTTTGGCAGCTGGACGGTAATTCAAAAGTGTTTCTATGTACGCTTGATAAGCGTAGGCATTATTTGGAGGCGAAACTAGTTTTTGATTAAGGTATACATCCACCTGATTAAATACAGAATGCAAGAGATTGTTTACAGGATCGGTACTTACCTTAGGCGCTGTACCCGCAGCAATTTCCGTAGAAGGAGATGTTATTTTCACTCTCAGACTAAACATAGTATGCGCGAGATCGATATACTGTAACGTAGAATTGGCTCCTCAACGTACCACGTTACCTATGACTGGTCCAAGTTATTTTTTCCTTCTTTTTCGTTTTCTCTTACGAGTTGGGGGCCAGGCGCTTTCGCGCTGGAAGGAAAAAATAAAGAGGTAAATGACCAGCCTCAACACAAGCCAGCTACATTCAAGTCAAGAATTAGTCCAAATAAAACACAGATAAAGTCAATTGGTTAAAATAAGTCATTAAAATCCCTAAATAAAATTAGCTAGTCAAATATAGTCAATAAATGCACAAAACAAGAACAAAAAGCAAAGTCAAATTAATAAAATAACACCGATAAATAATTTAGACAACAATAGCAGGTACGGGACTTACAAATGCCACTCGGGCAACTTCTTTATTTCTTAGCAAACAAGTATTTATTTCCAATAAACATCGATAAAGAATTCAAATAAAATGTCCCGTAAAATTGGTCTCTCTTTTTAACAATTTTCGAAATCTAGTTAGGTATCTTAGTTTTAATCATTAGTTCGGCGGTGCCAATTATCCCGTTCTCTCTCTCTCACTCATACTTCGGTAGACGCTGTATAGCCTACCACGCTCACTTCGATTTTCGAACAATAATCGCAGACAAAGTCAAATACCCGGTTGTCTCAACGTACAGCTCGCGATACAGCCTATCCCGGACTAATCCCACATACATCCAAAAACCATAACAATGGGACGTCGGGAGGTCACGTACGCGACTTAGCTTCGACTAGTTCGAATCTCCTACTAATCTCGAAAATCGCAGGCAAGCAACGGCTAATAAGTCGAGAACGAATAATGATTAATAAACCCCCAAATTATATAAAATGAAAATGAAAAAACCCCCAATAAATTAATGACGTCCGAAATAACAATAATGATAATAATAAACAATACTAACAATAACAACAGAAATAATAAAAGCCACGAACAGCTTGACCAAACGAGATACGCTTCCGACCGCACTAGTCCCTCATGACCAAGTACAACAGACGAGACGACGCACAGTGGACGCAGAGCCCGAAATCGTGGCAGTAAATACAAATAACCTCCGATCGGAATGAAAATTGGTATGCAGGGGTTTTTAAGGTCGCTGATTACGAATCTGAAAGCTAAATTATTGTAAACAAAATGGCCGATCCAATATGGCGGACATGGATGTTAAAAAGGTGTCCGATCTTGACAAAAATTGGTATATGCGGGTTTTTAGGGTCGCTTATTACGAATCCGAAAGCCAAATTATTGTAAACAAAATGGCCGATCCAATTCGGCGGACATGAATGTTAAAAAGGTGTCCGATCTTGACAAAAACTGCTATATGTGGGTTTTGAGGGTCGCTCATTACGAATCCGAAAGCCAAATTATTGTAAACAAAATGGCTGATCCAATATGGCGGACAAGTATGTTAAAAAAAATTTAAAATTTAAAAAAAAACTCCCTCCTGCCGTACCACTCAAAAAAGGATGAAATAATTTACTTATTTAGTATGACGTTTTCGTATACAATGATATATAACTTGCATTAGTTATTTGAATTTTAATTATTATAATTGAATTGAACAAAATTGATATACGCGGGTTGTGAAAGTGACTGATTGCAAATCAGAAAGCCAAACAATAACGTAGCGAAATTATCGTTCAAATTATCCTTTATAATAAGATATAATTCTTTCCTCGTCAAATGTACTCCTTCGTAATGGGACCCTGTAATAAAGACATAAAATTGTATAGAATTTGTGTTGAAGGATCAGATCAAAATTTTAATGAATTTTAATTATTGTAACAAATAAGTAGCCGCAATAATTATTCGTATTTTTTTTTGAAAAGTACATAAAAAACAACAGTTATGAAAAAAAAATTGAATTTAGACTATTATGAAAGAAGTTATGAGCAAAAAAACATAAACAAATATTTTTTGAACGGGTGACCAAAAACATCTCAAAATGTACCAGAAGCCGATTTTTGATGAGTACATGAAAATATGACAAAATCAAGGGAAAAAAAATTGAACTGTCCGATTTGGCGTGGAATGCCCCATATATACCTATATATATATAATAAAAATGTATCAAATATAAATAAAATGTGACGATTCAAATTAATTACTTTAGTATATACTTACATATATATGTATTGTTGTATGTCTACAAAAATAGATATATAAATGATTTACTTGAATTTGTATTTTGTATATATATATGTATATATATATATATATATTATATATGGTATATGTATGGATATAGTCCTATTGCTCAAGTAGCAGCTGTTCAATGGCCCCATGGCATGGCGTATGGCGCCGCGCGCGCGTGCACGGTCGGCAACCGCCTGTTTTACGTTGCCAAAAACCATAACAGACAAAGTTAGGCAGCTCTAGGCAGCTAATTCCTGTTAATTTCGCAAGCTTATATAATAAACTAAAGGCCTAGACATTGGTTGTCGCAGAATATGGCAGAAAGTATAACTTTTCGGATAGTTGAAAATATAAGTTTACAAAATTCTTTCACTTTATTTATGCAGTAGTTTATACTACACTTCAATAATTTACATATTTATTTTAAACTCAACCAATGTAAAAATATCTTCTACATACCTCCAGAAATCGTATCCATGTCTCCGGATTGATTTAAAACACTTCACTTTAAAGTTATCGATTTTATAAGTCACGGTAGTTTTCGCTCGTTCAGCGCGCGATGCGAACACTCGTCTCGAAGGCTAACTTCCAACTGACGCAGCGACGAAGGTATACGGTGAAAAAGGTTCCCCTTTTACAATTTAACGCAGCCATTAGTCCTCTACCTGACTGCCTGCTCAAATATCCCGATTGTAAAAAATTTTTTTCTGACTTTTCTGCCACGATTTCGGGCTCTGCGTCTACTGTGCGACGGTCGAACTCGCACTACTTCAGAATACGAAACGAAAAATAATAAAATACTGCTCGATATAATAAGAAAAGAATAAACAAATAAAATAAATAAAGTATGCTAAATTAATGTACGTCAGTCTAATTAAAACAACAGCCTTAACGACACGTAGTCCAGGGTAATAGGATGAATAAAAGAGAAATAAACTAAGTCATATAAATCTCAAGTCAATACTTCGGTAAAATCCGCAACGCGGTATATCCCGTTCAAATCCCACACAAACAAGCCATCAAATTCAAAGCACACCGGGATAACGGCCTAACTTGCGCACGGTTTAACCGTCAACCAAAAAAAAACACAATTAATTAACGCAAAGACTTTCTCCCGGTTTCTACCAGCCAAACGATCTCGATGTTACCTTCTATAGACGCCGCGGTTCCCGATACAAATTAATACTCTGCACACGGTGTACAAGAGGCACAGGTGTGACCAAGCTCGAAGAAATTAATAGTCAAGAAATTGAATGATAGAATAATAAAATAATGGTGAAAGACCGTGGAAGAGAAGAGAGCTCACCGGGACGATGACGATCGTATTAATTCGATTCCCTTCTCGATTAGATGTCGGGTTCGGCTTCTCGTTTAAATTCTCCACTCGATAAAGTGTTTGATCCGGTGACCCGACGAAATCCACCGGCACCCACAACGTTCCAATGGGCGGTAATTACGTAAACAGTAGAGCGGGACAATGATATTCTCGACGCTACGTCTTCCTCGCTTGATGATCACCGGGAAAAAGCCTCGAGGTCCTGCCGGCACGCGTGTTCGTGAACTCTGATCCCCCCTAACGGTCTGAACTCGGTCAATTGGGGGAATCGGTGTCGCCGGAGCGCCTCAGCTGGACGACGCATAATATTAACAACCGATCATCGGGATGTGTAGCTCTGTCCGGCCGGTGAACCCCATACAACTGATGGATCGCTGCTGGTAAGTACTAGCCGACGACAGATAGCGGCGTATCGCTGATAAACATCCAGCGGGACCATGATATTTCCCAATAGATAACGATGTAAAGAGCCTGTCGGTGCAAAAAGTCGAATCCAGAGGCCAGCTATCGGCAAACGTGGAGCTCTCCTCCGCCCGGTCGTACATATCGTATTATATATAAAAAAAAAAAATAAAACAAGAAAAAATAATAAAAACAAAGAATTAAATAAAGCACGAAAATTATCCCCTACAGCCCTGTGCGATCGTGCTGGTAGCCGTCGAGCGAGGAGGACGTAGCCCGAATATTCTGCCACGTTACAATACTCATCACCCTGTCCAGGAATAACAAATTCAATGAGTGAATCATCTGTTAGCGAAGAAATTGGCTATAATACACCCAATTGGAGCAGTCGATAGTAGTTTGCGTCGGTGGGCGTGAAAATAATTCAAGTTCCGATTTAAGACACTCGCACGAGAGCGCATCTAAAAAAGCCACCTTGTTTCAGCTATCCAAAAATATCTGCAACCGTTCGTTGACGAGTCTTCTTCTTCTTATTGTTCTTATTCTTCTTCTTCTTCTTCATTACTTTTCTCTTTATTACACTCTTATTTTTACGGGAGAATCGTCGTGATTTACGTTCGTTCGATAAATGAGGAGTTTGGGAAATTTTGCGCTTTTTATAACCAGACCCCCGCATGAGAGGGTCAATTTTTCCAGAGGCTTTGCGTTTGAGATTACTGCCTGATTCTCGCACTCTCTCGCGAATAGCATCTTTCACAGCTATATTTCTATCGAGGATATCACCGGCTACGTTTACACCAGCTCGCAATGCCTCTTTTCCAACTGCTTTAGCGCCCTTCTTTAAAAGTTGTAACACTCAACGAAACAGACCCCGAGAAAGCTGCCGATACCGTGTCCTCGGTGATTTGGTGTTCCGATATAAACATGGCTAATACCGCCGTACCCGCGACGGCCCCATCCGTGCTACACACTGTCCATATCATCCATAGCGGCGTAATCAATCGTGGGACCTTTTGAAATGTAGTGTCACAGTCAACGTTCCCTGTTCGAATTGTATAGGACTTCCAAACTCCTCTCTTATATCGATTTAGATAGTGTGTAAATTGTTGCACTAGAGAGGTACATATCGTGGCGTTGAAAACGATTTAATTTTTATCGAATCATACTGACAGTCATCAGCATCAATGGGAACAACTTGTAAGAGGGGTGTTTGTACATCGCTTGTAATATAGTTCACGCAGATATCGGTGTATAGAAACATGCTGCCTGGTATAGCACCGATGAGAGATGCAGGCCTCGACCCTGTGTATTCGTAATGCGGTTCTATCATTACAGACCTACAGGCCTCTTCCCAGAATCCTAGTAGCCTTGCGATAGCGGGCGATACGCGAAAGTCGTGGTATCGTAGATCGTCGCATACGCGCGCCACTTAACGTGCCCGCTCGGAAGCGATTTAAAGCGCAAATGACGCCCACACGAGGCAACCTATTTATACTCTCCAAAAGAGCGTCTATAGAGCGATATACACCAGGTGGAACATCGTCTCTATCAGCGCATCTCCATGTTAAAAGATTGAAACCCGATAAATCATAATCACCATCCTCAAAAGTTACGAGATTTCCTACAGTAGGAACATGTAAAAGAGTCATCAGATAAGCAATTTCTACAAGAGGAACAGACCATTCTCCGTGCAAACGTATCTGACGCGGTAGTTTTGTAATACATTTCGTCGTCGTATTATTCGGAAAATATTGCATACTACTGTTGCTCGGTAAATTCGACAAAGAAAGAGCTATCCTTGGAGCTCATATTTATCAGGGACGGTGATTCCGAGCGTTCTTCCTCTTAATCCTCTTCTTCTCTTTCGTCTTCTTAGATGACAGAGGCACTCGTACTCGCGATAATTCTGCCTCGTAGAAAATATCATCGATAGTCTCGTTATTCAGATCGTGTAAAATATATGATACATAAATGGTTCTCGATTCACTGATATTCGTTGAATCTTGAATAACTCGTTACTCCAACCATGCTCATATGCTTTCACGAATGCTGTTTTAGCTGTATTGATACGTACCAAGTTACCGACGCTGTATTTAGGCTTTTTAGCGTTCCTCGCGTTACGCTCGTAACGCCGTGCTAAATTTTCTCGGGCTATAGAGGCATTTCCGAGGGTCACCTCGCTCGTAGGAATACGCATTCCGCTGTATCTGGTGTGATTATATACATATAAAAAATTTTGTAAAACATCGATGTAACGCTTATTTTGCGTGTATGTAAAGTAATGCCACATTCGCTTTTTTATTGTGCGATTAAAACGTTTGGCAATCGAGGCTTTTATATCGGGGTTACGAGCAGCATGAAAATCGATATTCTTTTTCTTGAGAATTTGCTGAATTGGTGTGCCGATAAATTCTTTGCCTCGATCAGTTTGCAATTGCTGCGGACGACGATTGTTACTGCGTGCGAGTATGCGTGTGAGACCGCGGGCTACGTTTGCGCTCGTTTTGTCACGCAAAGCCTCGACCCACGCGTATTTGCTCAACACGTCGATAACAACAAGCAGATATGCGTACCCACCGTTGTACGCAGCTATCGAGCGAAGATAAGCTAAATCAGAATCCTATGCATCGTCTATATTACTTACGTTGCACGTACGACGGGGAAATCGTCGTCGCACGAGACGATGCATGTTATATGAATCCTGTGTCTCGAGCCATGGTAAAACATTTTTTCGTGCTACTCTTCGATCCACCTAGGCTAAATTTTTTACTCGAAAATAAGAGACAGGTTGAGCGGTGTTGTTACCGAACTGTCGTAACAGTTCATCACTCATTTATTCACTTTGATAAACAATTGTGAGTTGATAATACAAATGCAGTCTGCTGACCGTGGTCGAGCAGAGTGACCAAGTAGTATGTTGGAGAGTACTCGTCGAACTGTCTCTCGTCGTTAGGAGCTGCACCGCGCCGGTGAGAACTGCTGACGAGGTCCAGGGTGATAAGGACTTCTCGGTAGGATAGTATGTTACAGCGTTACACCCCCCTGGTTAGACTGGTCTTACTCCTGGAAGACGAGGGTTGATGCGCTTTATCGGTCGGATCATCGATTCCGGCGTTGTCAATTCCATTGTATTGTTTCGGTGGTCGCAACAATGAGATTCGCTGAAGTTTTCGGTTACATTGATTTGTTTGTTAAAGCAAATTTTGAAACATAATTTCGGCATACATTTTCCAATCCAGTTGAAAACTCCAATTTTTTCTAAGGACCATAGAGTTATTAAGCCTAAGGATGCATACCCTAGATAGGTTAGAATACTAACAGTGTTTTCGGACCATGAACGTGTTCTGTGTACATTTTTGATACTATTAATATCTCGCTGGATATCGTCAAGATCGTGATCGAGTTCACGTAATTCTTCAGGGTTAATATTATGTTGCAAAGGTATTAATTTATCAGTTATGAGATTGCGATCTTCTATCGGAATTTCTAACGAGATGTTTTTTCCATATTTAACGTCAAGAGAATGATTGCTTGAACGACTCAATTTTATGGTGGCTCCTGCACCGCTTGGAATGCAGTCTGTGTCTGCCTCTATGAGTGTCGCTGAATTTATCGTTACTTGCTCTCTTTTGTTGGAACAGACAGTAGTGAATGTCATCTCGTGCTCTGGAATAGCTATGTAACCCTTTTCATTCGTTAATGTGAGGTAAGCAATTTCTCGAATTGTGAACAAAGATGTTTGACATTTAGGATGAGAAATTAAATCGTTTCGTCGATGCAGAATTTGATTGTCGCATGAATCGGTTTCGGACATAAGTAGCGTTGGTTGAGTGCGTTTGCATATACGTATTGCGTGAGTTTGTCTACAATCGTTGATGTATTTTTGACTTGCTGCTATGTAATTGGTGTACTGTGCATTGATTAGCAAAATTTCGGATTCAGGTATAACAGCAATAAAATTCGATTCGTGTCTGAAAGGTATCGGGATAAGTCGCTGAATTTCATATTCGTCGGGTTCAAGCAAAGGAATTAAAAAAATATAAACTAATTTGTCTTTCATTAAATTAATCGACTTTTCACTAATGTCGAGTAATTTTTGATAGTTGTGAATTTCTAGTGGAATCGAGTACTTGACGTAAAAATGTTGTTCAAAATATTTTATTCCTCCCATAAGGGTTTTTGGAGATAAGACTTGAGGATGTATTATCCCATGTTTTCCTTCGCCAATTGCGTTTAGGAGTGTGTTCACATCTTCGTTAAGTTCGCTTAATGGCATGGAGCATATCGTGATGTGATTCGAAATGAAAATGTTCTGAGTGTTGTTATTTACGTCGTTTCTTAATTTATTATCTCGTTCCTTTTTGAACAATAATGATATATCTTGTTGTACTGCGTTCAGAATGACTTTAATGATTTTAGTTTGATTAGTAAGACTGCTTGCCATATCATCTTGGTTGGCGTAGAGCTTATCGAGCTCTGTGTTAATGTAACTCAAATCGTTTGCGTCTAGTGTCCCAAATAAAGTTTTAGAAATAGTTCCGATGCCGTCTATAATCCGCGTCGTTTTCTTAAGCTGGTGTTGTCTCGTGTCAGATGTTTAAGCATTTGTATCAGGTTGTAAACCCGTTTGACCCGAAGGCGCAGCATCTTGAGTTCGATGATTTCTTCACAGATGGAATTGCAAAGTTTTTCGGCATCCTCGAGAAAGCTCCATATCTTTTGATATCGTGGTTCTAATCCGCTGGTATCAATGGCGATGACTAGTCTCCATTCTTCGTGGAAAACTTTGGCCTGTCGGAGATGCTCTGAATAGATGGTGGTTTTATTCAGCAGCGTCAACCGGAGATTCCCCTCCGTTGGTTGGTGTATGACCATTAATAGTAGGAGTGGCATCATCTGCAACAGGTTTGTAGAATGGTTTTATTCTGTCAATATGAACTCTAACTCGTTTGTTGTCATTATGAGCCATCGTGACGTTATTATTGTCATGCATTTCGATCACAGGAAATGGTCCAAGCCATTCGCAGTCTAGTTTCTTCAGTATGCGTTCGTTGTACAACAGGACTAGGTCTCCTGGTTCATAGAGCTGATGAGTCCTCGTGATTTTCGAATCTTGTTGCTCTTTCGATTTTTCTTTTGCGGCTATGAGTTTTTGTCTAGCTCGCTGCACGTTGAACACGTGATGTCTCGACCATTTCTCGATTAATACGTTGTACGAGATCGTCGGCGTTAAAGAGAGCGCTGATGGTAAGTTGGCTTTTCTTCCGAAGGTGAGTTCGAAGGGTGTAAAACCGTGACTCTCGTGAATCAAGGTGTTATATGCGAAAGCTATCGCCTGTAATACTTCGTCCCAGAATTGGTTTCTTTCCGTGCTTTCAAGACTGGTTTTGATGAGATCTTTCACCACTGCATGGGCTCTTTCGAGACTTCCATTCCCTTGAGGATGGTAGGCAGTTGTCTTGATATGCTTAATTTGAAATACTCTCTCAAATTCCTTCATAGTTTCAGAGATGAAGTTTGATCCTTGATCGGTTAGCACATTCTTCGGTGTTGAAAATATGTAAATATAGTGCTCTAGTAGTGCGATGAATACTTCTTCCGAGGTGATGCCCTTTAGTGGGCATAGCATTATGTACTTGGTGAGTGAATCTTGAATGGAGAGGACGTAGCGGTTTTTCTTTTGCGAGAGTGGTAGCGGTCCAAAGATGTCAAGTGCGATTTTGTCGTTTGGCGCTGATGGCGTGTCAGAGATCATAGCTGGTGCTTTCTGCCTGATGCGTACTATTTTTTCCTTTTGACATTCTTCGCAGTTCTTGATAAAATCGGTCATGTCTTGATCCATGTTCGTCCATTCGTGAGCTTCTTTTAGTCATTTTATTGACCGGTTTTCTCCAAAGTGTTGTGTAGCTGGCTTTCCATGGCATTCCGCTAATAGTTGTTGTTTCTGTTCACGTGTGAGTTTTTCTTGGGAGGCGAAGCAGATTTTAATGGTGGTCTGATGTTTGTTTGCGAGGAAATTAAACATATCTTTGATGACTTCCTTTTCCCATTTGGAAATTGTGGGATCATTGACGTTGAACTGATAAGTTTTGCTCCCCTTTTCCTTAAGGAACTCTACAGCCAATCCGAGCTCAACTATCCATTTCTCTTCATTGTAGGGTCCAAGTGAAGCGATGTTATCCTCTTCAGTGATGTCCTTGGTGACTTGAAATCAATCTCCTTTATTCATAGACTGGAGAATTTTTATTTTTTCGTCATGATGAACGATACCATTCCACACGGTATATTCGTCGTAATAATTAGTCATTGTTGAGGTCGATTCGTTTTCTTCAGGCGAACTGTTTCCTTCGGATGCTGTTGTTTCTTCGTGAACGTCTCTCGCTGGTAATACTCGGGACAGTGCGTCGGCGGCTTGGTTTTCTTTGCCTTTGACGTGCTCGATTGTATAATCGTATTCTTCAAGCTTGAGTCTCCAGCGGAGTAATCTTGATGATGGATCTCTGACGTTAAATGGCCAAACAAGAGCCTTATGGTCGCTTTGAATTTTGAATTTCCTTCCGAGTAGATATTGTCGTAGCCTCTTCACACTCCAGACTATAGCCAGTAATTCTTTTTCCGTTGTGCTGTAATTTATTTCTGGTGCATTGAGTGCTCGAGAGATGTAACAGCATGGATGTTCATTTTGCGATAATACTGCTCCTAATCCCACGTTGGATGCGTCGGTTGTCAGCGTGAACTCCTTCTCGTAGTCCGGATAACAAAGTACAGGTGCCATGCAGAGCTTGTGCTTCAACGTATCGAACGCTGCTTGACATGCCGTAGTCCAGATGAAATCTTGATCTTTCTTAGTGAGATTGGTGAGCGGTTTTCCGATTGTCGAAAAATTCCTAATAAATTTCCGGTAGTATCCCGCTAGCCCGAGGAAGGATTTCACCTCCTTGGGGTTTCCTGGTTGTTTAAACTCCTTGACGGCTTTTAACTTTGTTCGATTCGGTTTTATTCCATCCTTGGTGATGAGATGACCAAGGTATTCCAGTTCAGGTCGAAGGTACTCGCATTTGTCGGGTTGTAGTTTTAATCCGGTTTGTCCTAATCGATCAAACAATAGCACGAGATTTTCGTTGTGTTCCTTTAACGTGGATCCAAAGACTATGATGTCGTCCAAATATACGAAACATATCTTGCCGATTAGTCCTCTCAATGCAGTATCCATTATCCGCTGGAAAGTTGCGGGCGCGTTTTTGAGACCAAACGGCATGCGCTCGTACTCAAAGTGTCCTTCTGGTGTTGAGAACGCAGTGTATTTTTTTGAATTCTCTTCCATTCGTATCTGGTGAAACCCCGAGCTGAGATCGAATGCTGAAAAGAACTTCGCGTTCCCCAGGTGATCAAGAATGTCGTCAATCACAGGAATAGGATAAGCATCTTGATCCGTTTTTTCATTCAATTTTCTGAAGTCGATTACTATTCGTCATTAATTTTCTCCAGATGCGTCACTTTTCTTAGGTACTACCCATATGGGTGAGTTGTATGGTGACTTTGAGTGTTTGATGATTCCTTTGTTTAACATCTCGCCGACTTGTCGAGATATCTCACGACGATGGCATTCTGATGGTTTATATGAAGCGTTGTTGATTGGCTTGTTGTCTTTCAAAGTGATGATGTGCTCAGTAGTCTCTGAAGAAGGTAGAGGATCTCCTGGTAACGTGAAAATGTCGTGATAATTCGAGATAATTTTCCAAAGCGTTTCGCGGTTGGTATCTTCCATGTGGTTGTAGCGGGTGTTGTCCATTAAGAGTTGAATTCTGAGGTTTATCTCGGTCGGTGTTAATGTCGTAATTCGAGATTTCCGTACGTGGACAGGTTCGATGCACATTTCTTTGTGTTCCAGATGTATTCCTTCTGTCGAGTCGTTGCTGATAGGTACTTGTATCGTGTAGTCTTTGACGAGATAAATAGAGTCAGGAATTTTTGGATGGTCGAAAATACTGACGTGTCCTTTCTTCATGTTGCACTGGATATTCAGTATGCGAGTTGAACGACCCGGGATAAAGTATCCGTCATCATACAAGCGATGATGAATTCCGTCGAGTGAGAGGACATCGTTGCTCAGATTGTACTTGAAGGATTGTAGAAGTGCTTGTCCGACGATTCCATCTTCCGGTATAGGGAACTCGGGAGATACTATGTGGAATTTATGTTCTTTTCTATGCAGCTTCAAGCTGACGGTCTCGTGTGATACGTGTTTGTCATTTCCCATCATAAATTCCTTTTCCTCTTCATGTCGCGCTGTGGTGGGTGGGACGAGTGTTTCTTCGATGATATTTATTGAAGATCCGCTGTCGACGAGGTATCTTGCTGTTCCTCCTGTTCCTCCCAATCTCCATTGACAGAACTGTAATCTGGCGGAGATTGCAGTAACTCTATCAGATACATTTCCTGCAGCTGGTCGACTAGCTCGTCGTCCATTTCGTCGTTCCATTGATCCTGAAGCGCGTTGACCCGTGAGGTGGTCGTGTCTGATTTCGATCCTTGCAAAAATTTGCCTTCCTGAAGCACTGATCTTCTGTGTGGCCTGGTTTTTTGCAATAATTGCAATTGTGCTTCATGCGATCGCCCAGTGGCTTGTCATGGTTTGGTGGATTGTCGTTGCGTTTGGTGGGTGTTCGTTCATTTGAGCGGCGTTCGTTGTCTTGTTTCCATTGAAACTGGGTCGTGATGACTGCACAGCAGACGATCGGTTGCGATATGTTTTTCCACGTAGCCACACTTCGGTTTCCATGGCATCGGTCTGTGCTTCGTTTATGTCGCTTGGTCTTAGACTTCTTACTTGAGTGCCTATATCGTCGCGTAAGCCCATGATGTATGATTTTATTGCGTGTCGTTCTTCCATTTTTATGGCTACACGCCGCTCGGTCGATCGTACTTCATTCTGGATTGCGTATTTAAGTTCTTTCAATTTTTGTCTGAAGCGGTGGCTGTACATCTGTACGCTCTCTGTGTTTAGTTGTTTTGTCTGTGCCAGTTTTGCACGTGCTAATTCATATGATGTTGTACCGCCTACATTCTGTCGAATTGCTTGATACAGTTCTTCATACGTGTTTATGGGGGTGAAGCGAATAGCTCGCTCTGCATTGTCCTTTATTTTTTCGTTTAAGATAAAGTCCAGAAGCCGTTGGGGTTCGGAGCATTGAAGTCGAGCTCGCTTTACTGATAAGATGAATTCTTCGACTCCCCCGTCATCACTTCCTTTGAGCGTTCGCACAACGCGAATAATTTCTTTCGCTGGGTCGAGCTCTTGATCTCTGTTACCGTCTCCGTTGCCGATCGGGTTGCGTGAGACTCTATCGGGGCTGCGATCCGGTGTCGACTCGGGCGTGCGTTTATCACCTCGCTGCGTTTTCGGAACTCTCTTTTGATCTTCTGTTTCGTCTTCGGTAAATGCTATTCCCAAGTGTTTCCACACATCTTTATTCTCATCCGATCGTTTTTTATTTTCTTCGCCTAGTGCGAGTATGGATACTTCCAAAGATTGTAGTTTTCGCATAATTGCCATTATTGGTTCATCGTTTTTGACGTGGGATCCCATCGGTGATGCGTTTCGAGACATGGTTTCTGCGGTTAAAAATGGATTTCGGATTCTATCGATCACGTCAGTGTCTGAACTGTCAAGGCTTTCCGTAGAATAGTCTCGAGTAACGCGATATTTGTTGAATGCCAGTTTTATTTATTTATTAATTTTTTTCTTCGTTCTTCTTTTTCATAAGTTCTTATATATATTATTTAGTAATGGTGGACAGTGGTTGGTGATAGTCTTGCCTCCTGCCTTTATTTTTAAACTATGCAATCCGCGTAAGCTGCTAATCAGCTTATTTGGATATACGAAGTGCGTTTCGATTTTTTTTGACGAGAGATCTGGGCTCGCGGGCTCAGTCTCACGAATTTAAGCACTTTATTTATTTATTTATTTTTTTTCGATATTTACCTTATCGTTGGATCCTGAATTCCTTGTAGTATAGCTCAGGGACTGTATTATAGATGACAGTGTGTCTACTCCCTCTTCAGTGTTGATCCAAGGTCCGTAATCGAAGATAGCTCCGTTCGATCGTTCAGGGTCCACGGTTTGATGGAATAACGTCACGTGAGTCTATCCTGGCAGGATCGCCAATTTGTTACGCGGAAAAAATGTTACATCGTGATTTTTTACTTCAAATACGAACTGTCGTAACAGTTCGTCACTGATTTATTCACTTTGATAAACAATTGTGAGTTGATAATACAAACGCAGTCTGCTGACCGTGGTCGAGCAGAGTGATCAAGTAGTATGTTGGAGAGTACTCGTCGAACTGTCTCTCGTCGTTAGGAGCTGCACCGCGCCGGTGAGAACTGCTGACGAGGTCCAGGGTGATAAGGACTTCTCGGTAGGACAGTATGTTACAGCGTTACAGGTGTCATAATAGATTTTTTGAAGAATTTTCATAATTTTAACGATGACCAGCTAAATGGATTCTATTTCTTTTTCTTTTCTAACTGTGTGGGGGATCGATATTCACTGGAGTGTCGTTGGCTCTCTACTTGTGCGATGTTTTGTAATTGTTCGTCCTCTTCTTCCACCCCCTCCTGCCCTTCGATGATGTCGTTGTCCGCCGTGAGCATTAAATCTCTGTTTGAGTGTGCGGTCTCGGCCTCGGTGTTGTTGCTACTGTTGCTGCTGCTGCTACTAGCACTATCCTGTGGTAAAATGAGACGCCGCTCCGGTGTCAAGGATGATGTAGGTATAGGCTCGTGTAGTAACTCGGGATTGCCGATAAATTCGCGCAGCATCTGTATCGTTCGCAGGAGTTTGGCAAAGTGAGATCGACCGATGGGTTTCTCGCGTTTTCTAGCTCGCATAGCATTGTTAACAAGATCAACGATATTGGAATTTGAAATTCTTTTGCAGTCTATGGAAACAACACCGTTACGATCCGATGTCATTTTTTTACCAACGGCGCTGCGATGTAAATTGCGAACCAACGATATTGCTTTAGATTAACATTTTTTTGGTACGTTATCGATAATAAATGTGTCATACAGTCGAGATTTAACTTTGTTCATTAAAACGTCGTCCATTTTATTCTCGTGACTATCGAGTATTGCTATTTTTCGTTTCGACGAAATATTCGGTACTGTATTATCGTACTTGACCTAGTGAAGATAACGCTGTAGAACTTGCTGGTACGCTATCAATTTCTCTCTCTCGTTCTTGTACGAGTGACAGTTTAGAATTTCACTCAACTCAGAGTCGAGGCGCAATAATGGCGTACCGGTAGTCTGTACGGAGGGCGATGGGTCTGTAGCAGTAGTAGTAGTGTAGTAATAGCAGCAGTAGTGGCGAGTCCAGCGAGACGATGTATGTTATCATGAGGAATAAGCACCATCTTTCTGGCATATTCCATGGCTCGTGTAGACCAAGGCAGGCACAAGCAGCAACTTGAGAAATCCGACACAGTGCTCGACGATGATCTTCCTCTTACCGCTCCAATTTCCCCTTTTGGTGGCTAGTCGTCGAAGAATTGTCGCGTGCCTCCGAAGATGATTCTTTTGCACGTTGATCAGACCCACGTTTCCCTGTAAAACGTTTAGAGCACACTTGCATATACACCGTACCAGCGCTGAATCTGCTTTGCGCAAAATTTCACGTCGTTGCTCTTGCTTCAGATAACACAGCGCTGCAATATAATTATTTGCTTTTTATTGAGAAGTTCGCGCAACGCCATTACAAGCGCATTACTGGTACATCGCGTGTCGCATCGCAAACTTTTATAGCTTTTTGAGGCACGTAAACGTAATGGTATTGGTCATCGGGAAATATACAGGCGCGAAATCGACAATTATCAGGCGTCGATTGTTTCAAGTCGAATAATAGACAGCCGTGCGGTGTAGCTGTTGCATCGAAATATACCTCCTGCAAAAATCTCGGATTCTCGGGACATACCTGGCGTGCTGGATGTTGAATTTGCATGCGATCTTGCGGGTTTTTGAAGACAACGATATAGTTAGCGTTTAAGGAGATATAGCGCTGCCCGTGATCCCGATGGAAGAGATTTTTCGTGATGAAGATGACATTAAGATTTTTACGATGGCTACCTTTGGTGAAAAGATCGACCACGGTATTGTTGGATGCCTCGTGCATTAGATCGTCAATGACCACAAGTTTAGGTCTTGTATCATTCGAGTAGTCTCCTGCTTGCGGTAAACCCTCGCGAAATTCGATTTTATCACCGTACTCTGAATACCCGGACTGCCACTTTGAGTTATAAAAAAGTATACGCTCGAATGGAACATACGCAATTTCGCACATGTATTTAAAGAATTTTTTGAGAAAATATGTTTTACCACAGCCCGTAGGACTGCTTATCACGGCTGTCCATGGATGTTTCCAACGTGTATCCATATCGATGTGTGTCAAAATCAATCAGTAGACTCTTAAATAAGCTTATACCACGACGACGGCGGACGCGGCGACGACCCCGCGGCATCATTTATTTTCGTACTAGCTGATAAGGCGTGGGCCCGCGGTATAAGCTGATGTTTACACCGCAAGTAAATTAAATAACGATAGTTTTTATATTTCTCACAAATATAGCAATATTTTTATTTCGCTATGCATACTACTGTGTTTAAAAAGTAAGGTGAATTTTTAACTTAAACTTCCCGCGTTAACCGAATCGGACAAATGAATTTTTTTTTCAAGTTGGTAGGACTATTAGTGACATCTGTGACAAATTACATGTCAATATCATCATTAGTTTTCAGTTTATGCTTGGTTTTGTGAACAAAGAAAAGTGAATTTGGCGATTTTTACGATGTCGAATTTTGTTGAGCAAAGAAGTGCTATCAAATTTTGCTTGCGGAATGAAATTTCCGCCGCTGGAACGTATCGAATGTTACAAAAGGCCTTCGGTGACGAGACTATGTCACAGAAAAATGTTTACAAGTGGTACAAAGACTTCAAAGAAGGCAGAGAACGTGTTGATGATTTGAACGTGTGATGAACACATCAAGAAAATCAAAGAATTGGTGCTCGAAAATCGTCGATTAACAATTCGAGACCTTGCCGACATGCTTGCAATATCAATTGGATCAGTGCAAGCAATTTTGAAGGATCATTTGTGCCTCAGAAGAGTCAAATCGCGTTTGGTGCCAAAATTTCTCAATTTTTTCGAAAAAGAGCGTCGCGTTCAAGCATGTGAATCAATGATTTCTGACTATCAGGACGTCTACAAACAAATTATTACGGGCGATAAGACTTGGATTTATGCCTATGATCCGGAAACAACCGATCAACGAGCGAATATCGTGCCAAAGGTGAACCGAGACCGAAAAATCCATGCCAAAGTCGCTCAAAAATCAAGGTCATGTTAACAGTTTTCTTCGATTATCGTGGTGTGGTGTATTATGAATTCCTTCCCACAAGTGTTATGCGTCGTTTTCGTGCAGCTATTCGCAAGAAAAGGCCAGAATTATGGAAAGACAACACTTGGATTTTGCACCACGATAATGCATCGTCGCACACAGCACTGGTTCTTCGTGAGTTTTTCGCCAAAAATTCCACTCATGTCGCTCCACAACCACCGTATTCGCCTAATTTAGCACCGTGTGACTTCTGGCTGTTCCCAAAGCTCAAGAGACCACTCCGGGGAAATCCTTTTGAGTCGATTGAAGAGATCAAACGTGAGTCGCTACGCGCATTGAAGGCTATACCTGAGGACGACTTTTTAGCATGCCTTAAAGATTGGAAAAAACGTTGGCATAAGTGTACTGTAGCTAGGGGGGATTATTTTGAGGGGGACGAAATCGATTTGGAAGAATAAATTTAAAAAATTTATTTTAAAACAAAATTCACCTTACTTTTTGAACACAGTAGTACATCTCTATGTGAACATTTTACGATTTATGTAATTCTAAACAGCAATTTTATATCCACGGAGGTAGCACGAAAAAGTCAAAACAAAAAGAAACACTTGATAAGAAAGACGGGACAAAAGGAATCAACGATGAGAAAGTCAGAAAAAAAGTGAACGGTAGAGAGATAGAAGCTACTGCTACAAATAGTAGCACAAAAAGTACGAGCAGACAACGGTTTTATATATAATAAAAAATTTGTTTTTTTCAACGTATTGTACAAAGTAAATACGATACATGAAATTAGACAAAAAGATTATTTTTAAATACGGCGAATTCAACCGTGAAACTACAGGGTGTCCGCCGGGAAGGTATACTACTTTGTTTTGCCGCCATTTTGGTAAACGTTAGTCTTGACAGTTCATATTTGGCAGTCGTGAAGTAGACACGTGGCAAATTTATTATGGAAAAATATTCGATAAACCAACGTGTTTTAATCGTTAAAACATTTTATCAAAATCAATCATCGATTACTGTGACGATGAGAAAGTTACGTGAAATTTTTGGGAGAAACAAATGGATATGTGAATAAACAGAATAGTCGGTTCTGGGCAATGGAAAACCCTCAAATTATTCATCAGTCACCTTTACATCCATTAAAAGTGACAGTCTGGTGTGCAATTTGGTCAGGAGGAATCATTGGACCTTACTTCTTTGAAAATCAAAACGGCGTAACGGTAACTGTGAATGGGGAGCGATATCGTGATATGATTGAAAACTTTTTAACGCCACAACTGCATGCTTTGGGCTTGATTACCATGTGGTATCAACAAGACGGCGCCACATCGCATACAGCCAGGATTACAATGGAATTACTGCGAGACCTCTTTCCACAACAAGTTATTTCAAAAAATGGTGATGTTGATTGGCCTCCACGGTCGCCTGATTTGACTGCTCCGGACTTCTTTTTGTGGGGTATCTAAAAAGCAAGGCTTATGCAAACAAACCAGAAACGCTTGAGCAACTCAAACAAAATATTCGTGATGAAATTAATGAAATACCGCGTGAAGTGTGTGAGAATGTAATGAAAAATGTGCTCAAAGGGCTCGCATTTGTGAGGCTAACAGAGGCGGACATTTATCTGATATTGTATTCCATACATAATTGCCGACATTAAATAAAACATTTATCAATATAAGATCCATTCTCTTTCATTTAATCAAAAATTATAAACAAAGAAAGTAGTATACCTTCCCGGCGGACACCCTGTATATACTTTTTTGCGTTATACTAATTAGCATATTTTACAATAGCCACTGTAACGGTATTGTACGTTATCATTACCCTGAAAGGGTTGTAGTTTGGACTAAATTTAGGGTTTATTTGACAAATGTAATAAATTAAACAGATATGAGTATCGAATATTATTGATAAGTTTTAAGTGGACTCCTTTTTGATATTTCTTGGTGATTATGCACCTTACAAAAACTCGACCCGGGCTCACGCACGCCTATATAATCGTGTCCGCGAAAAAAGGAGATATTATTTTTAATTAATGGAATATTTCCCCTAATGGTATGTCAGTATCGTTTCTACGTAAGGCAAGAGAGAGTGTTAGCCTAGCGGGCTTGCAATCGATAATTTACCTATGTTAGCTTGGTCTATTTATTATTCTTTGCCTTTCGCTCCACCCTCTCCTATATCTATATATCTTGTGGACCTGTAGTGGCGACGGAGCTCTTGCTCGACCTTCCCTGCCTACGCTATCTGCTCGCTGGCCCCGCCGCCGCTGCGGTGGAGGCGTCAGCGAGGTGCATCTTCGGTGCATCGGCGCATCGGAACGACGATAGGAGCGTCTCTAGCTAAATTTCAGGGTGTTTTTTAAGTCCCCATGGATTTAATATATTTTTATCCATACCACACTGGTTTCTTTTCGAGGTGAGATCTCGTTGACTCGGATGCTGCGATGCTTGAATGACTAGTGGCTCAGTAGTTGGCCTTGGGAGATGTTTGTTTTTGCGGGCTCAGAGGTATCAGGCCTGGTTCTTGGAGTAGTGCGGTTTGAGATGATTCTCCTTTGGTTGGCTAGGTGGTCCTCCTTTAGCTGGTTAGCTGGTCCTCTTTAGGCTAGATGGCTGGTCTTCCTTTGATTTTACGAGCTGGTCCTGGACGTTGGTGAGAATCTATGAACAAATACTCCTCGATTGTCGTATGTCGTGCCCTTTTATACCGACTTCCCCGCTCTTCTTCCAAGCTCTGCCGGTATAGAAGGGTATAACTATATTTGATAGTCGTCTTGTAGCCTATCTCCTGTAGCCCATTTATCCCGTTAATTTCTCATATCCGATTATTGTATTAACGTGCCGCTTGTTGATTCCTTTTTCAAGCATCTCTTGGTACTATAGTCGATTGTATTACTATAACTCGAGTAACGGTAGTTGATTTCTCGTATCACTGGTCTTCATAGTGTGGGTAGTGTGTAGTACTGATCTCTCTGTTGTATGTGTTTGGTATAGTTTAGGCGCGTTACTCTGGATAGCTCTTGATGCGTATTTTGATATAAGGCGAATTCATCGTCTTACCATATGGTACAGTAGAGTACTTCCCGTGCAGCTTTCGCTTCGGGTTAACAGGTTCGCATGATTTTGTTTCTTTACGCGTTACTACCTGATGAAATTCCGTACGCCGAATAGTGTCGAATTAAAAAATAATAGGTACGCTCGTAGCTCCTGTCATGAAGGATCGTAATGCATTACAATTTACGTGACGGGTATTCACAAAGTTTAGTGTGATACCCTTTACTTTACATTTTTCAATAGTCGTACCGTCGGGTTTACGAACAAGGTATCCGTAAAATTTTGATCCTCCCGAATCGAACGAACTTATATAACTACCAGGCCCGTATGCGTTTAATTCATCCGTAAGATCCCCCAGAAATTGACCGATTGGCGGCTCATACTCTTTGCCACCGGGGCGACTCACGTAAATACACGAGTCCGTATCGTAGTACAATATTCGTCGCCCGTGCCCCTCAAGATAATTGTATAGTTTAAAGCGTGCCTGTACCGTTGTGTATGTTGCAATTACGGCGTTTGATGTCAGGGATGGTTGGATGGCATCGCGTTTGTTCACATAGTTTACATACTTATTGTTCGTATCGCTGCATCTCAAAATCATAGAACAAAAATCTCGTAGAGGGCTTATCTCTTTTCTTCTCCTTTGGCGCCTCTGGTTTCTTAAGAGGTGCTATAAAACACGCATGCGTAGTCGGTCGAGTTTGCCTGCACGTAATACAAAACGATCGACCACATACATGCATCTTTTTATCTGTGGTTTTAATCATACGCGAGCAACCTCTATAGATTTTCAATGGTTTACAGACGCTGTACCGTCTATATTTACGAGACATAATACCCGCGGAGCCCTCACAGTTGTAATGAGCGAGGCAAAAAGCACCAAAGAACGAAGAATTACAGTCTGTGCAATACTCAGGCTGAGTCTCTATTGCCGTTGCAATAAGTGGATTTACATCGAGCACACTGATACCTACAGCGATGCTCGGGTACTCGATTATACTTGGAATTATACTGTGTGCAGAACCCCAGTCTACCTAGCGCACCAGCGGAATTTAATATTGGCTGGTAGTAATGAGAGCGTTCGTAATAGAGAATAAAGAGTGTATGATTAATTTTACCTATTGCAGAGAGTACGGATTTTCGCCCACCGTACAGAGCCAGAACGCGTTTTCCGAAGGTGAGAAAATCATAAACAACAATCGCTATACCCTCGTGAACCAAGTACTCCTGAAAGAGCTGAATCTCACGCACACCGCACCTTCTAGACGGTGTCGTTACCTCTGCATTACGCGTGAGCTCTATCGCTGCTGTGTATTGCGCGCCTCGAAGCCCGTTCCGAATTAGACACAATCGTCTGTGTAGCTCGCGCGTACGAATTTGACCTCGTTCGGCATTCGCTCGGGCTGTGACAAGGGATCGTTGTAGACACAAATTATCCCTATTACTTAAGCGTAAAATTGACTTTTTTGCTATAGACTCGTGTGTGAGCCGGGTGCCCACACCGGCGCCTTCGCTTCGACGCCTCGTACTATACATGTCGTCATTCTACATGTACCAGCGCCTATTCGAAATTCGCGTGCGCGTTCTGAGCCACACTATTAATTAATCGCCATATATCGTCAGGAACGATGTCACGAGCTGGTCTAACCAAATGATAACCATTCAGGTCCTTGCGCGAAAGACGGCACGCTCAGAGTCATACACACATAATCATGTCCTTCGGACGATTCTGTAAGACGTGTGAGACCATCACGTACACCGCCCTCGAACCAAGTCAGATGATCAATACCATCCGGTAGCTGACGAAAATAAAAATCTGTCTCCCGACTCTGCATCCTAAAGCGTGGATAATATTGGCTCTGCTCATTGTCGATACCGAAGCGTACACCAGGGTGCAAAATATCATCTCCCCGTATAGCAATCTTTCCATCGCCAGTCTGTCCACCTGCAAGCATAATTAAACCATTTATTAGAAGTTTTATTTCATTTAATTAAATTTTTTGTTTGTCGCTAGCTATGAACTATGTATATAAATTGTGTAACGTAAGAATTACGAACTTATATTTGCTTCTAGTCTTCGAATCCGTCGACTGCACCTGGGAACGACGACGCATTTCGTAAACCAACTCGATTGTCGGCGGTCTCGGCACAGTGAATCGTGCAATCGTTGTCTGTATTGCTATTGGTATCATCGCTTGAACTGTATTGTCGCGATGGACCTGCAACGGGTCCATCTGGTTTTCTCGCAGGACCGACCATGAAAAGACCGTTTGTTGGTTTATACCCGCAGTACGGCTGGGTAAAATTTATCCAACGATTCCCTGCGGTGCTGTCACTATCGTTGTCCCTGTTATGATCATCTGAATCGGTTCTACCCTCCTCATCGAAATGATAGGTGTCGGATCCCATTTCTTCGTCTTCATAACGTCGAACTATATAAAAATCTTATGAAATAAAGGAAATAAAATAAAAGTAATTAACGCTGTATATTACTTACGTCTTTCATTAAGTATGGGCTGCAGAGCAGGCTCATTCAGCCAACCGCGTCGACGAATAACACGCACCACCGAATCAATAATTACTTGATTATCAAACAATCCAATATTATGCGCGTCAACTAAATCGCGCTGATAACATTCGGACAGCATACCGCGAATTTTACGAACAAGCACTTGTGTCGGAAGTTCTTATAGGGTGATCTGTACATTTCTTCTCCCCTACCGCGAACTCAACGATGGTCTACGCTTCAATTTAAACTCTATTAATTTTCTTATCAATGAGCGCTTAACCACTCTGCCCATGATTGTGCCGTTAGAGTAGTAGTAACCACAGTAAATCAGACAACTAACAAAAAAATTTTCAAAGCGGCGCGCTTTTATATATATTCCTTTAATACGCTCTTTCTCTCTTTCTCTCTCTGCATATACTACAGCGATGTTATGAATACGACTAATAAAGAAGATGGCCGCACAAGGTCACTTTACAAAAGCAAGACCTAGGGAAATATTTAGCGATGGTGATGTAAATGTAAGGCCCGTCATATACTAAGTTATCGAGTTTCGCTGATGAATTTCATATTGTTTTCATTTAATTTCAAGGTACTCGGCCATGAGGAAAATCATCCAATTTTGTCGACGAATATTATTTAGTTTTCATGACACATCTTATCTGCATGTCAAGGAGTGCGTATGCACATACGTGTGCAAGAGAAGAGCTTTGGAATATATTTGTTGCTGCTGTTACTAGGCTGTTAAGGAGAATGCGACAAATATCAAAGGATATTGGTGAGCAATTTTCAGTCGTATGATGCGAGTATCAAAAGAAGAGGCGATGCAACTAGATGGTACGGGTAATCTGTATAAAACGGAGTATGAATGCCACCGACGATTCATTCGAAAAGTTACAGTCTACACGAAAGCAATAAAAATTGCAAATAACGGTGGTACGTCTCACACGATTTCGCCATATATAGCGAACCCCGTTATGTACGGTTTAAATAAATCATTTGGTAAAATAATGGTAGCCGGGCTCGAGTTGAACTCTACGTGTACTCTTACACCAGTGGTGAAAATATTGTCGAATACTTTTACCGGAATTACACTCGGTGCGGACGAGTGGCGAGTGTTATAAGTGATTTTTCTCGCGTACAACAATATTTCGAAGCTCATGGGACTGATGCCGAGAAAATGTGTAATACCCGCATAGAGCACACAGCGCATTACACACTTTTAACCGCGTATTACCAGCACAGAGCTGTCTCATTTGATAAAATAAGCGGTAGTGCTAATGAGGAATACGAGAATCAAGAGTAATCTGGAGAATCGAAATGGAAAGGCTTCAGAAAAGACTCTCCAAACATTGTTCTTCAGCAGCGGACATTTGATATGCTCGTCGAAATAAATAGAAGAATTGATATTTATATGCGGGTTCTAGAGAGCAAAAGTGAAACGATTTAGCGGTGTATGAACGAGGTGGTATCATATGCCCGTGAAAAGATAGTTGTCAATGAAACGCCTCGTTCAGCATCGTATGAGATCATCGGTTCCAAGGAATACTTTCAAGAAACGCTCGAGCACATCACGACCTTGGCGCCGGAGGATTCGGAGCTTATGAAAATTATTTTGTCCGAAATATATATATAGAGAGAGAGAGATTGATTGCTTGATTGATTGATTGATATTTATTAGCTTTCTCAGCTATTTTTATACACAGTGTTACATATTTTTTCTTACATCTGCATACATCTTACTTTACTGTTGACACAACATATTCCTTTAACATTCGTTTAAACTGTTCTACTTTTTCGCAACCTTTTAATTCAGCTGGCAATGCATTATATGCTTTCACTTCTTCATAGTACATACTCTTTTGTGCACTTCTCGTTCTTCCACATTGTAAAGGGTGGTTAAATTTTAAGGGCCGATGTTGATTTTGAATAAAACACAAATTATTTAGGAAATTATTGTCAATTCTTTTTATTATGATAATATGGTATGGTTCAATTATGTATGGAACAAAATATCGGCCAAATGGCCGCCGCGACCTCGGCGGCACACCTCCATCCGATGGTCCAAATTTTCGATGACGCTTAGGCATAATTGAGGTTCTATGCCGTTAATGTGCCGAATTATCTCATCCTTTAGCTCTTGAATTGTTGCTGGCTTATCGACGTACACCTTTTCTTTCAAATAACCCCAAAGAAAGAAGTCCAACGGTGTCAAATCACATGATCTTGGCGGCCAATTGACATCGCCACCACGTGAGATAACACGGCCATTGAATTTGTCGCGCAAAAGAGCCATTGTTTCGTTAGCTGTGTGGCAAGTGGCACCGTCCTGTTGAAACCACATATCGCCCACATCCATATCTTCTAATTCGGGCCATAAAAAGTTCGTTATCATCTCACGATAGCGAACACCATTCACAGTAACTGCCTGACCGGCCTCATTTTGGAAAAAATACGGCCCGATGATGCCGCCAGCCCATAAACCGCACCAAACAGTCACTCTTTGTGGGTGCATTGGTTTTTCGATAATCACTCTTGGATTATGATTCGCCCAAATGCGGCAATTCTGCTTATTGACGAATCCACTGAGGTGAAAATGTGCCTCATCACTGAAGATGATTTTCTTCGAAAATTGATCATCCACTGTTGCCATTTCTTGCCACCATTCTGACCATTGACGACGTTTGGAATGGTCAAGAGGCTTTAGTTCTTGAGTCAATTGCACCTTATAAGCGTGTAAATGCAAGTCTTTATGCATAATGTTCATCAACGACGAGTGTGAGAGGTGCAATGGTTGGGCACGACGACGAGTTGAGGTGGACGGCTCTTCAGCCACACTATCGCGAACAGCAGCAATATTTTCTGCAGTACGAGCTGTACGAGCATGCACTGGTGTTTAAATATCTCCTACAGACCCGGTTTGCTCAAATTTTTGCACGATTTTTCCGATTGTACGCACATTTGGACGATTAAATTGACCGAAAAAATCACGAAGTGCACGATATGCATTTTGATTTGAACGCCCATTTTCATAATAAGCCTGAATAACTTTAACGCGTCTCTCGATTGTGTATCTTTCCATGGTTTAAATTGAGTTAGTCTGAAATTGAGAAATGTCAAATGAAATGCAGAAAAAAACTTGACGTTTAGGTGTGGTTCACATTCAACATCGGCCCTTAAAATTTAACCACCCTTTATTACTATATTTTCCGCTTGCCTTGTTTCCCTACCACTCTTCGTTCCTACTATTTATAGCCGATTTTTTAATTCTTTTGGCAGTAGATTCTTCACGGCTTTAAAGATAAATGTACAAACGTTATAGTACAATCTTTGCCTTACGGACATAAATTGTACCGCGCTCAGCATATATTTTACCTTAGTATAGCGGTTGCATTGTAATATAACCCTCATTGCTCTGTTCTGCGCGATCTGCAGTTTCTTCAACTCTGTTTCACCCATAGCTACTAACAGTGTTGCACAATACTCAAAGTGAGGTGCTATGATTGCTTTATATATAACACATCGCGTATACGCAGATACATAACTCCCTATTCTGTTTAGGAAGCTTGTTTTTTTCCTATTTTTTTAACCTATCCTCACAGTGGTCTTTCAATCGTAGCCTGTCATCAATAATGATACCCAAGTATTTTATTGACTCTACTCTCTCTAGTTTTGTTCCATCCAAACACTTCAGTACTATATTCTAACTCACGTCTTTCCTTACACTGCTGACAATCATATATTTTGTTTTCTCTACATTCATATTTAATTTGTTTCTTTCCATCCACTTTTCTACTATACTTAATAACATCTTCATCTTTCTCACCACTTCCGCGCTGCTCTTTCCAGGTACATCGTAACGGTAATCTCTTATCGTTAGCATCAGATTTATTGTCCCAGGGGAAATTCGAGCTCGATCACAGGAATAATTAATTTTAGACTTCTAGGTTGGTGAAAATAGGGTTTATTAATGAAAACAATTAAAATCAGAATGTCAACGTTCGGTTTCCTGGTACCGATGACCAGTACAATTCATTGAAATTCGTTAATTACTACGATTATTTCGATAATTCTTTTCGGGTATTACGTTGACATAGGTTCTCGGTACATTCAGCTCGGTAGTTTGTTATTGTTCCGTGCGCTGGTAGTGAGCCTGTCACTCGACGCACATACACACAGGTAAACGTGTCGCACTCGCTCTTACATCTGTAAGTTCTCTATACATAGATTCGTATGTATGCCTATATATATGTATGTAGTTTCGCTTATACAAGTTGAGAAGATTTTCGGCGCTGTGATCGACCGAATATTCTCGGAGCCGGACGTGACGTAGTAATAATGAAACGAGAAGGAAGAAGAAGGCAGAGAATCCGGCAGGTAGTCGTTAACATTCACGCGAGTCGATTAGATGTACAATGTGACCACTTTTATATAAATAAAGGACTACTCGTATTTCGATAACATTCTGTGTGCAATGTTTCTATTAAAATCCTTCAACTACCATAAAGAGTGCATCTTACAACTTCAGAAGTGGGATTCTACCACAATTAGCTCACAAAGACAGTCGTGGTAAGTGGCGAGATCGCAGCTCGACCACGAGGTAAAAATGGCGATCGATAACGGGAATTACGGGTCACGCGTGAATTGTAACGCAGGAACGATATGCGTAATGAGTGAAAAACACGTTGTGTCGTAGTGGGCTTCGTGCGGCGGGTCTGCGTTCAGTTGAGAAGAACGCCCTGTCAAAACTACGACATAAAACATTTCAAAGTGAAATTTAGCAGCCACGAGAAACGGTTGCGAATATTCGAGAATTATCTCTAGGCTAGAAGGACGGCAGGCTGTTTTCTGTTGTCGAGGAAGTCGGTAAAAATTGTGAGTTACCACTTCGAGAACGCTTTTTACTACTGTAGTTTTGTGTAAAAAGAAAAAACTGTGAAATTTCAGTGAATTCCGCGTAGGAATAAAATCAACGAGATATTATTCGAGACTCAAAAAGTCGTATATGTGAATCTACATGTTACTGTGTGTGTGATTCGTTGGCAGTAATACTAATCGTACGAATGTTTGTACGTCTAGTCGGTCAAACTAGTTAAATTTCGGAGTGTTTCTACCTGTGTTGGATCGAACAGCACGAGAAGTATGGGCAAGAAAGAGAGAACAACCCAATAGAATACGCGGTACACAGAGTCGGGTACAAAGGTTGAACATACTATATATGTGTATTGGGTACGGGAGGTCGGACGCGACTTGTAGTGCGAAGGCCTATATACACACATATACGTATAGATAGACAAGGTAGTGCTTGAAAAACTTTGTGTACGTTAGGTACCGCTTCGTATATGAAGTGATATACTCGTTATAATCAGTATTTCTAGTTCGAACGAGTTTTTCGGTTGCCCGCGTGTGGTGCGTACGACAGGTTGGACATTATGGATCCAAACACCCTTAAAGTATCGGTACTCAAGGACGTTCTGGCGAAAAATAATTTAAAAACGTCGGGAACAAAAGCGGAACTCATATCTCGGTTGGCAGAATTTGATCCGGATGGAATGTGGATGGATCAGTTAGGAGCAGTAAATGGTAATAGTCTGACGAATGATACAACAGAAGACAGTGAAAATAGAGCTGAACAGATCCCACCAGACCAAACTATGACTTTGTCAAGAGTCGAGGCTGATGCTCTGCAGAAAGAGTTAGAGCTCACACGTAGGGAGTCCGCGCTTGTCGCGCGAGAGCTAGAGTTAGTCAGACGAGAAAATGAAATTTTACGGCAACAGTCGAATGCCGAACGACAGTCACATCAACTGCCTGTGACAATTCATCGTCAAGAAGTACCACGAAATGATCTTCCGCGACCAGAATTTAGTGTCGCGAAAATACGTGATCTACTGGCGGATTTTGATGGCAAAAATGGTACATTCCAAAACTGGGAAAAACAAGTGCGTTTGTTAAAATCAACTTACAACCTTGATATAAACTCTACGAGAATTTTGATAGCGTCAAAACTTAAGGGAAAAGCTCAGCGGTGGTTCCACTCTAAACCGGCATATATTGAAATGAATGTGGACGCTCTTCTGAGTGAGCTGAAATCGATGTTCGATTTTTCCGTCGACCGGGTAACTCGACGCCGGCAGTTTGAGGCACGAGTTTGGAGGTCAGATGAAACTGTCAGCGATTATGTGCATGACAAGATTATTCTTGCCAACAAAGTTCCAATCGAAGATGAAGAAATGGTAGAGCACCTGATCGAAGGGATACCAGTTCCGAGTATGCGAAATCAGGCTCGAATACAAAGATTTGGCACCGTGGAATCATTTCTCGAAGCGTTTGAAAAAATATCTATACGCCCTGAACGGAGATTTTCACCGATAAGACGAGATGGAAGGAATCAAACGTCTGCTCTTGGTCAAAAGAAAAGAGTAGACACGAAAAATCAACGGGAAGCGTTGCGCTGTTACAATTGCAGCCAATCCGGTCATGTTGCTGCCGAATGCAAAGAAAAGTCGAAAGAAAAAATCTGTTACAATTGTAAGCAACCTGGACATTTTTCAAGAGATTGTCCATCGAGGTCTTCAACTGCGGAGAAGAAGGTTCAAGAGATCCACAATGTCTACGAGACGCCGAATACGGACGGATTTTGGAAGGTCGTCGAATTCCGCTTCGATACAGCAGGAGTAACCCCACCAGTTTTTCTTGAAGCACTATGCGATACTGGCAGTCCTATAAGTTTTCTAAAAATGTCTCTCGTCCCTCCTTCGGTAACGTGTAAAAGCGGCGGACTATCAACCAGGTATAGTGGAATCAATAACACGAGACTCGACGTCAAAGGTACGGTAGAAGTAAGCTTAACATTCGACAATGTTACACAACATCACATTGATTTCTATGTAGTGCCGAACGAAACGATGCAGAGCGCTGCTGTGATAGGGCGAGACACATTACGAAAGTTTGGTATTAAACTCACGATGTCGATAAATCCGTCTCTAGAAGCGACGATAAGCGAAATAATGAATATCGACGACATTAACGAGAAACAAATAACTGATGAGTTGAAAATTAATCCAGAAATCGCGCCGGAAATTTGTGGAGTTGTTCGTACGGTTTTCGAAGATTACTATGTTAAGCCACGAAGGCCAGAGGTGCCCAAAATTCAAGCGACACTTAAGTTAGAATTGAAAAATTCGAGTCCATTCCATTTTGCACCGCGCCGTCTATCATACAACGAAAAAAAGGAAGTCACAGAAATTATCGATAAACTGCTGGCGAAGGGCATCGTTCGAAAAAGTAATTCAGATTACGCCTCGCCTATAGTACTAGTTAAAAAAAAAACCGGAGAATTCAGATTATGTGTCGATTATCGTACACTCAATAAGGTTCTTGTGCGCGACAACTATCCACTTCCGCTAATCGAGGATTTGATAGACACGCTTAACGAAAAAGAGTACTTTAGCTCACTTGATCTACGAGATGGCTTCCACCACATCGCGATGGCCGAAGAGTCCATAAAATTCACATCGTTTACGACACCGATTGGTCAGTTCGAATATGTTAAAATGCCATTCGGGCTAAAAACGGCCCCATCGAAGTTCCAGAGGTATGTTAACGAGGTATTGTCAGATCTGATCAGAAAAGAAGAAATAGTCGCGTATATGGACGACTTTTTAGTAGCTACTAAAACGATCGAAGAACATGTCGAGGTCTTGAAAAAAACGTTTAAATTACTTGTTGACAACAATCTTGAACTTCGCGTCGACAAGTGTTGTTTTCTGCAAACCAGCATTAATTATTTAGGTTACCGTGTATCGAGAGAAGGTATTAGCCCTACCAGTGAAGGGGTTGCAGCGATTAATCGTTTTCCGGTCCCTCAAAATGTCAAGGGCGTGCAATCGTTCTTAGGAATGTCGGCGTACTTTCGGAAGTTTGTGCAAGGATTTTCGATTATTGCAACTCCGCTATATACATTGTTAAAAAAAAATGTTCCGTTCAAGTTCGGACAAGAAGAGCTTGACTCTTTCAGTACACTTAAGAGTAAGCTTATGAGCGAACCAGTAGTAGCTATTTATAGCCCACGTGATGAAACCGAGTTGCACACGGACGCAAGCTCTTTGGGCTTTGGTGCGATTCTATTACAGCGTAAAGCTGATAAGCAACTTCACCCGGTCTTCTACTTTTCAAAAAGAACGTCCGAACGCGAGAGCAAAATGCATAGCTTCGAGTTGGAGACGCTTGCAATAATCTATGCCTTGCGCAGATTCCGAGTTTACCTACAGGGTCTTCGATTTAAAATTATTACCGATTGTAACTCTGTCACTATGACGCTTAATAAAAAGGATATCAATCCTCGAATATCGCGTTGGGCACTAGAAATGGAAAATTTCGATTACCAAATCGAACATCGGAGCGGCGATCGAATGAGACATGTCGATGCGTTAAGTCGAGAACACAACTTAATCCACGTTATTCAGGACAATTCGATAGAACTTAATCTCGTATTGAGTCAAAATAAAGACCCCGATATTGTAGCTATTAGAAATAAACTCGAAAAATCAGAAGACAAACTGTATGAAATGAGGAACGGGATTGTTTACCGCAAAAAGACCGATAAAATATTGTTTTACGTGCCTGTGGCTATGGAAAGTCATGTGATTCGACGGTACCACGATGATATGGGGCATTTGAGCCCTGAAAAAGCACGTGACGTGCTTAAACAAAGTTATTGGTTTCCTCGGATGAGAGAAAAAATAAAAGAACACGTTCGCAATTGTTTGAAATGTTTAGCGTTTTCACCGACCACCGGTAAGGTCGAGGGAATGCTTCAAAACATTCCTAAAGGTGACACGCCATTTCAAACAGTTCACGTTGATCATTGTGGCCCTGTCGAAAAGCATAGACTCAAACAGCACGTACTCTTGATAATTGATGCCTTCACAAAGTTCACGAAACTATACGCTGTAAAATCGACGACAAGTAAAGAAACCATTGATTGTCTCTCTCAATATTTCACAAACTACAGTAGACCTCGAACGTTGGTTTCTGACAGAGGCACGTGTTTCACGTCAGAAGAGTTCCGGGAGTTCACTCAAGAAAATAATATTCGTCACATTCTTATAGCGACAGCATCACCGAGAGCCAATGGCCAAGTAGAACGGGTAAACCGTGTACTGGGTCCAATGTTGGCTAAATTGACAGACAATTCCTCCGGGAAATATTGGTACCGTTCTCTTGCGACCATAGAGCATGCATTGAATAATACGATCCATAAAAGTACTAACGAAACTCCGAGCAAACTCCTCTTTGGCGTGAGGCAGCGTGGCGAGGTCGTAGATGGCATTGGCGACTTTCTGGAAGACACTGCCCCCGTAGAACCTCGAAACCTAGAAGTACTTCGAGCCAAAGCTGCGGAGAATATCATTAAGAGTCAAAGTTATAATAAAGAATACGTTGACAAACATCGGAAGGAACCATACGAGTACAAAGAAGGGGATTACGTGATGATCAGAAATTTTGAAAACGCCTCAGGTGTCTCTAAAAAACTGATCCCTCGGTTCAAGGGACCATATGTAGTAAAAAAATGCCTGCGATTCGGTCGTTACGTCGTCGGTGACGTGGACAATTGCCCTGTAACCCAACGACCTTACGAGGGTGTATGGGAACCCTGTAATATGAGACTGTGGCGAGAGACTCTGCGAAACTAATATTTAATTTGTGTTTAAGATAAGAGATATCGTTTTACTTTATAAATTGTCAGTCCGAGGCGGACGGAAAGTCAGGACGGCCGAAACTGTAAGTTCTCTATACATAGATTCGTATGTATGCCTATATATATGTATGTAGTTTCGCTTATACAAGTTGAGAAGATTTTCGGCGCTGTGATCGACCGAATATTCTCGGAGCCGGACGTGACGTAGTAATAATGAAACGAGAAGGAAGAAGAAGGCAGAGAATCCGGCAGGTAGTCGTTAACATTCACGCGAGTCGATTAGATGTACAATGTGACCACTTTTATATAAATAAAGGACTACTCGTATTTCGATAACATTCTGTGTGCAATGTTTCTATTAAAATCCTTCAACTACCATAAAGAGTGCATCTTACACATCCGATGTCTCGATCGTACCTATAGATCTCTTTATCTATCACTTGTTTCACTTCCCTACTATCCTCGTTAAATCGGCTCGCTTATACCTTCCTTGCCTATCTACTGGTTTAAAGGCTACGTGCTTTAATTTTAATTTCTTAAACACTATCCGCCTAATTCTATTTAATTAATTCTATTCACTTAGTTCTATCGACTTAATTCTATTCACTTAAAACCTATCTAATTCTAGATTAATGTTACTTTCTTCGATATTCCACTAATTATTTTTCATATCATTTAAATACCGCGCCTGTCTTTCCTCTTTCTCCAGTCTTCGTTCCTCACTCTCACTGACTCGATTTCCTCACTTATGGAACCACGTATTTCAATAAAAGGTAATTTTATACGATTCTAGATCTCCAGACTGTAGACAGAATGCACGTATTATGATAGCATCTTCGATTCATCATCATCAACGAGCGAAGGAATACCTTGGGCCAAAAGACTAAGAGAGCTTTTCCCTCCGCGCAGGCTCTTTTATAGCCTTTCCCCCCGTCTGGTATCCCTCTACGTCATTTTCGGCTTCAATTTTCAAATTTACCGAGTTCTCATAATCTTGCGGGCTACCGCTGTCGCGCCACTAAGCGAGGCCAGCTGGTCGCTGACCTGCTGTTTACGGCAGCGAGGGAATTCCTGAGCTGTGACGTAGCTACTTTTTGTTAAATTACGGGTGCGATGGCCTAGTGCCCGCAAACCTGGGTACATTCGGACATAATCTCGCCTCTTATAGCAGTAAAATATTGGTTCTGGGAAAAAGTTCGTGCCGTTTTTCCCGATAGATGGCATCAACTGCAAATAAGTCAGGAAACACAGATCGCAACGACACCACTAAATGCTCGCTGATAAGGCGATACTTCGAGCGTTACTTTGATGTATAAACATCGAAATTGGTGCAGTGGTTGGAAAGTTGTGTGCGTTTGAAAATGGAGAAAAGTAATGAAAAATTGCGCTATATTTGCAATATCATTACGACAAAGGGAAGAATGCTGCGCAAGATTGTGAAAAAATTAGTGCTGTATATGGTGAAAGTACTTTATCAAAATCTACTGCGTGGAAATGGTTCGCTCGCTTTCGTTCTGGTCATTTTTATGTGCAAGATGAGTCACGCTCTGGTCGTCCAATATCTGAAAAAGCTGATAAAATTCTTGAAAAAGTCCAGCAATAAGCATATCAGCAATGTCGATATTGGTATGGAGCTAGGCATTGACCACAAAACTGTTTTAAACCATTTACACAAAGCTGGCTACAAAAAGATACTCGATTTATGGGTTCCTCATGAGTTGAGCGCGAAAAACATGATAGACCGAATTAACATCTGCGGTGCGCTGCTGGAACGCAATGACATCGAGCCATTTCTGAAACTGGTCATAACGGGTGATGAAAAATGGATCACGTACGACAATCGGAAGCGTCAAAGATCGTGGACAAGGGATGGTGAGCCGTCACAAGCATTCGCGAAGCCAGAATTGATGGCGAAAAAGGTGATGCTGTGTGTGTGGTGGGACTGGAAGGGAATCGTCCACCATGAGCTACTTCCAGTTGGTCAGACGATTGATTCTCAACTCTATTGTGGACAACTGGAGAGATAACGCCAAGCAATTGAAAGAAAACGACCCGAATTGATTAGTAGGAAAGGTGTTGTCTTCCATCATGACAACGCCCGACTACACACTTGTTTGATGACCCGTCAAAAATTGCAAGAGCTTGGTTGGGTAGTTTTGATGCATCCACCGTATAGTCCAGACATAGCACCCTCTGATTATCACTTATTCCAATCACTGCCGAACTCTCTCAATGGAATTAAGCTGCTTTCAAAAGAAGCCTGCGAAAACCACTTGATTCAGTTTTTCAACCAGAAACCACAGAAGTTCTTCACCGATGGCAACATGGCTCTACCCGAAAAATGGCGAAACATTGTCTATAACAATGGAGCATACTTAGATTAAATAAATGCATTTTCACACTATAAGAAAATCAGTTGAATTTTACTAACAAAACGCCACGAACTTTTTCTCAGACCCAATATAATAAAACAGGCTAGCGGGTGTAACTATGTTACAACATATATCACTGTGTCATCAGCAAAAATTTTTATTGCAAATTCCTCTGGACACAAATTAACTATATTATTTATATATATAATAAATAGGAACGGCCCTAGTACTGACGCCTGCGGTATAACCCTATATTCGTTGGGAATAACTTCAGACCATTTATCATTGAATCGAAGTTTCTGTGTTCTATTTCTTAAGTACGTTCGCAACCAATCTAATACCCTGTCTCTAATTCCATATTGGTATAGTTTGTCTAAAAATATTTCCCTGTCGATTATCTCAAACGCTCGTTTTAAATCCATTGATATTACTCCTACCATTTTTCCTTCACTAATGTCCACTTTCCATTCATTTACAACAGTTTGAATCGCCGTTTCACACGAATATTGCTTTCTAAATCCTGACTGATGCTCTGTTATGATGTCATCGGTTTCTAAATGTTTTTCAATGTGATTTTTCATTACTAATTCGAGCACCTTTTCGTATAATGGCAACATATTAATTGGTCTGTAATGACTTGCTATTATGGCTTTGTTTATTTTTGGGATCGGTATAATCGTGGAAGTTTTCCAGCTGTCCGGACAACACCCTACCTTAGGGATCCATTTATTATTTCCACAAATTCCTCTTTTATTGCACTGAACGCCATTTGTAGTATATCGCTTGATATTCCTCCTTCCGTTCCCTTCTTTTTCGGGAGTCCCATCACTATCTTCTCTAGGTCCTTTATTTCAATACGATTGAAGTTTTCCATAATACTTTTATTATCCATCCTTGTCCCTGTTATAATTCTTCTTCTGTTTGGACTTCCAGACGTTTCCCGTTGTATTGAATTAACTATATTCTTTACACTTTGTACATAATACACATTAAATTTTTCAGCTATACTACCCATCATGTCATCCAATATCTCAAAATCTATATTCTCTACTTCTCTAGTACCCATTGATTTTCCGTTAATTACTTCTTTTAACGTTTTCCACATTTTTGTCAGATCCTTCTTATTATCGTTAATCATCTTTTCATAATATTCCTTCTTCTTTTCTCTTATTAATTTAACTACGGCATTCCTTTCTACTTCAAATTGCTGCCAATGCAGCTCCAAACCAGTAGTAATTGCTACTCCGTATGCCTCATCTCTTCTTCTCGTAGCTATAATTATGTCTTTTGAAAACCATTCTTGTCCTTTCCATACGCTTGGAATCTTCACTATTTTTCTGGGTGCAAACCTATCTAGTGCACACACTATGTTATATACGAACATCCTTACTCTTTGGCTTACTTCTAGCTCTTGAACTTGTCTTGTGGTAGTGCTTAATATCCGTGTAAATTCCTTTACATCAATTTTACTATAGTTTCTTTTTTGAGCTATTTATATATTTTAGTTCTTTTCAGGTTATTGTGAGAGGGAGGAGTGTGGAGGTACTTTTCAATAAATCTCTCACTTAATTGAGCACTATGTATATAAGTCTTTATTTTAATATTCGTGCAAAGACGCGTGTACATTCGAACGTGGTCAGCGATGAACTTCTGAGAGTATCTCTTATTCTCTATAGCTGGCGCGCGAACTCGAACGAACGTTCCCGAGATTGCCCGAGTAGCTACGCGCTTGTCTTGCTTTGCCTATCCGCCGAGGCCCGGACGGTGACGCCGCCGACTCGTTTGGCTCTTACGCGAAACGCGATAAACCAACTGCCTCAATACTACCGCCGTTTGAGCGTTTCCTCGTAATTGAAGTTATGTTTATTAATTCGCATAACTTCCTGAAACGTTCTCTTGACAGCGCCTTAGTGAGAATGTCGGCTCGCTGTAATTCCGACGGAACATACGTTACTATTATCTCGTTACTCTCAAACTTCTCGCGTATGTAATGATAACGTATGTCGATATGTTTGGTACACTTGTGAAACACAGGATTGTTTACCAAGCGTATCGCGCTTTGATTGTCGACGTATAGGGTTAATTCACGATCGCACGAATACCCTAAATCTTTGACTAGTTTACGCAGCCATACGGCTTCTTTAGTTGCTGTCGCAGCAGCCACGTATTCCGATTCCGTTGTGCTTAGCACGACTAGCTTTTGTCTTTGGGAGGACCACGACACTGGCCCGTTTGCCATACAAAATATACAGGGTGATTCAAAAAAAGTGACCGACCCGCAGTATGCCGATAGCTGAGGTCATTTTAAGCACAATCACTTAGCGGTTTTCCGAAAATCTCAAAAGTTTATTAATTTATTATTATTATTATTAGTTTATTAATTAATTAAAGTCAAATAATAAATGACCAATCAGGAGCACATACGCTTCCCGCGCCGGAAGTCGGCAAGTGTTCGATGGAAACCGAGACCTCGGTCTGCGGCAACGTCGGACGGGATAGTATAGTAGAATGACGCATGTCATTTGTTCATTCGCATGGGTTTCTTTATGCGTGATCGAAGAAAATAATTGAAAGTTGATGTGCTCGTGATGTGTTCCAAAGTGAAAAAATGGGAATAAAATGTTAATAATACTTTAACCAGATGTAATTATTTATTATGTCTTAACCTTTAAACGTTCCAAATAGTGTTTGTAATTGTGTTTTGTTCTCTTTAAATAAATAATTGTACATTGAAATGTGTGGCACTCTATAACTGTTATCTCTATGATAATAATTAAAATGCAATGAATCTCCTAGGCCATGGTTCATTTAATATAGTATTTAATTATGATAAAAATGATGATGTGTTCATGACACAAATTATAGCGTATAAAAAGTCACAACTAGCGAATGCCTTTCGCCACTAGAAATGAGATATGTAGTAGGTATGCGTGACAAATGTCATATTTCGCACCTGACAATACAACTTGAAGCTTCAAATTATTAACGACAGCTTCATTAATATGAGGAGATGTTTTTACCTTTATAAGAAAAGTTAAGTAACACTTGATACATCGATGCATGGCAGAAGAGACTGCGATGCTACCAAAGGTGCCAAATCTGTCTGAAGCAGCTGCATTAGGACCAGAAGACGCTTCCATCAACATCTATTATCGGTTTTTATCTCAGTCACGCGAGATTCAACTCCTTATAAGCGAACGATTCCAAATAATAACCCTTAAAAATATTATACCGTCAACCGTAATATGCTACGAGTATTTACGTGTTACCGGCATAACATCTTGTAACTGGACCGATTTTTTTTACTACATTTACAGGGACACCGAAAATTGCCCTTCGTCTTAACTTGCTCTCTCCTTGATCACAAGCTCCTCTCATCTTGATCTCACCTCACTCTCGCCGTCCGCTCACCTTGCTTTCACTTTCCTCGCACCTCACTATCATCTCGCTATCACCTTATACTTACTAACCACCAACAATTTGGAGACTCAAGCAGCATCGGCAGGGCAGGGCGTTTGATTTTGTCGTGCGTAGCTATAAGAAAAGTATAATAGAAAAGTCTTATAGACGTTGATGAAAGCGTCTTCTGGTCCTAATGCAGCTGCTTCAGACAGATTTGGCACCTTTGGTAGCATCGCAGTCTCTTCTGCCATGCATCGATGTATCAAGTGTTACTTAACTTTTCTTATAAAGGTAAAAACATCTCCTCATATTAATGAAGCTGTCGTTAATAATTTGAAGCTTCAAGTTGTATTGTCAGGTGCGAAATATGACATTTGTCACGCATACCTACTACATATCTCATTTCTAGTGGCGAAAGGCATTCGCTAGTTGTGACTTTTTATACGCTATAATTTGTGTCATGAACACATCATAATTTTTATCATAATTAAATACTATATTAAATGAACCATGGCCTAGGAGATTCATTGCATTTTAATTATTATCATAGAGATAACAGTTATAGAGTGCCACACATTTCAATGTATACAATTATTTATTTAAAGAGAACAAAACACAATTACAAACACTATTTGGAACGTTTAAAGGTTAAGACATAATAAATAATTACATCTGGTTAAAGTATTATTAACATTTTATTCCCATTTTTTCACTTTGGAACACATCACGAGCACATCAACTTTCAATTATTTTCTTCGATCGCGCATAAAGAAACCCATGCGAATGAACAAATGACATGCGTCATTCTACTATACTATCCCGTCCGACGTTGCCGCAGACCGAGGTCTCGGTTTCCATCGAACATTTGCCGACTTCCGGCGCGGGAAGCGTATGTGCTCCTGATTGGTCATTTATTATTTGACTTTAATTGCATCTCATTAATAAACTTTTGAGATTTTCGGAAAACCGCTAAGTAATTGTGCTTAAAATGACCTCAGCTATCGGCATACTGCGGGTCGGTCACTTTTTTTGAATCACCCTGTATATCCCGTGGTCGATCTTCGCGTCTCGACGTCATTGGCGTAGTCTGCATCTGATAATCCTATCAGATCTTTCTCGCTACCGCCGCTTTTGTATTCTAGCCCGTAGTCTTTTGTCCCCCTGAGATATGCAAAAATTCTCTTAACCACTCTCCAGTGTTCGACACTGTGTTTGTTTATAAATTTGCTTACTGAGTTTACGGCAAATGATACGTCAGGACGAGACACAGCAGCAAGGAAAACTAGGGAGCCGATTGCTTCGCGATATGGTACGATATTCGTCGTCTCGTCGCTTTCTTCAACCGGGTACAATGTTACATGCGGATCGACCGGTACGCAGACCGGATTTGCATCTTTCATCCCGAATTTTTCTATAATTTTTTCAACGTACGCGCTCTGATGAATCGTCAGAGTTTTCCTTTCTCGATCTCTCTCGATTTGCATCCCGACAAAACTACTCGAGTCTCCAATTTTTATTTTAAATGCTTCGCGCAATTTACTCGTTACATAATTTAGTGTAGATTTTGTTTTCGCTGCGAAAAGACCGTCGTCTACAAAGAGTGCTAGGTACACGGTTTCGCCTTTAACTTTCCCAACAAAAATACACTGATCGGCTTGACTACACTTGAGATCGAACTGGCTCAAAATTCCGAGGAATTTTTTATTCCAGCAGCGAGGTGCTTACTTGAGCCCGTACAGAGATTTATTTAGTTTGCACACCACTTCCTTTGCTTTGCTACCCTCGACTTCCAAACCCTCGGGCACTTCCATAAAGATGTCTTCTTCTAATTCCCCGTAGAGAAACGCTGTCTGGACGTCGAATTGCAGTAGTTCGAGATCTTTCTCGGTTACTGCTGCAAGAAGTACACGGAGCGAGTCGTATCGCACGACTGGTGCAAACGTCTCCGTGTAAGCAATCCCGTATTGTTGTCGGAAGCCCCGTGCGCACAGCCTCGCCTTGAACCGTCGGATTTCTTTCGCAGGATCCTCTTTGATTCGAAACACCCATTTGGAATCGATAGTTTTCGTTCCCGGCGTTTTTGGCACGATCGCCCAAGTTTTGTTTGTATCGTGTGCTTGGAGTTCCTCGTCGATAGCGTGTGCCCACTGCGCGGCATCAACGCTTCGTGTTGCTTCCTCGTACGAATTCGGCATCGGATATTCAGCAATGTCAACTTCGAGTTCGTATCTCGCTGGACGACGAATCGTTTCTCGCCTTCGCAGCACTCGTCATTCAGCTTCTTCTCGATGCTGAACGTGATCTCCGGTTTCTCGTCCTTCCTCTCGTTTCTGAGCTTCGAGCTCGTTCTCGACGTCGTGTTGAATTTTTTCGCCTTCAGCCTGACCGTCGGCTTTTTCTTCCGGTTCCTGGAACGTTATCGTTTCGACTTCTTCGTCGTCGTCGTCGATCTCTACCTTGCCGATCCGCTCGTGGAATGTTGCGTCTCGCGTCACGCTGACTCGCTTCGTCGTCGGATCGTAGACACGATAATTTGAAGAGTCACTTTCGTATCCGACCAAAATCATTTTTCGACCTCGCAGATCGAATTTCTTCGTGAATTGTTCCGGTGTGTGTACGTACGCCACTGAACCGAAGATTCTTAGATGACTCATTATCGGTTTCTTCCCTATCCACTTTTCGTACGGCGTGGAGGTTCCACCCGAAGACACTGTGCGATTTAGCACGTACACGGCGGTGTTTACCGCCTCGGCCCATAGCGATAACGGCAGACTCTTCGCGTGAATCATCGTTCGAGCGCTCTCAACAATTGTTCGATTCTCCCTCTCTGCCTTGCCGTTTTGTTGTGGCGTATAGGGAGCTGTGTATTCCTTTTTGATGCCTCGCGCATCGAGATACTCGTTCATTTGTCTGTTTCGGAATTCTCTTCCGTTGTCCGATCGCAAAATTTTTATCGTACGCCCGAATTTGTTAGCGACTAGTTTTTCGAAAGTCTTGAATTTCTCGAAAACATCGGACTTATGACGCAAGAAATAGACGTGACGATACTCGGACGCATCATCCTTGAACGATAGAAGTAACTCGCGCCGCCCGGCGATTCGACGGACATCGGCCCACACACATCAGTATGAAACACCTCACCCGGTTTCGTCGACACTTTATCACGTTTGTTGAACGGTAGTCGATGCGATTTCCCCAGTCTACATGTTTCGCACACGAAGTCTGTCTTGTCACTCATCGACACTCCCCGTACAAGTCCCTTGTCCACTAACTCACGTATCGCACGTTTGTCCACATGGCCGAGCCTGTCGTGCCATACGCGTAAATTGTACGCAGCTGTGTTTGCCTCTTCCGAACTCGATTTCGCGGCACGAATAAACATTCGGTAAATGTAATTTTCTTGCCTCACACCCGACGCAACAATCTCTTGGTTTCGCATTATATTCACTAGATCGTTTTTAAATATTACCTCGAAACCTTTTTTAGTACAAACGCCGACCGAGAACAAGTTTTTCTCGAGTTGAGGGACGTAGAGAACTTCCTCAATTCGCGCGTCGGTCCACAACCCACCAACGAGCTTTTTTGCGAGAACAACTCCTTTCCCCACCACACTACACTTGTCGCCGTCGCCGAGAGACACGGTTCCGCCATTCGAGATTGGCTGGTAGTCTGTTATCCAGTCGCGTCGGTAAGTCATGTGTCTCGATGCACCACTGTCGGTAATCCACACTTCGTTTTTACCGACCGCCAGCAGCTCTCGCAGCTGCTTACAGGTCGGCTGCCCGAGTTCACTCGACTCACGCTTCGCACTTCGCGCGCTTTCAGCGACGAACGCACAGTCAGGTGACTGATTTCTCCCGCTGTTTCCGTCGCTCTTTCTAGTCGGACACTCATGCGCATAATGCCCCATCTCGTTGCACTTATAGCACTTCACGTTTTTCTTGTCCTTGTTTTTCTTTTTTGGCTTATTTTTGTTCTTCCGATTGTTTCGATCTTTTTCGTTCTTCACAGCCGAAAAAGCACTGTCAGCACTTTTACTCAGTCCCAATCTGACTTCCTCACGAATTAGTCTCTCTTGCAGGTTCTCGAGCGTTTGACGCGCTGGATCAACGCTGTCCCATGCTGTTTGTTGCATTTCACTGACAAGCTACCCAGAATTTTCGCTATCACAGTTAATTCTGTCACATGTTCACCAATGTCTTCGATTTGTGCGGCTAAATTCCGTATCTTCGCGATATGCTGAACAACCGAATCACTCGATTCCATACGATATTCATGGAATTTTTGCATCAGCAAGAGCTTGTTCGCGGAAGATCTCTGCTCGTGTATTTGGCATAAATTATCCCACATGTCCTTCGCGGACTCACACACAAGCAACGGGTCGAGTTGAGCCGGTTCGAGCGCAGACGAGATAAGGAACATTGCTTTCGCATTATCTCGCACCTACTGCCTCGTTTCCGGCGTCGTTCGATCTCCCGGTAACACTCGCTCACCGTTCACTATTTCGTCGATCTCGTTAGCCATAAATAATGCCTTGAGTTGAAATTTCCACCCTTGGAAATTTGCCCCGTCGAATTTCTTCACATGGCGAGCTGAGATGTCCTGTGACATTTCGGATGCAAGGGAGACGCGTCCCGATTCTCGCAACACGTGTCCGACAAAACTTCAAGATGGCTATCGCCCACGCCTCGTGTTCCCGACCTCGTTCCTCTCTCTCTCTCAATCAGATGCGCAGTGGAAGCGTGCTGGGCCCATAACCTTTTTGAGCTATTTATATATTTTAGTTCTTTTCAGGTTATTGTGAGAGGGAGGAGTGTGGAGGTACTTTTCAATAAATCTCTCACTTAATTGAGCACTATGTATATAAGTCTTTATTTTAATATTCGTGCAAAGACGCGTGTACATTCGAACGTGGTCAGCGATGAACTTCTGAGAGTATCTCTTATTCTCTATAGCTGGCGCGCGAACTCGAACGAACGTTCCCGAGATTGCCCGAGTAGCTACGCGCTACTTTTGCTTTGCCTATCCGCCGAGGCCCAGACGGTGACGCCGCCGACTCATTTGGCTCTTACGCGAAACGCGATAAACCAACTGCCTCAATATTTTTTATTCTATATTCTCTATACTCATTCCTTTCCTTCCTGTTACCTAATATGACTTTTATCCATACATGATCCGTTATCTTTAGCTCATGTTCCACCTGCACTTATGTACACCTATTAGCAAATAATAAATCAATAGTAGTTGACTGCCTTGCTTTATTCTTGTTGGTTTATTAACGTATTGCTTCATCCCTAGACTCAGCATTCCTGTTATCAACCTCTTCTTGTAGAACGTTTCTATCGTGACATCTATATTAAAATCATCTATTATCAAACAGTCTTCTTTTATTGTAAGTTCCTCAGTTATGTTTTCTATGTGTCTTAAAAATTCAGCATCCGACGCACTTGGCGAATGATACACAATTACTGCGTGTATGATAATGAGTGTGAGGGAGTTTGATATATTTGATAATGGTTCACATAAAATTATTAAGAACTCTAAAAAATAAAAACTATCAGATGCGACAGAGTACTATAAGAGAAATTGATAAGTGCGCAGAGTGAGCGCCTAGTCAGCCTGAGTAACACATAATAAATGGCAATGAATATAGTGCTCTGTGCAGTGAACATGTATCATTTGAGTATTTTTAATCTGTCAACTGATAGCAGGTCGATGCATTCGCACGTAGCATGTCAAGTGACAGGTGCGAATATTAAGACTAAGGATCCTGGTGACAAGTATAATTAAGTGAATGCACTCAGTATGTAACAATAATAATTTATTCAATTAATTAACATCGGTTGCATAAGGAATACCTGGTGAATACAGAACGTATGTAATTTGATTTGTCTGGTCTGTGTGGTGATGTACTGAAGGTGATTGGAATCTCAGGCCGTTGAGTTGACTTGTTGATCCCGTGTGGATGATCCTGGTTATATAGTCTGATTGTAGAGCTCTATTGAAACCACACGGCAGGCTGGTGAGTGAGCTATCGCGAACGAGCGATGCGAGGCTGAAATGGCGTCTGTGCTGCCAACGATGAACCACGCCGTCGACGTTTATGTGAATGTTGCAATAGTCCTGTTGATTTGCTGTGATTCGCACTGACACTGAGTTGAAACACGGGTGATTTGACCAAGAATGTAATATGCTACTGTTCAGTTTTCACGCCTACCAAGCACACACTCAACTCATGTACATGCTACACTCACAATCATCTGACGCCTCGCGTCATATGGTATAGCTCGCAGGTATGCTATATCGATTTATCGACCGCGCACTCATGCATATTGTCCATCTGCTCACATCCTCGCGGAGCGTGTGTATGAGTTGGGTGTGTGCTTAGTAGGTGCGAAAACTGAACACTGCGCAACTTGCAGTTTAGTAAGCTGAGTCTCACCCATACCTTCTAATATCGTAGCACAATACTCAAAGTGTGGTGCTATAATTGATTTATAAGCAATACATCTAGTATAACCCGATATGTCGTTACCAATTCTATTTTAAAAACTGATTTTTTCCCTATTTTCTTTAACATATAATCACAGTGTTCCTGAAATCGGAGCTTACTATCGATAGTTACCGCAATATATTTGGTATATTCCACACGTTCTAACATAGTGCCATCTAAACATTTTAATGTGATATTTTTTCTCAATTCTTTTTTTATACTTCTAATTATCATAAACTTAGTTTTTTCAGCGTTCATTTTTAACTTATTTATACTCATCCAATTTTCTACTATAGGTAATACCCTGTTTAAATTCTTTTCTATCTCTTCGCTGCTTCCTCCTTTCACATGAGTAGATAGGGGCCAAGATAGAGAGACTTGTGGGCGTGGTCTCCCCTATCCCTGCTGGTTTGTGATTGGTCTCCCACCTCCTTACCCCCGCCTCTCCCCTGCACCTGATTGGTCGCCCCACCTAAACCCCCGACTAACACGTCACCTAGGCGATATGTGCGCCATCTGTCGGACGCCTGTTACTGATGCGCCATCTATTGTAAATAAACCACAGAAGGTATGTTACCGACAGCAGGTAGAACAGAGTGACTTGCCGACGGGCGGTAGTGTAGATTTGGTGCAGCTATCGATAAGTAGATTGGGTCCTACAGGCGATACCACAGATTGGGTCCTACCATTGAAAAAGAAGATTGTAGCTTGACATCGGTAGAAAAGATTTGCATCCGGTCCTATCAGCGATAAACAGATTTGGGTCCTACACATACGAGGTTTTGCTTTTTTACTATTTGAAACTTTAAAACCAGCTAAAATAATTATGCTAAGTAAAAACACGTGTAATTCTTTTGAAATTTGATAAAAACTGTTTTGTTTATTTAAAAAGATTGTCAGACATATAAGAAACGCTTCTCTCATTTTCGCGAAACTCATGATTTATAATTACAGCCTGTACAGTTCCTGCGAGCTGGTGCTGGACCGTCGATATGCGTTCTCGAACCTGGTGTGTTGTGATGTAAACGGCACGGCAGGTACGTGGAAACATCAGGGTCATTCTTGAGTTATTCAGGTAGTTTGTCCCACAGAATAGATATTTTTGCTCCCCAATATTTCAACAGCAGGGATTTCGGGATGTACTTGATCTCCTGTTTGGTGAATTTCCTAGGATCCTTGGAGCAGTCGATCACGAGTATACTGTCAATGGAATCCATTATGGTTACGAAAAGAGTAAAAGATGATTTCACCAAGGCATTTTCTTTTCAACTAACCTTTTCTCAGCTGCTACGGTTATATATATATACTTGGTCATTCTTTCAATAGGCTTCCACCACTCTTTATTGTATTTACAGCGCGCACGCGCCATAATGGAAATTAGGGTATCCACAGGTGTTTTTTTCATGGTATACAAATACTGGCTAGCGCATCGTCCAACTGTATTCTTATTTCGTCGATACGCTCCTAGAGTTATATATTCACAGACATCAGATGTGTGCGTGTGCGTGTGCGTGCGTGCGTGCGTGTGTGCGTGTGTGTGTGTGTGTGTGTGTGTGTGTGTGTGTGTGTGTGTGTGTGTGTGTGTGTGTGTGTGTGTGTCATCGGAGAAAACGCAGTATAGGTTGGGGTCATTTTCGAATAATAATGAGACAAAATATACAATGTGTAGAATTTATTCATAGTATTTTACAAGTAGCATCCAAATCGTTCTGTACAAGTTTGTACACAGGTGTTTCTATTACATCCGTATCCCTTTATATTATTGTTTTTTACATTTTTCATACGTTTTATTTTACGGTTTAAATATTTTAATCGTTTGTAGTATTGTGCAGCGATGCGATCATTTTTCAACCTGTTTGTCGTAAAATGTTCAATAAAGGGGTTATACGCAGTTATGATTTTCAAAAAATCGATTTTTTTTATTGCATTTTTGTAATGTACATATATTCAAAAGTATACACACAAAATTTCAAGTCGATCCGAGCAATACTTTCGGAGTTATACCTATATATGTAGAGACGCCTCGGCGCGTTTGAAAGTAGGTGCGGCAGAGGCTCAAGCGGCAGCTGTTTACCTGGACCGTTGCTCCTTTTATATACCTGTGTATTGTATTCTTATACATTGTGTGAGAGTGTAGTAGTGTTGGTTATTACACTGGAAAAATTATTGACATTGTGGTGAAAAGTGCATACTGCAAACAGTGTGAAGTATGGAGAAAAATATGAACACTGAAGAATATAATGAGTGGTACGAAAGCCATAAAGAAAGTTGCTGTGCAAATCATTCCGGTTCCTCAGGAAAAATGGAGGTCGATTCAGTCATCGAGATGTTCAAGCGTTCGATAGAAAAATACGGAGTTGTGTACAAAAATTACATCGGCGACGGTGATTCGAAAACTTACTCGGAGATTTTAAAAGCTTTACCGTATGGTAATAATGAAGTTATAAAAAAAGAGTGTATTGGACATGTACAGAAGAGAATGGGCACGCGGCTTCGAGAACTTGTAAAAAAACTGTTGAAACCGTCAACAAAGCCGGAAAAAAAATTCAAAAAAAAGTTCTCGGTGGCAAAGGAAAACTTACGGGCAAAACAATCGACAAACTTAAAGTTTATTACGGTTTAGCAATTCGGAGAAATTGCGAATCTGTTGAAGATATGCGCAATGCCATATGGGCAACGTATTTCCATTACTGTTCCACTGACGAAAATCCACAACACGAAAAGTGCCCGGTTGGGCCGGAGTCATGGTGTTCTTGGCAGCGAGCAGCAGCAGCAGACAAACTGACCGAATTTAAGCACGATTACCAGCCATTACCCACGGATGTTGCTGAAGTTGTGCGTCCAATTTACGAAGACCTCAGCAGCGAGACATTATTGGAACGATGTGTAGGCGGCTTTACACAAAATAATAACGAGAGTTACAACCAAATCATCTGGAAAATTACGCCGAACATCATTCCGAGTGGCTCAAAAATTGTTGAAATGGCCGCAAATATCGCCGCCAGTATGTTTAATGAAGGTACAATTTCACTTTTGTACCATATGAATGCAATGGGACTGTCTTTGGGGCCCAATGCGCATGCATATGTACAAAAGGAGGACAAAGAGCGCGTTACGCTATCCGAGCGCAGAGCGCACGAAGCGACACGAGAGGGAAGGATGGCTCGAAGACAGCACCAAATTGAATTGCTGGAGGCTGCTGAAGGAATGGAGGGTTTATTATATGGCCCTGGAATAGACGACACTATGTAAGTTGAAAAAAAAAATTTTTTTCTATGTGTGAATGGTTTTGAAACTTTAAACGCGTTTTTCTCAAAACAGCATTTTTCAAGGCGGTGATCACGATATTTCAGAAACGGCTTATTCGATCGGTCTAAAATTTTAACACAATCTTCTCAGATACATTTTCTAGTAATTAATCGTTCCTTTTGTCAATCCGATACTTATTTTCCATTTTATAAACAATTTAAGGCCACATTTTACATAAAAAATCGAAAACATTTTTTGAGAAGCAGCCATTTTGTGAAAATTCAATATTTTGATTAGCCGAACGATTAATTACTAGATAATCTAATATATTAACGAAATTTGTTTGGTTTTTTGATTTCAGATAATCCAATCTTGAGTTACGATGATCACCGTAAATCGTCTTTTTTTAGAGAAGGTTCCGGAAATTGCCTGCAGCGCCCTCTATAATCAACATTTTTATAAATAAAAAATTTGTTTACGTTCTTGAAGGATGCTTTTATAACCACAAAATTTTTCAAATTAATAAATTCAAAAGTTTCTTCAGGATAAATTCTTGAAAAACCGTCTTTTTTTGCCTCATAACTGCGTATAAGCCCTAAAAGCATCCAGGGTATTACCACGAGCCATAAAATCAAGAAACATAAGGCAGTATTCACCACACACTTTAGACTTGAGTGATTGAAGGGGTTGTGTGTTCCACTCGTAGCTTAGACAGTTTCGCCGTAGACGGTTATGGTGTTGCTTGATGAGTGAGGGCAATCCATAACTATCGAAAAAGATTCCATGGCCATTGTTATTAACGTAAGCAGCCACCCAATGTCAGCCCGGTAGATTATGATCGTCGGTTTTTAATACCAATGCTGCGGGTCGAGACCAGCGACTCGGGGTGCGATCGGCCGGGAATACTCCTCTCGTCTGAGTAGATATTCGTTGTAGAGCATCGAATATCTGTACTGTTCATACTGTTTGGACAGCTGCTGTTGAAGGTGGGGCTGCGATTAGCGACGTCTCTGCTGCTGATGATGATGATGATGGTTGCATGGTGGTGGTGGTGGTTGCGCTGGTTGCTGGTTGTGTGCGTTACGTGGTGGTGGCGACGGTAGTGTAGTAGGTGGTACGACTACTTGTTGGTCTCGGCTTCGGTAAAGTACGTTATTTCATCGTTAGCCGGTACAGTTCCACCGCACAGCGGTACCTCGGTACTGACACATGACGGCGTGATATCGTTGAATATATACTCTATGCTTAAACTTTTATTTATAGCACTTTCTTTAATCGATGTGTCGCAGTTCGGTGATTTTTGGTTATTTATCGAGATAAACGTTGATTTATCGTGAGGTTGCGAATAACTGGGGCTAACTGCATCGAGTTCTTTGAACAGGAGTCACGATCGGATTTTTGCCACGTTATTTAAAGCACACTTCACATTGTTTTCTTTCGAAACACCGTGATGGATACAGTAAACGTTATTGACGGGCATATCTTTTAGAGACGGACCCTCATATTCTTCCAGATTAATGATTTCACGGCCCAGGACATCACGTAAAATCTCGGCTTTCTGCAAGCCTCTTGTGTAAATACGTAAGGCGTAACGATACAGCGAACGCAGATTAGCGTAGACTTTTTCAATGGAGTATCACCGTCAAGCCATTCCAGTCCATGTTAAAAACACGTCAGTTTATTGTTGCTCGTACGTACTTGCCTTGGCAGACCACTAAAATCGTATGGTGGTGCGACAAGCCAGTGACCATAATGTTCCTCTTGAAGAGTCGTCACAGCTATCTCCTTTGGTAGAAAACGGTTGTTTGCATCGTAGAGTGCTTGAATATCTACTATAACGTCCATTATGAGCGTTTGATGTAGACTGATACCAGGCATGGCTCCGTAGACGCGTTTTAAATAAAGGGTGGTTAAATTGTAAGGGCCGATGTTGAATGTGAACCACACCTAAACGTCAAGTTTTTTTCTGCATTTCATTTGACATTTCTCAATTTCAGACTAACTCAATTTGAACCATGGAAAGATACACAATCGAGCAACGCGTTAAAGTTATTCAGGCTTATTATGAAAATGGGCGTTCAAATCAAAATGCATATCGTGCACTTCGTGATTTTTTCGGTCAATTTAATCGTCCAAATGTGCGTACAATCGGAAAAATCGTGCAAAAATTTGAGCAAACCGGGTCTGTAGGAAATATTAAAACACCAGTGCATGCTCGTACAGCTCGTACTGCAGAAAATATTACTGCTGTTCGCGATAGTGTGGTTGAAGAGCCGTCCACCTCAAAATGAGGCCGGTCAGGCAGTTACTGTGAATGGTGTTCGCTATCGTGAGATGATAACGAACTTTTTATGGCCCGAATTGGAAGATATGGATGTGGGCGATATGTGGTTTCAACAGGACGGTGCCACTTGCCACACAGCTAACGAAACAATGGCTCTTTTGCGCGACAAATTCAATGGCCGTGTTATCTCACGTGGTGGCGATGTCAATTGGCCGCCAAGATCATGTGATTTGACACCGTTGGACTTCTTTCTTTGGGGTTATTTGAAAGAAAAGGTGTACGTCGATAAGCCAGCAACAATTCAAGAGCTAAAGGATGAGATAATTCGGCACATTAACGGCATAGAACCTCAATTATGCCTAAGCGTCATCGAAAATTTGGACCATCGGATGGAGGTGTGCCGCCGAGGTCGCGGCGGCCATTTAGCCGATATTTTGTTCCATACATAATTGAACCATACCATATTATCATAATAAAAAGAATTGACAATAATTTCCTAAATAATTTGTGTTTTATTCAAAATCAACATCGGCCCTTAAAATTTAACCAACCTTTACTTCAGTGGCGCGCGTGTGGTGCCCTCTCACACACTAAAATCTGTAATGACCTGTCGTGTGGAATCTATTTCTATTATAATACATTGTCATACTCGGCGTATACCACACAATTTAATGTAGATGTCAACGGTGCTGCAAACCGTACTTCGATCCTTACACTGCCGTGTCTTACGCGATTCCAATGACCGAAGCAACTTGCTGATAAGTCTGGTGTGAAATCAAAGACATACAGACAGTAACCTTTTGGATAGTCACTCCTAGTAATATCTAGACGCTCATTCTGAAAGTGTATACTGGTACCGCTAAAGAGTGTGTGATAACTGTCTACCCAATTTTCGTTGCCCGCAAACGACGGTTGAAGAGGTTTGCTAGGTATTTGGTGACCATCGACGTATAGAGACAGTAAATTTATCGAATGATTATTAAAGTTAAATGGGTTTAACGTTGTACTGCCGTTGAATGCAAGGTTATTCACAAACCCAAGAATTATTCGTTTAGGTAATTGGCCTAGAATAACGTTATCCAGAGTATCGCCAATGATACCGCTATGCATCGTAAAAGGTTTAACCTCAACCCTTGTTATAGGATACTTCGCGGTTGTTTTTGCAAGCATTTTGGCATGAGCTATCAGCACACCTGGTGCAATTTTTGCTCGATGGACGAGTAATGTTGCCTCGGTGATATGTATTTTATGTATCACATCAGCAGTAGGAGTCTCCATAAGACAAAATTTGTCTTTTGAGCGTACAAGGCTTAGCCGTACCTCCACACCGCTCAACAGAAATTTATCCTGATTAAATACATCGCAGTGTAAATGTCCAATCATATCTAGAATCCGCCCATTCTTAATGTACTTTTCACGATTATTCAGGCCGATATTAGGGCTATTCGATGCACCTGTTAGAGTGTCAAACATACCGGGTGTGTCAGCGTACCAAATTGCGTTCGTTAAGTGTGAATTCTTAGCAGCCGGTCCATAATTGAGTAACGTTTCAATATATGCTCGGTAGGGGTATCCATTGTTTGGTGGTGCTACGAGTTTCTGGTTAAAATATACGTCTACCTGATTAAAAAGGCTATGTAGAAAGTTATTAACAGGTGCTACGTTGTATTGTGATTCACCTGTTGGTATAACCTTAATATTTACAATAATCATTGTATGAGCCAGATTCAGGTATTCTTCACCGTGGCCAGGTATGACAAATTCCAGGTGTCCGTCATCCGTGAGGGTTGACACAGGCTTGTAGTGTATCCATTATGATGCTTCTATAGCCGTCTGCGTTGGAGGTATGGTAAATAAGTCGAGCTCTGACTTCATACATTCGCACGAGTGTGAGTGTAAGAACGACATTGTTAGACACTTCCAAAAATATCGCTGGTCTTTACTCGTTTGTGCCTACTGCTGCTGCTTCCTATACCTCTATTTCTCTTACTTGTTGTCCTCTTCTTTTTATTCTTTGGGCTACCACGATGTTTCTTTGTAGTAATACGTCTACGTCTCATTGACTTTTTCTTCTTCTTTATTCCTAGCGACTTTTTCGAAATAGCAGTACGTCTTTTCGTCGTCCGCGTAGGTGACTGTCCTGATAACGACTGCAATATACGCGCTGTGCCTACAGCGTTATATCCTGAACTATTCATGAGAAGAGACATTTTTTCATTGGCTTTTCGTTGTAAATTATCTCCAGATTAGGCTGCACGTCGTCGCAATAACTCCCTGAATGGTATTTTGTGGCCGCTCACAGCCTCGATAACGTGTAAACCCGTGCGAATGGCTTCTTTCCCTAAAGCCTTAGCACCTCTGGTCAACAGTGGTAAAACACTTCGAAATAGACCCCCGAGAACTACCAATACCGTGACCGCGCTGATGTGGGGAGCCCGCAAACACGTTACCTATATAACCGTTTCTACCCCCTAATTGATTCTCATAATACGCCGTATAATGAGCACACATATTGTCTAATTGAGTTGTTCGAAATGAAGCGTGAGCGTTAACGTTCCATACTAGAATGCAATAGGATTAACCAGATGAAACGAAATTTTTTACTTGCGTTGTACCATACGTGTAGTTTTTTGTATTTTAATTTACAATCCTGAGTAGTGCTATCTGTGTATCACCTACCGTATACGGTACACAAATATCGGCGTAGACAAAAAGCTGATCGGGTAGAGCAATATTTATACAGGCTGGTACTCGTCCTACGTGTCGAACGCCCCGCATAAGCTGCAGGCAAAGACACCCAGGGGTTTCTCGGTCAAGCAGCAGTTCTTCGTGTTTCTCGAAGCCCAGTATGCGCGCTATTTTATTACTCACTCGTAATACACCGGGGTAGCCTAGAGGTTCAGGGTACGAGTCTGTTACCTCAGCCTCAATGGCAACGTAGCCTTTGGCCCTTTTAACATTTACAATTTCTATGCCTGTTTCTCGCAGCCCTGGTAAATCATTGATATTTTCCACAATTTCCTCATGATTTTTGTACAACCCTCGAGGTATTCGGTTTGTAGTAACTTCTTTATTCTCACAAACCACTCAACCGATTATCGTATCGTCTTCTTGTAAATGCGTCATTGTATAGGGTATAAGAATTTCCGATAAGCCAATAACCCAATGGCCCTTTAACGATATTTCGCGTGGCAATTGAGTTGTAAAATGTGTTGTCGAAATTTCGGGAAAATACTTCATACTGCTGTTGCTCGGCAGAACAAGAAAAAAATTATCATCGTCATGCATTTTGCACAAATTTCCACTTATTCGAGACGGTGAACGATTGACGCTGGTATCCACGAGTTAAATTTTTCCGGATATCCCACCCAACTAACGAAAATTTGTTTTTTCGCACCGCGTCCGTTTGTCCGTAAAACTTGATCAATCTTGAATTCTTTATTCTTCTCCATACGTTTCTCATAAACACTCGTCAATTCTTCGGGGTAAAAGAAACCATCAATAGTCTCGTCTTCGAGATCGCACAACACATACACATACAAACCCTGGCGATGTAAAACTTTTTTGATACGGAAAATTTCTTCACTCCAATTTTTCTCGTAACCTTTTTCGAAGGTGCCTTTAGTTCTACTGATTCGAACGTAATCCCCGGGTTTGTATTTATACGTTGTATAACGTCTCTTTTCACGTCGCTTCACAGCACTAATTGTCATATTACGCATTGCTGCATCGGCATTATATAGTGTCACGGCAGCCGGCTGCATTTTTTTGGTTGAATATATAGCATGATTGTACGGATAAACCATTTGTTGTAGTATATCGATGTAACGATGAGTATTACGATGTGTGAAGTAACGCCACATCCGCTCCTTGAGAGTGCGATTAAAACGCTCGACAATCGAGGCTTTTACATCAGGATTACGAGCGATACGAAATTGTATGTTTTCATCTTTGAGAAAGTGAAACAGGTGTACGCCCCTCGTTACGCTCGAAAATACGTTTAAAGGCCTTTGTTACCTCGCGCACCGTTTTGTCCTGCAAGGGCTCGACTCACGCGTATTTGCTGAGGACGTCGATCACCATAAGCAGGTAGGAGACGTTGACGTTATAGCTCCTCAAAGAACGTAGATCCACGAGATCAGCCTCCCAGACGTCGTCAATATTTGTAACATTATAATAGAGCCGTGGAAAGACACACCGCACGGGTTTATGAATGGTATAACTATCCTGCTGAGTCAGCCAGTCGTACACGGCGTCTGCTTTATTTGTGCCACTGATCAAATGTCGCGCGCCAGCGTATCCAGCTGAATGCGAGGGGTCATAGTACACTTTTTCCAAAGTCATCTTTCGCCTCTCGTTATACAATTTGTTCTAAATCTTTATCCACATTTGAAACGCTTTTATTACTTTTTTTCCGCCGTTTTGAAGAAGGGTGTATTTCGTCGCTGACGTCGTAGTCGTCGTTAGAATTATCGTCGATCGCACTGACATCCATAGAATGCGTATCGTTATGCTGCAACATCTGATAATCTTTTCTTGGTCGTTTAGTACCTCTGGATATACCTAAATCCCACAATGCACTGTTTCCTATGAATTCACGTGGAACGCTCTTTGCTCGTAGACTAACGATGAACGCCCGTCTACATGTTGCTCTAAAGTTTTTTCTACCTCGTACAGCATCGCTTATAAGGTCGACAATATTAGAATTTGGAACGAGAATACTGTCTATTGTCACACAACCTTTTTTGTCCCATCTTATGCTTTTTGATTCATCACTCGTGGGTTTGCGTAGAAACTTTAATAGCGCAGTCGCTCGACGTTTATACATATTTGGAACGCTATTAACGATGTCAGCATCGGTCGTGGATTCTGTATTATTCATCTCAGACGATGTTTCAGGCGTGGATGATGGAGTCGGTAGTGAAAACGATTCATTTTTCGAACCAACGAGATATAGATAACGCTGCAACTCTTTCCATTTACTAGCGTTGGCTTCACCATACTTATTTGATTTAAAAATTTTGTATAACTCCGTGTCCAGTCTTGAAACAGGATCACCCTGTGTCTGCACTGTTTTCTCGTTAGCTGCTGGTGTATGATCGTTGCCAGAACCGCTCATAGGAATTTCGTCGTAACGACCGCTGGCATCGGTATTACCATCGTTTACCTCGGTCATTGGCACTAAAAACATTTTTTTCCCATGTTCCATTACGTGAATGGAAATGATTAATAATTTTATCCGTAACACACAGAACTGTTTTCTAAAGCGCCACTACCGTCAAACAATTTACTAAACAAAGTTGTGATGATGGGAGCCAATAAAAGTGGTAAAAAAACGCCACTCCCTTTTTGAATTATTAAGCGTTTTTTCGCTCGCCAATTATATTGCCGTTTCTTACGACGGCTCTATTACAACCACCACCATTCTGCTTTGTCACACACCCTGAGACAAGCTGTCGAAGTATATTTTAATATTTTTTTAAACGTTTTTTAACACTTGACTTGACACAAATGACTCCTTGTAAAATGTTTAACGCACATTCACAGATACAATTGATTGAAGGTTTGACAAATAGCGTTAAGCAGGGCTATACAGCGTTCATCGAATGGAATGTAATGCGTATTATTTTTCTTTTTTTTCTTCTTCTTGCTGCTGCTGCTGCTGCTATCCATCATTAGCGTAGTTTCACAATAGGTGGAGTTCGTTGAAAAACAACTCCTTGTATGACGTTGATGATGATGATGCGTACCCGAGTCATCCTCATTACTGACTGATGCGGTATCTACTTGCGGTTCCAATTAACGTTGACGAGAGTTTTTCGGCATGTAGACCAACGTTCGTGGATCATCGGGAGTTATCATTGTGCGACAACGACGATAATCAGGTGTCGATTGTTTAAGATCCAACAGTAGATATCCGTGCAACTGTGTGGTAGCATCGTGATATGACTCAGTTAAAACGCATGGGTTTTCGGGGTATACTTGCCTCGCTAGATGTCTAATTTGTGCTCGATCACGTGGGTTTTTAAATATAACGATATAATTGGCGTTTAAAGATATATCGCGTTGTCCATGACCCTGATGGAAAATATTTTGTGTTATAAAAATTACACTAATATTTTTATGATGGCTACCTTTTGTGAAAAGGTCGATAATTGTATTATTTGAGGATTCACGCATTAAATTATCGATGATAACCAATTTTTTCAAGTTATTATCACCCGAATAATCTTCCTGTTGCGGTAGGCTCTCGTTAAATTCAATTTTTGGTATTTTACATTTTTTATTACTGATACTCTTAGTAATTAACGACAACGACGACGACGACGACGACGACGACGACGGCTGTTGTTGACATATGGTATGCAGAGAAGCGGTATCAGGATCGAGAGTATCGCCATAATAAAATATAATTCGATCAAATTCAACGTCGCTCATGGAATTGAGAAACTTTTGAAATTTTCGCACAAAAACTGTTTTCCCACATCTTGTTGGGCCACAAACCAGCAATGTCCACGGATGTTTCCAGCGCACATCCATTATTTTTTTCACTTATTCGAATCTACGTTGCTAAGATGCAAAACTGTATACAATAAGCGTATTACTTTCCTGGGCGGCGGCGGCGGCGGCGGCGGCGGTGCGACTCCACATGTAATTATTTGCTTATGAGACGTGTACGCGAACGCGGTTCAGCTTATACAGGCACACACTTGCCAGCTCATAAGCTTATGAGCGAGTGTGTCCCACCGCGACTCATGCGCACAATTCAACTTACACGATGCACGTGCTGTTAAATAATTACCGGAGGTGATTGGGACAGTGAATGTAAAACAACAACAACAACACCGTAAATATACATGAATTTTAGTTTTTATTAAAAAATCTATAATCGTATACACATATTAATACCAACAGCATTTCCACGTATGAATTTTAGTTTTTATTAAAAATCGATAAATGTGTACACATATTTATACGATCAGCATTTGCTTAACATAACATTTTTTAAATAAAATACATTTAGATACATGCGTATAAACACTTTTTATTACATTTTGTTACATTTATATACGTATTTATGTAATTTCGTTTATTTTCGGGCAAAAACACATTTTTTAAGAAAAATATACATGTATTACAAAAGATATATAATTCACACACGCGCGCGCGTGCACACACACGCACACACACACAGGGGGATGTCTGATACCCCTACGTGGCGCGTCCCCAGGTGGCGGATAGGGGAAGTCCCTCGAGATGGTGAGGGTAGGAGGGAAATAAATTGAAATACCTCTCGTTGACCAAACAGACTAGGGGTGGTACCCCGAATTACAAACCAAACATGGCGAGTACAAATATAGGAAAACCGACTATGGTGCAGGGGCTCGGAACTCCAGTATCGGCGCCTGACGGGAGAGAGCGAGTGGGCTCCCCGGTGTTGTCATCCAACGACCGCAATACCAGAGAAGCGAACCAAGATCGGATGGAACTTGGAGAAACAGAAGGCACTGCTGAGCACAGTGAGAAGCTTCAGGCCCTAGAGAGACTGGGAAAGCTCATCACATATCTCTATGACTTCCTGAAGGATAAGAAAAATATCCATCTTGAGGCGAAGAGACTGGCCGCGTCCACGAAGAGCGCCTACAGCAAGCTGGACCATGTGCTGAGAACTAACAGCACCAAGCCGAAGGAAATGGGACCTCGACCGGTGACAGCAGTAGGAGGGACACAAACGACACCCTCCCTCCACCGGCCGAAGAAAAGGCAGGAAACGCATGCCACTAGCAAAGAGAACGTAACACCTGTTCAGCAACGGTTACACGAAAGTAAGAGGAAGAACCGCACTCCTCCATCGCAGGAGACTAAGCCGGCCAAGAAGAAGAAACAGAGAGAACAGGACAACCGGGCTGACACGGATCGGAAGCAGACCAAGGAACCCAAACAGAACGAGGGGCCGACGAGAGTGAAGGAGCCTGTACAGGTATGGCAGGAGGTACGTAGGAAACCCCGCAAGCAGCGGGGAAGGACTGCGCTACCCAACGCCTTGGTCATACAGAAGAAAGGGGTTGCGACCTATGCTGATATCCTGAGCAAAGTCAAAAGGGACCCTAAACTCGAAGGAATGGGAAAGAGAGCGAGCAAGATTCGCAACACAGCGGCTGGGGATCTAATACTCATCCTTGACAAGGCCAACCCGGCACAAACAGCTGACATGCGCTCAACGATCGAAGAAGTACTTGGTCAGGAGGCCTCTGTCACGAGCAGGGTTCAGGAGAATCTTATTGAGATCAAGGATCTCGACGAAGTAATAACTAAAGAGGAGATCTGTGAAAGTATTATCAAATACCTCGGCGTCGACAACGGGATAGCCATTGATTCGATCAAAACACTGCGCAAAGCTTATGGGGGTACCCAGACAACGGTCGTGAGACTACCAGCGGATCTAGCAAAGAAAGCCGTAGAGACAGGAAGGATACGCATTGGCTGGGTAGTGTGCCGCGTTCGCGAGCAGCTGAAACCTACCAAGTGCTATAAGTGCTGGCAGTACGGCCACCTGGCACGGAGCTGCAAAAGAGAGATCGACAGATCCGACGACTGCATGAAATGCGGGAAGAGCGGACATAAGATCGGAAAGTGCAAACAAGAGGCACACTGCTTAATCTGCAAGGAGAAAGGTAGTAAGAATTGCGGGCATATAGCCGGTAGCGGCAGATGCCCGGACTATACGCAGGCAATGCAAGTGCTCATCCAAAAACGACGATGAAGCTTTTACAACTCAACCTCAACCACTGCGAGGCTGCACAGGATCTGCTCACGCGGACAGTGCAGGAGTTGAGAACAGACGTTGTGATCATATCAGAGCAATATCGACAGCTCGACATATAACCCGGGGTTGCAGACACAACGGGCAAGACCGCCATTTGGTCGTGCGGTAAATGCCAAATACAAGAGACGATGGAGAAATCCGAATCGGGTTTTGTGCGTGCTAAGGCAAGTGGCTTACATATATACAGCTGCTATGCCCCGCCGAGCATCAAAATCGAGGAATTCGAGGAGTTGCTCGACAGACTTGTCAGAGATGCCCGGGGTCGGTGCCCCGTCGTAATAGCCGGAGACTTCAATGCCTGGGCAGTGGACTGGGGCAGTGTAAGGACGGACAGAAGAGGACAAGTCCTCATGGAAGCCCTCTCCTCTTTGGACTTGATTCTGCTCAACAGCAGCACATCGCCTACATTCAGCAGGGGTGAAGCAAGCTCTATAGTAGACCGCACATTTATCAGCAGCTGCCTGGCTAGAGACAGTGCCAGCTGGAAGGTCACAGATCTCTGCACGCTTAGTGATCATCGCGCTATTTCATGGGAAATCCGATGCAAGAATAAGCGGCACGGACCACTGCCGAAGCAATCGAACGCCATTGGCTGGAAACCAGGAAAGTTTGACGAAAACGTGTTTTGCATGGTCATCGAGGACGCGATAATAGAGGAGGCAAATGCATTGAAGAAGATGGAGTCACTCATGGCGAAGGTAACTGACGCATGCGATGCTAGCATGACCAGGAAACGCGAAAACAACCACCATCCCCCCGTGTACTGGTGGAATGACACCATAGCCATGCTCCGTGCGAAAAGTCATAAGGCACGGAGGCTGGCACAACGAGCCCGTGGTAAAAACTCATATGCAGCACTGGAAGAGAAACACAAGAAAGCACGCCCCAAGCTCAGCAAAGCCTTCAAAAGCAGCAAAAAGCAGTGTTGGGATGAGCTGCTAAGCATGGTAGACGACGACCTGTGGGGTCGACCATATAAGGTAGTCATGACCCGGCTGAAGACCCAGCCAATGCCGACACCTTCAGATCCGGTCTTGCTTCGGAAAACAGTTATGACCCTGTTCTCACAGCAACCGGAACATGTCTATCAAGTACATGCTGGATAAGGAGAAATCATCCCACCGGTCACACTGGAGGAACTGGTCAAGGCTTCGAGTAAAATTAAAACCAGGAAAGCGCCCGGACTAGATGGTGTACCGAACGCCGCTCTGAAGACGGCTGTCGGCAAGGTGCCAGAGGTGTTTATAGACGTGTATAATGCGTGTCTCAGGGAAGGAGTCTTTCCTGAGTCGTGGAAACGGCAGAGGCTCGTGCTTCTCCCGAAAGGGAAGAAACCACCGGACAAACCATCATCCTATCGTCCACTCTGTATGCTGGATATAGCCGGCAAAATCCTGGAACGCATCGTTCATAATAGAATTAAAGCGGCCATTGAGAACTCACTAGCCAATAATCAATATGGCTTCAGGAAGTCCCGTTCAACACTCGATGCGGTATACCTAGTTGTAAGCACCGCTAGGGAAGCCACATCAGGAGCACGATGGAAAAGGGGAGCGAAGAAGTACTGCTTGGTCGTCACCCTCGACATCAAGAATGCCTTCAACTCGGCAAGGTGGGACTGTATCTGGGATGCGCTAAACAGATTGAGCGTGCCGCAGTACCTTAAGAGGATAGTCATGAACTACCTGAGTAACAGAGTCCTCATATATGACACAGAAAGCGGCCCACAAGAGTATAAGGTCACGGGGGGCATCCCCCAAGGCTCGGTACTGGGACCGCTTCTCTGGAACATCATGTATGACGGGCTTCTGAAGCTGAAATTACCGGACGGAGCAGAGCTAGTCGTCTTTGCAGACGACGTAGCAGTCATCATCACCGCAAAATACCTGGAGGAAATGATCATGATCTTCAAGGACACCCTAGGACAGATTCAGCGCTGGATGAGATCAGTCGGCCTCCAATTGGCTGAAAACAAGACAGAAGCGGTCCTAATAACAAGCAGGAAGATTAAGGAAACGATCACACTCGCTGTTGGCGAACACATTATCACATCGCAACCCTACATCAGGTATCTGGGGGTGATGATAGATGCAAGGCTGAATTTTAAACACCACGTACAGCACGCTAGTACCAAAGCGGCTAATGTGGCGGTAGTGCTGTCTCGACTTATGCCGAACATAGGAGGCCCGAGACAGAAGAGGAGAACGCTACTAGCGTCGGTGATCACTTTGGTGCTCACATATGCCATAGCTATCTGGGCAGATGCAATGACAATGGCGGAGTATCGAAAGAAGGCAGCAGCAGTCCAACGGCTCAGCGCACTGAGGGTATCATGTGCATTTCGCACGGTTTCCGAAGATGCCGTGAGCGTTATCGCAGGAGCTATGCCCATTGAGATACTGGCACAGGAGCGACGAGCTTTGTACCAGCAAAGACGATTGACTCCTTTGGGACCAGAAGATCCAGGAACGCAGGAGAGACAAAGCAGCATTACGCGCTGGCAGACGAAATGGGATACCTCAACCAAAGGAAGATGGACCCATCGGCTGATACCCCAGGTAAGAGATTGGGTGAACCGAACCCACGGGGAAGTCAACTATTACCTGAGACAGCTACTCTCGGGACATGGATGCTTCCGAGCATATCTTCATAAATATAAATATAAAGATTCACCAGAGTGCCCGACCTGCGGCGGTCCAGAAGAAGACGCGGAGCACGTATTTTTCCAGTGCCCACGATTCAGTACGAGACGTGGCGAGCTAGAAGCTGCCCTGAACATTAGTATAACCCCAGAGAACCTGGTGGAAACTATGCTAGCGACGGCTGCGGGTTGGGAGGCAGTTAGTGCTTTCTCTGCAGAAGTCCTGAAGGAGCTGCGAAGAGAAGAGCGAGCGAGAAAAGAAATACGATGAGCGAAGAAGTTGCAAGAACCACTAATTCATGTACACCACCACAATGAGGAACGGGGAAGTACGGTAACTTAAATTCAATCGAGGAAGAGCTACGGCTGAGACTTCCTCTGCAACGTAATACCTAACGGCAGTTCTGCAGGGAGGTAGGTTTCATAGGAAACTGAAAAGGTCAAGGTAGATAAGGAGGTAGGGTTTTAGTCGGTACGGAAAGGGATGGATGAGGAAAGAGATCCAGCCCGACACACGGGGATCTCCGCTGTTCCCTATGGTGCGTAACGCTTTTCCCCCCTCCTCCGATAAAAACACACACACAGGCACACACACACACACACACACACACACACACACACACACACACACACACACGCGCGCGCGCGCGCGCGCACGCATCCACACACACCCCTTAATATTTACATTGATATTTACAATTTATACATGTGCTTATATACTATAAAAATATGTACAATAGAAAAAGTGTTCAAATTTTTAAATATTACATCGATATTTACAATTTATACATGTTTTTATATACTATAGGAAAATACATACAATAAAAAAGTTTTCAAATTGTTTTTGTTAAAGGATACTTTTACACGGCCTCGATGCTCTACGTCTCCTTTAATTTTTATAACCAAAAGGTAAAGATAACTTATGACTAAGATATCGGCGTTTACGACATACGACCTGACAAGTTTTATACATGGTTCGGGTGATAACATTGTGAAGGGGTGTTCTATTTATTGCCGAAAATTGTAATTTTAGTGAAGCTTTATTAACGATTGGTAATTCGGATTTTATAAGATCGCTACTTGATGTGAAATTAATTACTTTTGAATTTGTATAATTTAAACTCAAACCCTTCACTTTGCATACCGTGTCTGCGATTGTTCCAGGTCCTCGGTAGTGGTGACCGTATAACCATAGAATTTCGGACCCCCGGAGACGAACGAATTTATATAAGCATTAGAACCCAACGGGAGCAATTCGTTGGTCATGTCTCCAAGCAGGTCGCCTACCGAGGGCTGCCAATCATCACCCTTACTCACGTAAATAACCGAATCGGTGTCGTAATATAAAACACGTCTATCTAAACGCTCGAGGTAACTGTATAGTTTTAAACGTGCTAAAGCTGTCGTAAACGCCGCAATTACTACGCTAGTTAATGGACTAGGAACTACAGTCTCATCACGTGATACCCAATTAAGATATAACAGATTATCGTTTACCGGTAGCAGGCGTTCAATTTCTTTATCATTATCGTACAAATACAACAATAGCTTCTCGCGAGTTTCCACAATTTCCATACGCGCTGAGTTATCCCGCTGACCGAACTTACCCCAGAAAGAATCTAAACAAAGCTTAGCGACCGAGCGTAGCTCTGGATCTTTCTTTATGTTAGCAGCGTTCAACCGGATACCCCCAGCGCGTTCGTAATCGTCAATATACTGTTTGCGAGACGCCTCGTCGATACACTGCTCGGGTCACCCGCTAGCCTCCTGTTTAATTAAAAAGAATGTATTTACATATTCTACAAACAAACCACCCTCACGTGTATCAGCGTTATAAATTGTCCTAGCGTACGCCCAAATAATAGAAATTTTTAATATTTTATAACCGCAGTCTATTGCTTTCCGCACCTCATCCGTCACCCAGGTACCTGTAAAAGCCCTATCGTCGGGATTTTCATGAACGCACGAGTCCTGAGTCACGTCCTCTGCGCATTTACGACACAAGGCGAACAACAGTTTCTCGTGCATTCGCACAGGTAGAACAGGGTGAAAGAGTCGGCGCGGCGGCAATATAGTGCACTCAATCAAACCATTGACAGTGACGCCTAGAGCATCGTACGAACACCCTAGCAAAGCCTCGCAGTCGGCACCGAGGTATATTTTAGGGTGCCCCACCGGGTAGCGACCTGTCTTATATATATACGGTACAACGAGCAAATGTCGATGTACGAAATCTTCTCTCCCGGCGCGACATCGTAGGACGTGACTACCATATATTACCCGTACGACCGCCATAGAACGCTGCACGAGGGTTCAGTCTCTCTGTAACACGTCGCGGATGGTTATTTAAAAATTCGTTGATACGTGGTTCGTCTTTACAGAGTGTATTAAAATTACACTCCCACATCTCTACCAGTTCGTAACCGTGTGAACGAATTTTTAAACTCGTTGCCACAGTCCGCGCATATCGCGAGTCTAAACTCTCGTTTCCAGCATGAGAATTTCTCGCACGATTGTTGGGAAAGCATTTGCGGCACCCATGCCAATAACAACCGTGGTATTGTATACAATATGACGATTATTCAATTCCAGGTAACCGTCGACGAGCGGTCCTTTGGGTAATTTATACTCACGAGCCCTGGCCGCGTGAATGAGTTCACGCCGGAGCTCGTGCTCAACCCACAGGAGCCAGTCAACGGCCTGCTGCGAATGATTTCCCACCCGCCTATACCCCGGTGCAGGGATGAGACCAGTCTTTTGCGGTCGAAGAAAGTTACGACGGGACACGAGTGAGCAAGCTAATGCTATTGTTACGGCTTCAGTAAACGGACATACATTACCTACAGATAAAAATATTTGGCGAAATTCATAGCAAGCTCGACGGAGTATATCAACATCCATCTTACAGTACTTAACAATCTCGTTTTCAAAGTTAAATATCGCGTTTTTATTAAGCTCTTCCGCATACCAATCGTAAAATTCTAACCAGTCCCGCTCACTCATTGTATCAGGCGCGTAATACTTTGGTGCGGGGAGAACACCGTTATAATCACGTGCATCTTTCGTATTGAAGAGATGCGGGAAGTAGCCCTTACCCATTTCATCGTTAAACCCGAAAGCCTTGGGTAGTGCGCTAAGTCGCATATGAAAATAATTAATACTGTCGATAAAACTAGTACGGCCCACCCTCATCGATATAATTGAATTACTTGTTAGTACTGTACTATATTAGGGGTGGGCATATCCGTGCAACGTTCTACGATATTCCGTAATATAAATTAAGCATCGAATGCCTTGGCATTGTGTGCAATGCATACTATATTACGAAATTCTGTAGAAGGTCGCACAGCCAGATTTATAAACTCTGTAACAGGATTTTTGTTAAAAACAAACTCGTGCGCACCGCACCACTTGCAAATGTCTAACGACTGCTGTTCTCCCGCAGATAAACAAATTTCGCACAACTGTTGTGCGACACAATGAGTGACAATGTGCTCGTGGGCATCACCCGATGTACCTGTATATAACTTATCTTGACGCGTTTCAAAATCATAAAATATAAAAAGCGTTTCAGGGTGTTTTGCAACGGTGGTGGGTTCACGTTTTTCTTTGCGCTGTTTGACTATTTGCATATAGCATCGCTCGTTGAACCCGTGTGAACGATGGCAGAACCGGCAAAAACCAACACCGCATTTGTGTACATGGTGATCTCTGCGAATGAGTTTTTCACAAGTTTTACAAACACGGTATAACTCACAAATAGACTTTCGTACACCCGTCATGACTTTGGTACGTCTTTCGAGAGGTTTTAGATGGTTGGCGAAACACACAGCACCGAAGAACGAGCGACCACAATCGTCGCACGAGCGCTCATTGCTTACCGGTCCTGCAGACGTTACTGCTTGCGCAGTCACCGCTACAGGGCCAGGAACGAGCTCTTTATCGACTGTTGGGATAACCTCCGTAACGCAGGGTGGTACACAAAAGCACCGGGGACACTTGCTTGTGCACCGATGCTCCGAGACACGACGGTGAGATTTATTGCACGGTATACAATAATTCTTACCACCCGCTGCGCCCATTAGATTGGTAATAGGTGAATAGTGCTTTAAAATAGCACTATACGCCATATTAACAATCTCAGACGGTGCTCTTATTTCAAAAAACGAATATCCATTGAAAATCGGCGGCTCGCCGCTACCGAGGGCCTCGCAATCGTAAACTACAATTGCAACCCTCGAAGGTATGAGGTATCGTTGGAATGTCTGTATTTCTGAAATACCATAGCCTTCTCCAGGCATTTGCACTCGAGCCTTTTCGACAAGAGCACCTTTATAAGGTTCCAGGCTTTTGTCGACGCTGCACTACGGTCACGTTTGTGTTTATTGTTCGCTAGAGCTATAACGAGCGACCGTGGAAAACACAAATTGTCGTCGTTTCGAATAACATAAACCGATTTGCTCTTCACCATAGATACACGTATCTCTCGACCACTCGGTACTGTTACGTATGTGATCGTGAATCGCAGCGTGTCAGATGCAGAGAGCACTCTTGAGCTTTGATTCACGGCACACATCAAACCCCATAGCTGGTCGTCGGTGAACCGTGATGTAGGTCTGAGCGATAACCCCGCTGCACCGTCAACCATCTCATCCGTGACGAATCCTACACCTATCAAATCCCTATCATCACGATCCTTAATAAAATAATTTACTTGTTGTCGGTAACATACCTCCTCTGGATTATTTACAATAGATGGCGCATCGGTAACAAGCGTCCGACAGATGGCGCACGTGTCGCCTAGGTGGCGCGTCAGTCGGGGGCTCAGGGTGGGGCGACCAATCAGGTGCAGGGGAGAGATGAGGGTAAGAAGGTGTGGGACCAATCATAAGCCAGCAGGGAGAGGGAAGGCCACGCCCACAGGTCTTTCTAACTTCGTGCCTATCTACTCACATGTATTATTGTGTGGTCCGCAAACATTTTAATGTTACACTCCTCTGGACAGATTTGCACAATATCATTTATGTATCTCGTAAATAACAAAGGTTCTAGTACTGATCCCTGTGGAACCCCATACTTTGTCATAATTCGTTTTGACCACTGATCGTTAAAACTAACTTGTTGTGTTCTGTTACCTAAATATGACCTTAACCATTCTAGTACCTTTCCTCTTATTCCGTATTGATATAATTTACCCACTCTATCTTTATCTGCCATTCCGAAAACCCGTTTTAGATCCAAAAATATTACTCCTATAATGTCACCTTAACTAATTATTATTTTCCAATCATCAATTACACTTTGTATTGCTGTATCACATGAGTGATTCATCCTAAAACCCGACTGATGTTCCGTAATAATGTCATTAACTTGTAAATATGTTTCAATTTGCTCTTTTACAACTAATTCCAATACTTTTTCATATATTGGCAATATATTTATTGGTCTACATTCGCTTGCTTTTTTTGGTTTTTCAAGCTTTGGAATTGGTATTATTGTGGATGTTTTACTTAATGATTTGTTAATTAGCCTCAATAATTCCTCCCCTATCACGTAAAAGCATGTTTTCAATATATCACTAGTTATTCTTTCATCTGTCCCCTTCTTACGTGGCAAGTTCATAACAATTCATTCTAATCTGTATATATCTATCAGATCAAAGTTTTCTAAAATTCCCTTGTTTTCTGTAACGTAAATAGTTCTCCGACCGTTCCTACATTCCTCCTTCATAGATTTAACTATCTCATCAATACTCCGTACATAATACAAATTAAACTTATCTGCCAATTTACATTCCCCCATGTCCTGTGATATTTCAAAATCTATATCATTTGTTTCTTCCGCGCCCGCATTTTCTCTTTTTATAACTTCTTTTAGCGTTTTCCACATCATTGCAGGGTCATTTTTATTATCATCTATCATGCTTTCATAATACCTTTTCTTTTCTTTTTACGTGTAATTAATGTAACTCTCATATTTATTTCTATTTTTAATTGTATCCAATCTTGTTCAATACATGTATGCATCGCTCTAATATACGCTTCGTCCCTTCTCTTTATAGCTATTCTGATCTGATCCGAGTACCATTTTTTCCCTTTCCATATTTTTGGAATCTGAAACTTCTTCTTTGGTGCTACTGTATCTAATGCACTTACTATACTCTGAACAAATTTTTTTGCTCTTACGTTCACATCTAAATCATCTCTATATTCTGTTCTTTTTTCTATTGCTTTCAACAATTCACCTATATGCAATTTTCTATAATCTCTACTAATAAATTCTCTGTATTTTTTTCCCTCGTTGCTTATAACTGGTCCAACATTTATCCACGAATGATCTGTTATCTTTGGTGTGTCATATACTTCACAGTTCACCTTATCGTCTGCAAATACTAAATCTATCAAAGTTTTACTATCTTTCGTAACTCTCGTAGGATTATCGATATAGAGTTTCATACCTTAGTATGACATTTCTGTTGTTAACTTTTTCGCATAAAACGAATCCTTCTTCTTTCATTTTCAATAGTTCCATTATATCCTCTAAAAATCGTATGAAATCCCTGTCCGATGCACTCTGTGAGTAGTACACAGTAGAGACCACACCTCTGAATACCTTATCTCTCACTTCTATCGCTATACACCAACAGTTAGATATTATCTTTTCTCTTAATATCAGTTCATATTTAATATCGTTTCTTATATATAACATAACTCTCCCTGTGTTTCTATTTTCCGAATCACATCTAGCGACACTATAACCTGGCACGTTGACCTCATTGTCTTCAATATCTGATGTCAGCCTAGTCTCCGATAGCGCCAGTAGGGCCGGGTTCATCCTCTTCGTAATCCTTTCATGGATTTCATCCTGATGTGCCATCACATTCTGGGCGTTTGTGTATATAATTGCCTCTTTTCGTAATTGCTATCTGTTGGAATTCCAGCCTTTTTTTTTCCTCCGCTATTGCTCTGATGTACGTTGGACACTCCATACTCAGACCGTCATATCCATCATTTATTCTGAGGTTGTACGTCTTATTTTTGTACACACAATTTATACATTTTTTTTTGTTATCGTGCATTCATCAGATTTGTTATTTCCTGCACACTTATGACAAGTTTCCTGTCTTATACAGTTTTGGGCAATATGGTAATAACCCCAACATTTAAAGCATCTTCTCACACTGTAATGGTTAAATACCACACATTTTTTCCATCCAATATTTATTTTTCTTCTTCTTAGCATTAATTCATGTGTTTCTTCATCTACCTCGAGTATTATCGAGCCTTCTTCTTTGTTACATCTTCTAGTTTTAGGTTTTGTAATCCTCTTCACTTTTATGTAAAATCCTTCTTCTTTCCTATCAATATTGTTCTGCTTCTTGCTCGTGTCTATTAAGTTCCCATCTTCTTATTCCATTTCATCTTCATCAATATTTATAATTTTAAGCTTTGGTTTTATCTTCTTTGGTTCCGCGATCTCAAAGACTTTCCCTAGCTTTTCACTCACTGTGCCTATCAGCTGCTTTATCTCTCTCACACTCTTGCACCCAAGTATTACTGATCGTTTACCTCCTTTCCTGAGTTTTGTTATACCTACAGCTACATTTTTTATTTCCACTTTCCTTTTACTATTTTCTTGGTTGTTTCACTCTCCTGCGCTTCCTTCGACTTAACAATCAGTATAATTTCTTTCTTTCCTTTTACCATCTCACTATAACTTTTTTGTCCTCTTGAAATTTTTGTTTCATCTCTTCTAGATCCTGTTTGAAGGTCCCCAACTCCTCCCGGATTATTTGCTTTATCATCATTTTCATTTCATTTTTATATACAACCTCCTCCTTTATTTCTTTCACTGCATTCACCAACCAGTGTATCTTTACATCCATGTTCGATTGCCTGCTGCTGCTGTTGCTGTTGCTGTTGCTGTTTCCCGCTGTAGTTGCTGCTGTTCTTATGGATCCTGTCGATCCCAGTCTTCCTCTACCATTCCCCGTCACATGTGTCCTCCTCCTCTCTCTTTTTATTCTGCTAGAAGGGGAATTTCCTGAAATGAACCTTCGCATTTCACTATAAGTCTTATGTTTACTTGCACATCCCGGATGGAAGAAACTCTTTGTACACTTCCTGCAGAGCATCTGTATTCAGCATATTCGGCTTCAATCATGTCGGCGTTACCGACCGCTGCCACCGATGTATATCACCGTTATCGGCAGATAACGGTGTGACTTTCAATTAATACCTTCGCACCCGCACTCTTTGACTCTTACACGTTGGCACTTTAATGGCTACCTGATCAGCTTTTGTCGCTAAGTAACATACAAACTAATTCATGCATCACATCCACTATTTACCATTTTCCGACTAGATAACATCAACTGATGTACATTGTCTATACCGGAACCTCTATGACAGATTCTTGCACTCACTAGTCCTCTCTATTCACCATACAAACTACAACTTTACGGAGCGATGTGACACGCGTCAATTCACGTCAAGAGAGAGAGAGAGAGAGAGAGAGAGAGAGAGAGAGAGAGAGAGAGAAAATGTCAGTTATCACAGTCCTGAAACCGAAGCATCAGCAAAGGCTGCGACAGAACGAAGACGGAGCTCTCGTCTTTGTTTCATTAACGTAGCAGATCATGGAATACGTGCCGATGTCGATTAGCAGCGAAGCATCAGAGCTTGGTAAGTAAAAAATAGAAAACAATTCAAAAATCGTGATTTTAAAACATGTAATATTTATTTTCAATTATAAAAAATAATGTCTTGCAGAACGAGCAGCCTCTGCATATAAACCGACACCGAGTGTTCGTTAATCGTGTTATGGAGATTGAGAGGAGGATACATACACTGTACAGATTGATTTAGCTTCCGAAAAGAAAAGTGTCACCCGCCATCCTCATCCGCAGTTGACGTCGGTGGTAGCAGATCATCAACGCTGCCAACTTTGTATGATGAGACGATGCATATCAGATAAGACAATATCGATTATTCTGTACACGTTGTTTTTATTGACCAGTGCGTTTAATAAGATACCTGCTTTATTCTTTTTTCAGAAGTACACTGTGTTGACAACACCCGCAGCGAAAAATAATTGAAAAGCAATATTACGAGTGATAATACAAATTAATTCCTTATAGTGATAAAAATAAAATGAACGGTGGAGGAATCTCCAAGCGCCGGTTACCGTGTTTAAAGGGCTGTTGCATACGACGGTAAATGTGTAAAGTGCTTTCTCTCTCTCTCTCTCTCTCTCTCTCTCTCAAAATGTGTTTTTTCTTGTTTCAATCCGATGTGTAATTTCTCGAGATATTCGCAAAAATCAGGTTTCTTGCGATTACAGCGCCATCTATCACGAATCGAAAAAAAATGTTTGAGATAAGAGTTACTTTTTTTTTATGGGGAATCCGAATCTGCAATAAAAAATGGGAGTTCCCATTTACGATTTCAAAGTTGCCCCCACCCCCACCCCAGGGGGTGGCGGTGAGGGGTTGACTTTAGTGTCATTGGATGACCCTCTTCCCGGCGAACAAATTTTATTGAGAATTTTTTTTGATCCGATGCGTAGATTTCGAAATATTTCAATGTCTTCAGATAAATCGGCCACCCTGTATAGTACTCGTAGCTCCAAAGAAAATGTTTAAAATTCCAAATGTATGGTATGGGATAAAGTGGTTTTCCAATAAAATTAGATTAGCAGCAGGGATTAGGGATGAAGCTCATTGTAAAGCAGTTTATACGAACGCAGAACACGATTGGTTGAAGTTAAAGAACGAGAGAAATGCTGTAGTTAAACTTATTAGAGATAAAAAGAAAGAATATAATGAAAATATGATAGATCAAAACAAGAATGAACCGATGACAATGTGGAAAACTTTAAAAGAAGTAATTAGAGGCGAACCAATGGAACGAAATATTATAGAAAATATAGATTTTGAGATACTGGATAACATAAATGGATGCAATATAGCGAATAAGTTTAATTTATTTATATACAAAGTATTGACAATATAGTGAATTCTAGAGAAAGAGATGGGAGAAAATTCGGTAAAAGAACTATTTATGTCATAGAAATGAGAGACACTATAGAAGATTTTGAAATTATTGAAGCAAAATATTTACAGAAAATTGTTACGAGCTTACCCAACAAAAAGGGAACAGAGGAGGGAACATCGAGTGAGTTGCTGAAATCAATATTTAATGTGATAAAAAATGAATTTGTAGGTATAATTAATGATTCATTGAGAACTGGTCAGTGTCTAAATGATTGGAAAGCGTCAACGATTATACCGATACCAAAAGTAGGCAAGCCTAGGACTGCTAGTGAATACAGACCAATTAATATTCGTCCGATATATGGAAAGTATTAGAACTTGTAGTGAAAGAGCAATTGGAAATATATTTAGAAAGTAATGACATCATTACAGAACATCAGCCGGGTTTTAGAAAACAACACTCGTGTGAAACTGCGATTCAGACGATTATGGACGAATGGAAATTAATAATCAGTGAGGGAGAAATGGTAGGAGTAATATTTATGGACCTGAAGCGAGCGTTCGAGACGGTAAATAGAGAAAGATTAGTAGAAAAATTATACCAGTATGGAATAAGAGGAAATGTTTTGGAATGGTTTCAGTCATATTTGGAGAATAGAACGCAAAAAGTGCGTTTTGGTGACATAGTATCCGGACCAATTGAAACTAGATACGGAGTCCCGCAGGGTTCTGTATTGGGGCCTTTACTGTTTACTATATACATAAATGATATAGTTAAAAGTTGTCCAGAAGGACGTAATATAAAAATGTTCGCTGATGATACCATATTATATATAACTGGTGTAAATTGCGAAGAAGTCGAACAAAAGATGAATATGATGCTTAATTTAGTTGGAGAATTGATGAATGCTAACGGATTAAAATTAAACGCGAGTAAGACAAAATATATGGTTGTGAGAAGTGTAAGAAAAGAAGTAAGGGCAAACATTGCGGTAAAGTGTATCGATGGAACACCAATAGAACAAGTAGAAAAAATAAATTACCTCGGCGTAATTATTAATAGTAAATTAAGATTGGAAGAACATTGTGAATATGTGTTGAAAAAAATAGGCAAAATACAAGTTTTTTGAATAGAATAGGTAATAGTTTATCAGCGTATACTAGGTGTATTGTATATAAATCGATCATTGCACCTCATTTTGAATACTGTGCGACCTTATTAATTGATATGGGTAAAACGCAGATAAATAAACTGTAGACGTGATACCAAAGTTGAGTGTAGGTTGCGAGCGTTGCAATTCATGTCCGTGAGACAGAGGCTACGCTATAATACGAGTATATTTGTTTATAGGTTAAAATTTCATCGCATGGCCCTTTCTCAAGAATTAAGATCATCATTGATAATTTCCTTAATTTTTCCGCTATTAGACTACTGCTGCCTAGTTTATAACAAGCTGACTGAGGAATTGAATTTAAAATTAGAACGTCTCATCAATTACAATATACGTTTTGTTTTCGATCTTCGATGCGATACTCATATCACTCCGTACAGGCGACAACTTGGCTGGGTTACAATTAAATCGCGGCGTCTGTACTTTCTTGGTATTTCAATGTATAACATTATACATCAGGAAGCACCAACATATTTATTGGCTCTGTTCAGTCAACAGAGGGATACTCCTGAACGTCAGTTAAGGAGACCTCGATCGACTTTTTCTGTGCCAAAGCATCGCACAACTACTTATAGAAACGCATTTTCTCTCTCGGGCATTTATTATTGGGAGAGCTTACTATCGCATGACACTTCGTCTTCTAGTCTAGAACTGTTTAAGATTCGTCTCCATACTCACGTTTTTTAATCATGTTGATGTAAATTAGTTTTTATTTTGTTCACGATAGCATAGTGACAGTATAGTGACAGTCGATATCAATTTGCAACTTATAACCTAATTCTATTTTTATTCTTAATTTTATACTTTTTAGAATTACTTTTAAGTTTATTATTATAAGATTCTTATTGTTTTAATTGCATTTTTGTATAAACTAAACTTATTAGATTTAACATAGCTTATTCTAGTTTATAAAAATATTATTATATTATATTATATTATATTATATTATATTATATTATATTATTGTCATAAATATTTGCCAAAGACTTGCCAAGGCATAATAAAACAATCAATCTCTCTCTCTCTCTCTCTCTCTCTCTCTCTTTCTCTCTTGGTGGAGTATTCTTGTATATAGATAGAAGGATTAAATTTGAAATAATAGCCATAGAAAATTGCGATAAAAATTGGTGGACAATGACAGTAAAAATTAAAGATAACAACTATGAAGGAATAATTATGGTAGTGTATCACTCACCGAATGGTAAAGATGGTAGTGTTATTGACTTTCTTGAGGAAACCTGTATCAGCAACATGCAGAATGATAATGTTATAATAATGGGTGACTTTAACATAGATATGAAAGTAAATAATTATACTCAAAATAAATTAACTAGAATAATGAATTCTGTAGGGTTAAAACAACTAATAGGAGAAGCAACCAGAATTGTAATGAATTCTGAAACAATAATAGACTTAGTTTTTTCTAATGTTGAGATGGAAACTGAAGTATAGTATGAACCCAAGATAACGGATCATTCAGCAATCGTGTTGTACTGGAACGTAAAACTGGTAGCAAATGAGAGCAAAATTATTACATACAGAGACTATAAGCGAATGGATATAGATAGATTTCAAATAATGATAAGCACTCGTTTAGATGCTATAGAAGGAGAGAGTATTAATATATTTGCTAATTCGATGGTTAAAGAGATTATCAAATGCCTTGATTTAACTGCATCACGAAAAACAACTCTACTAAAACAGAAATTGCAGGGAAAGCGATGGTTTTTTGCGTACATACAGCAATTGATAAAGCAAAGAGACAAAGCACATAAAGTAGCTCGTGTAAGTAAGAATGAATATGACTGGGAAGTATACCGACAGACAAGGAATAAAACTGTGGATATTTGTAGGAAAGGAAAAAAAGACTATATAGAAGAAAAACTTAAGAAAAATAAAAAGGATCCGAAACTAATGTGGGGGGGGGGGTATTAAAAGGCATGTTGAATGGTAAAGTAACTGATAAAGAGTATAAAGAAATACAATTTGAAAACAATATAATTAGTAATTTAGAGGAAATGGCTGATAAATTTAACTGTTATTTTGTGGACAGTATTAGGGCGCAGACATACATAAATAGTAGGGAAGATTGCATAGCAAATAGAAAATATACCGACTGCGTTCTAGAAGTATTTAAGTAGATAGGCTAGGCCGGTTCAAGCACACCACCTGGGCAGGTGCAAATTTACCTGTGCTCGGTCGGTAATTATCCTAGAAACCTACTTTACCCACAAATGGCAATGACCGCCTGTCGGTAATTATCTTCCATCGGTATTGTTGACTGTTAGATAGCGCTACAGTCGCATAGAACCAGAACCTAACTTTGCCAGCAAAAGGTAATGACCGCCAATCGATAATTATCTTATGTCGAAATTTTTGTCTGCTAGATGGCGCTACTGTCGGATAGATCAAGATCGATATTTCCGTAATGGTTGCATGGTATCCTGTTAGATGGCGAGAGGTTCTATGTAGACTTACTGTAGTCGTGTACTGACCCGCCTCCCCTACAGTCGGTAACTCACTAGATCATGGTCGATAAATGCGCCTGCATCTACCTTACCAACGAGCACACTGTATCGATCACTGTAGATAAGTGACCTATCAACTCACAGTGAGACCTCGCGGGGTATTTGGGACTGGGATATCCAGATATCGGGATATTCGGAGATTCGATACCTTTGTTGATATTTTACCGACAGTCAGAAATTATCTTACGTCGGTAAGGGAGACTTTATCATGGTAAGGCAGACGTTATCATGGTAAGACAGACTTTCGCTCTGCTGTCATCGCTTTCGGACAGAGTGCGCCACAGGAGGATTCGAAAGAATTCGAGATAAATAGTGTATCAACTTATGTCATTGATTTTAGTTGCATTTTTAACGATAACTATTTTTACCCCACCCAATTAGCATACCCAATGCTAGACCAATATTTTTTTCATTGGTTGGGTTAGTCCCCACTTTTTTCTTTCGATAGCCTATATAAGCCAAGCTGTAACGAAGAGGATCATTCAAGTGTGAACCTCTCGACGAGATGAATAAACAAAGGGTGAGTTTTCTATCGCTTCGCTATATAGTGCAAACATATATATTTTATAGATTTCTATATCAATTTTTTTAATTTTTAGATTCCAATGAAATGCTGGGATGAGCATCTCAAAAATTGGCGAGACCCTCGCCACCCGATTCTGGAGATACCTCTACCACCTTTCGAGGAGACAAGGAAAAAATTAAAAGTGAGCATTTACTATTAAATTTTCAGTTTAAAAATATTACTATTAAATTTTCAGTTTAAAAATATTACTATTAAATTTTTATTATTCTCTACTTCTTATTTTGCAGATACCATTCGAAATAGAATACCAGGACGGTAAATTAAGGACGCATCCATGGAAGGTGCTGACCGCCAAACCAGAGATCGCCTTGTTGATGGAGATGTTATTCATGCCGCCGCCACCACCTCCGCCGATGCCATCTCCTGAGTCAGCACCGATGCAACAGGCTGCACTACATAAGCCGAAGATAATATTCGATTCAATAATCGCGCCGGACTTGTTGCGAGTGCTGATGCAGCTGCCACCACCACCGCCGACGTCTTCTGTACCAACCACGATGCCCCCGCTGGAGATCGCGTTCAAGATGATGCAGCAACCACCGCCACCTCCCGAGCTGGACCCGTTGGAGATGCTGATGTCGCCGCCACCGCCACCGTCGTCTCCTGAGTCAACCTCGATAAACGAGCCAACCTCGATAACCGAGTCAACCTGGATAACCAAGCTGGAGGTGATTGAGCAGCAATCATTATCAACGAAGCCGAACCTGCATCATTCATCAGCACCCTCGCTGGGACTGCTGCAAGATGACCTACATCTTAGCAGTGAGGATGAAGATGATGCTTTGCTGCAGCGTTCAACCACGGTGACGAAGCCAGCGGTGACGAAGCCAGCGGTGAAGGAAGGAAGAAATGTTTACGTCTCTCCTCGTCGTCAAGTGTCGGCAGTAAACATTCGAGTGGAAGAGGCAACAGTCCGCAAGCACACATGGCCAGCGCTTTGTCGCCCAAGGGTTCGTCGCCTACTACAATCTCTGAACAGTCAACCGACGTTGTCGTCGCCGCTGCTGCCAGCCACAGTTGTCGAGGCATCGTCGAGGCAGCGTCGAGGCTTTGTCGAGACGATCTCCCTACCACCGCTACCGCAACCAGACTGCAAGAGAACTGCAGTGAACAAAGGGTCTAACGAGAACATCCCTCCGCATCATCGTACGACGGCGGTTATAGAATCACAGTCAACTGACCCGTTAGCGCGAAAACGTACTCGGTCAAGGACTTACACATCAAAGGATCGATTTAATACTATGCTAAAAAAGTTTACAAATCGTACAAGAAGATTTTTATTTTTATGGAAATATAATACTAGTTTCAAATTTTTTATTGATAAAGTTAATTTAACATTAATATTTTGTAATCAGGTTTTTAATATTTCAGCGTAATAAAAAAGAGTTTAACTTTATTCCTCAGCTTTTCTCATTTTCGCATGCATTATAAGATATTAATTTAAAAATAATATAGGCCATTCGGAATTTGAAGATTTTCAAATATCTTGCCAGTCTATTTTTTTTTTAAATTGCGAGCCGGAGAGCTTAGAGTCGGAGAGCCTAGTGCTTCACACGCGAGATCTTTACGAACCGCTCAGCTAAGTCGACCGTCAACTGCCCTCTCTCCATCGCTGCCTAGAGAAGGGATGTGCTGATGTTTTGGGTCCGTGGCTATCCACACGAGGTTGCGAAGGAGGATATATTGAGAGAACATCTACACCAACAGAGATGCTTGACAATCCACAGGCGGTTATTGCGAGCGCGTCTATACCGACAGAGATGTTTTGAGACCCAACCGATAACTGCAGAGAATTTATCATGACTCGATATTAAATATGAGCTTCATCGAAACCACTGCTGATAATCGAACTTATAGAGTAGAGCAGTTATCCTGAGAACAGCGACTGTAGTTAATTCACAATGATTTTTCGGCATAGTCGTTTAATTTCAGCTCGATTTCTAGTTCCGAAGAGAAGGAGGGTGGAGGAGGAGCATTAATTTGAGAACAATTTTTTAATTTATAAAAATAACGTAGAATTTTTTATCGTCGAGTGTACAGAGCTCATGAGTAAGTATTTACAGTGAGAAAGCACACTCGTCGTAGTAGCCTTTCAGAGTAGTTGTATCATTTATGATGCAGTTGACCGTTGGGTTTGCGATGATTCCACTAGATGACGCAACCGATGCCATCTGTTTGCGTAAGTCAAGAAGCCACGTTTTCATCATACGCACGTTGTGAGCTGCGCAGTGGGGAGGTCCATTTCATGATTGGATGATTCGTACATGTGATGTCGGTATTAGTTGGTAATACTGCCAACGCGGGACATCCCAGGTCTTCGATATTGCAAACGTTTGGAAGAATTCTATCCAGCCAACGTTTCTTCTCTAAGCCCCTGATATAAATCTTGCTCGCATCGCGTAGAAGGCTGATAAGAGTCTCGCTGATTTCATCATATGGTATATCACCGTTGCGGTGGGGGATGCCAGGGGATGCCATGGTAATTTGCTTCCAGCCACCGATTTTCGCTCTTGTATTTGACCGGCAGGAAACTCCATTTGTGTGGCGGTTCAAACAGGTAGACTGATGGTAAGGTATCATCGTCGAGAGGAATGACAGCCATCTCTTTGAATACGAATTCGTTGAAAGGTCGCTTGAAGCCTTGGACGTCTACTATGTACTCCATGATGAATAAACTGATGCCAACAGTCACGCTTCCAGCTCTTTTATACCCGTTTGCCCCCTCTACAGTAAGCTATTGTACAGTCACGAACGATCGCTACATTCGGGGATATCGACCAATCAGCAACGACTTTGTAGCCCCCCACCACTTTTTTAGATTCAAACGCAGGCATGAACAACGAATGCATTCATGAATATCGACCAATTAGCTACGAGTTCGATACATCTCACTACTTTTCGTGGGGATGAATGTAAGTTCTTCTGCAAGAGAGGCTCATTCCGAAGCGACCGTTCAATTTACTCCAAAGTCGCTCTCTTCAAAGCGAAGTATTTCGAAAACTTGGACCAGAATGGATCTCCAGGAGTGCAATGTAGTCATGAAGACGTGGGAGGATGTCTTGGAGCTTCTTCGAACTCGAAAATAAGATGAGATCGCAGAATGGATCAAATGGCTTGCTGCAGTTATCAAATCCATAGAAAAATTATTGGTGGGGTCCACAGCTGCTGAACGTCAGAAGTATCTGTTCATGATTGGTTTCCTGAAAGGTATCGAAATCAAACTAGAACGTTTGATAAAACAAGGTTCAGGCTTGCAGAGGACTGATGAAAAAGGAATCTTGAGGAATCGAGTGAGATGGTCGAACCTACTATCAGCTTTCAAAGAGCGCATCAAGACAGGAGTTATCACCAACTTAAAGCACGTCGCTGTCAATTTATTCTTGGAAGATTGCTTGACACTTTTCGGTGAAGAAATAAAAAGTATCTTGAAGATCCAGAAGACGGCAGTCAAGGTATATGCAGTACTAGCAGCAAAATGTAAGGTAATGAAGAATGATGAAGAAATTGTTGAAGTGAAGCACTTCAACACGAAAGCTGAAGCGATTTATCCAACAACTTCAATCAAAGATTGGTTTACTGTCAACATCCAAGCACCGATTCAGAGGGAAATTGAAGAATTTGAGCTACAAGATTCCGGATGGACGCTGTATTCTATCATCAATCTCACAGTAAACATCAACATGTTGAATCCAATGCGAGGTAGCTCCTATATAGATCTCCCAATCGAGATTCAAAATAAGAATGCATGTGTCAATGTGAAAAATTTTGACAACATGTGCTTTAAGTGGGCTGTACTATCGGCATTACATCCGGCAGTACATAATCCTAATCGAGTTTCTACATACGAGAGATATACGCATGAGCTCAACTTCACTGGTATCGACTTCCCAGTGATGCCACATCATCAACAAATTTAAGAAGAATAATGGCATATCAATCAACATCTACATTCTGAAGAAACGAATGAGAAAGTTCGTGACCACTCCTCTGCATGTAACGTCTACGAAGAAAACTCTGCACGTTAACCTTCTTCTCATGCAAGATCACTACGTGGATGAGCACGAAGAGCAAGAAAAAGAAGATGCTGACAGAGTATACAAACTACCGAGATTCCATTACGTGTGGATCAAACACTTGTCTCGTTTAGTCTCGATACAGCTATCGAAACGTATCCACAAGCATCATATTTGTGACCGCTCCCTGCACTACTTTCGTAACGAAGACAAGCTTACCACACATGAAGAGTATTGCAGGAAGATAAACAAATGCAAGGTTATGATGCCGTCAGTAAAGAAAAAAATTCTTCGCTTTAAAAATCATAGCAATAAAGAGAGAGTGCCTTTTATTGTCTACGCGGACTTTGAATGCTTACTCAAACGGATCCGAGATGAAAACGCGTACCAAAAGCACGAAACGTTCAGCGTTGGATATTACCTAAACTGCAGTTACGATACCGCGAAATCGAGCTACTGCAGCTATAGAGGTGTGAAGCCTGCGGAATGGTTCGTGAGGGAGCTGCAACAATTGGCCACGGACCTCGAAGAGCTGTACATGAATCCTAAGCCTATGTCGAAGCTGTCATTCGAGCAGAGAACACAGTTTCATATGGCAACTACGTGTCATATTTGTAACAGGAATTTATCCTTCAACGATCGAGTCCACGATCACTGCCGTTTGACTGGACAGTATGTATTTTGGCAACCCTTTTTTACTTAAATAATAATAAAGATAGAAAATATAATACATATTTATGTACACCTAGATACAGAGGACCGGTACATAACGAGTGCAACTTACTTTATCAAGACTCACGAGTGATACCCATGGTCTTCCACAACCTCACGAGATATGATTCACATTTTGTTTTACGTGAAATCGCAACATGCTTCGATGGTCGTGTGGATATACTGCCACAAACGAAGGAACGTTACATCGCCTTTCAAAAGCATATTGATGGAAGCGATGTGAGTTTTCGATTCATCGACTCGTTCCGCTTTATGGCTTCATCGTTAGAAAAACTAGCTTCATACCTTACGGAATTGAAGATTGTTAGGCGCAAATTTCCACAACTTCCTGATGATAAGATTGAGCTGCTATCGAGGAAAGGTGTATTCCCATATGAATACGTTGACGCTGTACAGAAACTGGATGAGCATAATCTTCTGACTAAAGAAGATTTCCATAGTACGCTGAACGACAGTGACATCACAGACAACGATTACGAGCCCGCAAAGAGAGTGTGGCAAGAGTTCAACATTCATGACTTGGGTGAATATTCAGATCTCTATCTGAAAACTGATGTTCTCCTCTTGGCTGATGTCTTTGAGAATTTTCGTGACAATTGCATCAGAGCGTAAGGTCTGGACCCTGCGCACTACTACACAACACCAGGTTTCACGTGGGACGCTATGCTTAAGTTCACACGGATTGAGTTGGAGCTTTTCACGGACTTGGAGATGCATCTGTTCGTTGATCGAGGAGTGACGGGTGGCGTGAGTCAGTGCTGCAACCGTTATGCCAAAACGAACAACAAGTATATGGACAATTATGAGCCTCAAGAGCCCACCAAGAATCTCATGTACTTTGACGTCAACAATCTTTACGGTTGGGCGATGATGGAATCGCTCCCATATGGAGACTTCACATGGGTGGAAAATCCAGAAAATATTGATTTTCAAACGATCGAGGACGATGCATTAGAAGAATACATCCTGGAAGTCGATCTGGATTATCCCGTGATCCTTCACGACACCCACCGAGACTTACCACTATGGCCTGAACACAAAAATGCACCAGGTTCAACGCAGATCAAACTGATTACAACATTAGACTTCAAGAGCAACTACGTTATCCACAATCGGCATCTAAAGCAGGCGCTCAAGTATAGTCTACAACTCAAACGTATTCATCGAGTGTTGAAGTTCAAACAGAGGCCGTGGTTGAAATCCTACATTGACTTAAATAGCGATATGCGGAAACAAGCAACGAATGATTTCGAGAAAAATCTCTTCAAGCTCATGAACAACGCAGTGTTTGGCAAGACGATGGAAAATATTCGTAAACATGTGGATGTAAAACTCGTCACACGCTGGGATGGACGCTATGGTGCTGAAGCCCTTATTGCGAGACCGACATTCCACAGCCGATCAATCTTTAAAGAGAACCTCATTGCTGTACAGCTTTTGAAGACAGAGGTATATCTCAACAAGCCAATCTACATAGGTCTCTGTGTGCTGGACTTGTCGAAAGTGTTAGTCTACGATTTCCACTATGATTACATGAAAACGCAATTTGCCGATGATCACTGCAAGCTCTTGTATACCGACACCGACAGCCTTCTCTATGAGATTCAGTGCCCTGACATATATGACATCATGAGACGAGATATCCAGAAATTCGATACCTCTGATTATCCAGCTGAGAATCAATTTGCACTACCTCAAGCAAATAAAAAAATCGTTGGATTGATGAAGGATGAGTGCAATGGGCAGATTATGACAGAATTCGCTGGTCTACGCATCAAAATGTATAGCGTTCGAGTAAATGGTGATGATTATATGAAGAAGGTAAAAGGTGTGAAAACAGGGGTAGTGGAAGCAACCATAACCTTCGATGATTTCCATCAATGCCTTTTCGAGGGATCAACACAGTGTCGAGAGCAACGAGTCATAAGGTCACGCATGCACATTATCTATACAGAAAAACAAGTAAAGCTCGCATTGAGTCCTCATGATGACAAACGATATTTACTTGCTGATACCATGGATACGCTGCCTTGGGGATACTACCGGATACCGCAAGACATGTTGAAACCGGCTTCGATCGTGTCGTAACGAGCCTACTCCCTAGTCTTGCATACACACCCCACTCTTACATATACATCCCTACTCTTACATACACACTCTAGTCGTCCAATCAACGACTTCAATTTCCTTCTCCGCGACTGCCTGCTGCGGAAGCCCAATCAGAGACTTGGGTGCAACCCCGTTGATCAATCAGTGACTCGAATCTCCTTCTCCATGGTTGATCGGTGATGGGTGATACCACTATATGAAGAGCGTGACTGCAGCCAGTTCCATCAGACCTTCGCCGTCAACTGTTCACAATATGTACTCGTTGATCCATTGATACCTTGGGGATACTAAAGGATACTTCAGAACCTGAACCAGACTTGTATTGGAAGCAGTTCACAATCAACTCTATCAGACGGAACCCGCATCAAACACATTGGAACCTGTTGCTCACCACTATCACATACTCGCGTCCATGTTCTACAGTCAACTTCATTAGACATTCACGATGGACATTGAAGCACTCAAAAAACTCGCTGGTCAAGACGATTACCTCCCAACGAAAGCAATCGTCGATCTGCAGATCAATAAAATGCATAAAGTCACCGATTTGCGCCAAGTGACGACTAAATATCGACAAAAAACCATTGCCACTCTCGACAATGAATTCCAAATCTTTCTATCTAAATGTGTTTCTGCGGCATTTGAAAAAGATCAGGCTCTGTTCAGTAGCATGAAGGAAACGGTCACACATGGCACATTGCATCTAAACTGTATTGAAAACAAGAAGAAAAACCAAATCGAATTGGTTATTTTGTGATGTGTTTATTTTACAATGAATAAAAAAGACATTTTTTATTATACATAAATGCTGACTCATTATTTCACTCCTGTAGTTAATTCTGCGTTATTTATCCAGCTATTATGCGAATTGTCAAATCCCAACCATTTGACATAAGCACGATTTCCACGTTTCTTGAGAATCTTCTCCACGAGATAGACATCTGGATAATTGGCCTTCAGTAATTCTTCATTATAAAAACCGCCAGCGATGGGTTCATCTTGGTAGTCCTTCAGCTTGTACGTCGCGGGTGTCATCCTCATTACTCGACTCACAGTGAAAATTTCCGTTGACCAATTGGGTATGTAGCCTTTCTCGAAAACGTGTTTGTTCTTGCTCACTCGCACCTTGTCACCGATTTTGAATTTCACTAAACGGTTTCTTCGTTCATTGGTAGTAGAAAAACGTTGAATTAGTGCTTCAACAGTGTCCGCTGTGACGTTCCTCGGCTTCATACTAATAGTTCGATGCTTCGTGTCGTTGTATGTCGCCACGAGATCGTCTAAAATGTCTGTCCATTTATAAGATCCGTATAGACTAAATTTCATCCACATTTTATTCTTAAGGGTACGATTAAAGCGCTCCACTATAGATGCTTTAAGATTACTATATGTAGAAAAGTGATTGATGCCGTGGCGTTTCATTAAATTCTGGAAAGTCTTATTATAAAATTCTTTACCTTGATCAGTCTGGAGATTGGTAGGTACTCGTCTATCTTAAGAATCGAATCCATAGCTGCGGTAACATCCTGACCGGTTTTGCGCTTCACCGGTACAGTCCATGCAAACTTGGATACATCGATTATTGTAAGCAGACATCTGTATCCTTTGTTTTCTCGAGCGTACGGTTGCATCTTAACAAGATCAGCTTGCCATGTCTCATCAATATCACGTATATCAAACTTGCGACGTAAATAATTGCGACGCGCAGGCTTATGTAATTCTGCTACTAGTCTTCGATGCTCCATTTCGAGGAGTGCACCTGATTGACGCCTCAAAGGCTTTAGTGTCATGGACTATCAAGTCTATATAACTCTAAAAATATTTATTTCAGTATTCTTTGATGGCTTGATCTTGAAGAATCTCTTGAGGAGTGTGCGCAAGCAAGGAACCAATAGCCTTTGCGTTACGAACTGCTAATTCTAAAGTCGTAGCAATGTTTATCTCAATATGCTTTATTCTCTCTTTTACTTGCTCTTGAAAAACCTGTATTTTCAACTCTAAATCATCCAATTGCTCACGTTGATGAGTTGTAGCCTGAAGCAATGTACTTAACTCGTGTCGAATTAGTTGTTTAGCGAGATTCAAATTGACAGCATCATTTAGTTCATGTGATTCACCAACGTTGCAGAGTCTCCTATTTTCAGTATCGTAGTTTCCGCTTGTAGTGAGTTTGAAACAAAATCCTGGTGGACACCGTGAGCCCTTAGTACGTCCAAAATACCGTCCGAACACGTCGACGCTCATTATTCAACTGAGTATATTCACACATGTGTCACTGCTAATAAACGATTCCAGCTTCACGCAATTCCTCAATGAGTGAAACGATTTCATTCGTATGACTGGGGTTGTCTGCTGAACTTTCAGCTAGCAATAAACGTAATCGATCTACCAGCTCGTTGGGGTTATCCCAATACACATAATCCATTCGTGTATCTCGTCGTGCAATCTTGTATCGTGGTAATGAACCGCCAGTAGATTGTCTCTTTCGAGTTGATGTAGAAGCACAAATTATTGGAGCTATATAGGATTTATATTTTTTACTGTTTTGTCTGTGGACTAGCTCATCAGAATTATAGTGTTTTTTGTGTGCATTTGTTTTAAGTACAATTTTTCCATAATTGTTTACATCTTCATTGCTTATGAAATTCTGATTGGGATCTTTTCTGAACAGCAGTTCAAGCAAACCAATGGTCTTATCATACTTGTTGTTGTTGTCATCATTAATAATAACGTATTCGTTACCAAAACTTACGGTGGAATCACCAATCATAAGTGTACCATCTGGTTGCTTTCGAACTCCATAAGTCATATCGAGATACTTTTTACGATTTTTATCGAGTAAGTTCTAATATTTCTCAATAGTTGAATATGGTTGATCAGATTTTTTCTTTGTTGATGCTTTCTCATCATCATCATCATCATTATTATCATTATCATCATCATCATCGGTGAATGCAGTTTTAAATGAATTATCCTGCTCCTCCTTCTCTTTCTTGGGAATCCATTTTTTTAATTTCATGTGTATTTGTGTCAGTAGCACTAACAAGTTTTTTTAGTAGCTTCACGATTGGTTTGAATGTTTCACCCCAAGCTTTTCCCATAATCTGCTTACCAGCTTTTAAAAGCTTGTATTTATGTTTAATAGCATTTCTTACTTTTTCTACTTGACAAAGCGTCTTTCTCTCGCGACGAAATTCGTCGGGGATGTTATCGCTTCCACTGCTCATGATGATCTGATTAAGATTTAATCTTTACGCGTGATATATTTGTTGCAAAGCAGTCAAAACCTTTCCTGTATCTACCACAGTCGAGCCCTTGACGATCTTTATCAATTACTAGGAATCCATGATTGGCATCATTCCAACATTTCGACCATAATAAGTCTTTAAACTGCGACTACGTCATGTCAGTATTTATGTCATCATCATAAACATGCTTGAGATTAATATCATCCTGACGAAAGATTACAAGCATGTTAACGTTATCACGTACTAAATGCTTAGGTAATACGACTGACACAAGTAGAAGCATTCAATATTCTTATGTCTACCCATACAGTAAAAGGCTCTAACATTATCTTGTTTCTCGCAGGCTATATCATCAAATATCATGATTGAATTAATAATAGCTTCTTCGGGTGATACTATGCCTTTGGTGAACATTGATCATGTTCACCAAAGGCAAAGAATCCAATACCCTTCATAGGCTTCAGAAGTTTTTCGAGAAACTTGTATTTTGGTTGATTCAATGATTTCGAGTATATGTATACGTTTTCAAATCTCAATCCATTTGGATGTGTAATCAGAGTGAGTCTTTCCACAATTTGATGGGCCACAAAAAACTGCTTGGATACTGTTGGGTAATAGTGGACCATGACGTGTGCGTACTTTATTCCTTTCAGCTAGCTTATCAAAATTCATTACCGGCAGCGAGAGCGGTTGCTCTCTGAAATCCATGTTGACAGCGACTGATGGTTTAGGGTATAAATACTGTGCTTATGTACTCTGAACCTCATTCGTTCACTGCTCTATCCAGTGTAAGCATCATGCCTAAAGGTTGCGGTCTGCTGAATAAAGTCCTCAACAAACTACCTATCGAGCTTTATTTACCGGGCTATCAATACTGTGGACCAGACACGAAACTATCGGAACGTCTTGCTCGTGGTGATCCTGGGATAAATCCTCTAGACGCAGCCTGCAAGGAACACGATATCGCATACTCACAGAATTGTGAAAACATTGAGGATCGCAACAAGGCCAATAAAATTTTAGCTTACAAGGCTTGGCATCGCGTATTTTCAAACGACGCTCGTGTAAGTGAAAAGGTTGCAGCTTACGCTGTTACAAACGCCATGAAGATAAAGGCTAAGCTTGGCATGGGTATAAAGAAAAGGAAGAGGAAGACCAAAAAAGTTGGAGGATTTTTACCTCTTCTTATTCCACTATTTGCTGGATTAAGTGCAACTGGTGCATTGGCTGCTGGCGCTGCTGGAATAGTAAAAGCTGTAAATGATGCGAAAGCTGCAACACAGCAATTGACGGAAAGTCAGGGGCATAATAAGACGATTGAGGCTATCGCGCTAGGTAAAGGTCTCTATCTCAAGCTGTACAAAACAGGATTTGGTGTCCGTTTCGGAGCAAATAAAAAAAAAATTTCAAAGTAAGACTGCCAAACCGTGCTCTGACAGACGCTGATCTACTCAAGTATGCACGGGAAATTCCTAATTTTCGTGGTGTATTTATGAGAAACGACTTACCATCAGATGCATCGCATTATCATGAATCTGGAATAATTAATCTCGACGATAAAGATGGCCCAGGTACTCATTGGGTGGCTTATCGGAAAAATGGCCGAAATGTTGATTACCTTGATAGTTTTGGTGATCTTCAGCCTCCACACGATCTAATGGATTATCTCGGTCCCGATAATGTTATCAAGTATAATCATAAGAGATATCAAAATTTTGATACATATGAGTGTGGGCATCTATGCCTAAAATTCTTATATAATGATCTGTAAGTGGTGCTTATCGTATCAGTCTAGTGTGAACCATCATGGGAGATTCATTGACTCTCAGTTTATCTGGAACATCATCTATATTAGAGGCACAATACCACCACCAATTGAGCTCTCACCTAGCAAGAACTATCTCCTTGGGCTAGTGGAATGACTATCTTTTAATTCTATACCCAACGTCAGTACTGGGAAAAACAAGATCTATGTGTGTAAAGAAGTGATTGTGTTACCTACAGGAAGTTACGAGATTGAAGACATTGATGTGTACTTGCAAGAACAGCTTGCATCTAAACATATTACCATTAGTTTGAAGCCTAATAACAATACTCTACGAAGCGTGATAAAGTGCAGTGAAAACATTGATTTTCGTCCGCAAGACTCGATTGCTAGACTACTTGGTTTTACACATCGTGAGTTACCTGCTCATATCTCTCATAGCTCAGAATTACCTGTTGCTATTCTGAAAATCAATGCATTGCGAGTTGAATGTAATATTACTTCAGGAGCGTACATCAATGGGCATAAAGTTCATACGATCCATGATATCTTCCCGGCAGTACCACCGGGGTATAAGATCATTGAAGTTCCATTACACGTCATTCACCTTCCAATAGCCGTGAGGATCATTGATCATCTGCAATTACGCATAGTCGATCAAGACGGAGAACTAGTTAATTTTCGCGGTGAAGTTATCACCATTAGACTACACATTAAAGAAGCCAAATAGCTAATCATGGAAATCATCTTCAATAATAATAGTAATAATAATAATACTAATACTACTAATAACGTGGAGCAGGCATATAAAAGAGGACTAAAATGTCATCGAGCAACCAGTCACGTTCGAGCCCCCAAGACGATCACACGTCGCAACGCTCAATTCCTAAAAAGTTTAGGGCTTCGAGTTATTGTTGGTGGCAGAAAATAACGTGCGTAATATTTTGCTGCAATGAAGGGGGCGTTACACGTGCAATCAGCCGTCGCATTCGACGAATCCGCAGAGCATTATGAGATACATGCACACCAACCTGCAATAACAGTGATGAAATCCGCATATCCATTCAACATCAAGATCTATGCCTCTTGCCCTCGCGAAGTACTCTACATGTGTGTGGTAAATTGTTGAAAGCGACCGGTGCTGCTGTGACAGCAACGAAGCTGGTGAACAATGCCATTTTACATCTATTTGAGGAAATTCGCTACGAGATCAATGCCATTGAGATTGATAGATGTAAGAATGTTGGTATAACTAGCTTCATGAAAGGCTACGCATCCTTCAATCCTGGTGGAAGCGCAATGATTGAAAATGCTGGTTGGCTTGACGTCGAGGAAACCAAACAGCTCACTAATGATACTGGCCACTTTGATATTTGTATCCCACTCTCCATGATACTTGGATTTGCTGAAGACTATCAGAAAATCATTATCAATATAAAACACAAGCTCATTCTCACGAGATCGCGAACGGATACTGACGCAGTTGTGCAGACTGATCTTGCAGCTCGCGGTTACGAGGAATTCAAGATTGAATTTACACGAATTGAGTGGTTGATGCCATATGTGATGTTGTCAGACAAGTATAAAAGACGTTTATATAGTCAGATTAGAAGAGACATCACTATAAGTTTTCGCACTTGGGAAATGTATGAGTATCCCCTGCTTCCAAGCACAACGAAACATAATTGGACAGTCAAAACATCGAATCAATTGGAAAAGCCCCGTTATGTAATTGTAGCTTTCCAAACCAATCGGAGAATGGTTAAAAATGCAAATGCTAGTTACTTCGATCACTGCAACATTGTCAATGTGAAGCTATTTCTTAACTCACAACATTATCCATACGGTAACCTCAATCTTGATGTGAATCACAATCAATACTTTGTATTGTACAACATGTATGCCAATTTTCAAGCCGTATACTAAACAGAGATCGAGAACCCCTGCTAACGAGGAAAAACTTTATCGAGTATGCTCCATTAATTGTAATCGATTGTTCAAAACAGAATGAGGCATTAAAACAAGCGCCAGTAGATGTTCGTCTAGAATTTGAGTCTAAGACAAATTTTCCGGCGGGAACCACGGCCTACTCTTCAATCTTACATGATCGAATGGTTGATTATAATGTAATAAGTGGTGATGTAACCAAACGTGTATAAAACATTTGTATCCAATCAGCATCAACCTCATGGTTAGATATTTAAGATCTATTGTTGGAGAATCAGCTGGCGCACGGCGATCGATAATCGTCGTGCGCCTACCTGTTGCGCTGTTCTACAACGGGTTGGTCGGCTGAGTCGAAGATAGCCGAAGCGCGGGCTTCGCGAAGCCGAGGATGTGCCTCGTGGGCACGCCGCGTCGAGCGAGAGGATGTCTCTCTCGCTTGACTTCGGTTTCGCTCACCGGCTATCTCGCTCAACTGACTCCAGCGCCCAACGTAAAGTTCATACTCGCAGCCATCTTGGGATTTTCGGCACCTTTTTGCGACACACACCGGCATGGACAGCACGCGCATCTTTGGACTCTCGGACCTTTCATCTACTTCAACATCGGCATCACTCAACTTCACTCAACTTCACTCAACAGGACTCATTGCTCAAGGTAAGAGTGCTATGGCACAATTTGTCGTAATTCAATACCATGGCGGAGTTAATACGGTGCATCATCATTTGGTCTCACTCGTGGCGGGCGTTGCGGCACATGCTGCACACGTTTTTTCTCACCATAATTTGCCAGGTAATTAATACAATTATGCTGGTGCTCATATTCGCTGTGCTTTCCTCCTAAACATCTGCTGGGAAAGCACAGTGACTATGCGTTGCTCATTCGGTGCAGTCTTAATATCTGGTGCATTGAGCTACGCAGTGCTGACTGCGTGGCTGGGTTCACACAGACGAGCCCCCTATAACCTTTATTGAGAGTGCTCTCAGTATTAATTCGCTGCAACTACTCAGCAATACAGTGCTGAGTAGTTGCAGTGAATTACACACAAATTTTTGCACCTCATGGCATCGGCGGGTCGTGCTGCGTAGCTGTTACTACGTTGCACGCACCGCTGGCTCAAGCTCAATCATATTCAGCACACAAGTAATAGAATTGTGTGCTGCTCAAATAATATCCTAAACTCAACTTGTTTATTGATTTTATAATTTATACCTTTTTCTAAATTTATATTTTGAGATGATTTTCTAAATGAAATTGTTTGGTGTTCATTCTTAATTATAGTATCCACACATTTTGTGTTTAAATTGTTTGTATTTCAATAATACCAGGAAGGTAGAAATAAACCACTTCCTCACCATAACAGCTATGTGTCTGGTTTTATTTTCCTCATGCTCGAAGTGAGTACTCACATTCCGTCAATATATTCACAGGTCGGTCAAGCTATCACCGGACGGATTCTCAACATCAGTTTTAGTTGAATTTCTCAACATTTTGGTCCTTCGAGCCGGATACTCGACTCGAGCAAAGAGAGAACCAGGGTTTTCTACCTTCCGCTCTCACCTCTACACATTCTTCGGCTCATCTTGGGATAGGACTCTGCGTAGCCTGTCGCAGGATTCTCATCAACTCATCCTGGTACTCGTCAGCCAAGCAGCTTGGTAAAGTAGCGCTTTGCGAAGTATCTTCGTTCTTTTGTATCATTCCTGTGTTACACTATCATCCTTGCGCACCATGTCTAAGCGCAATCTACCAAACAACGGGACCTTAACGACAAATGTTCATTGCAAGTGTCAGATGGAACGGCACCGGGCACCATCACCAAACGAACGAGTACCACCAGCTAACCTCGTCGGAGGACAATCCGACAGCTCAACGAGCTCTAGCACTCGCAGCGGAGCCCTCCAGCCTAGCTCTGCAGTATAACCGCTACACGTGATCGACTCGTCGCAGTACTACATTTACATCTTGGGGTAAAGTACATCTCTGCGGAGAATCTTCGTTTCTATCTATCACTTTCTCTACTGGTTCCGTGTGCAACAGGACTAACAATGTCTGAGGGAACTCCGAAAGACTCTGGGGTGGCACCTGGAGTTCTGGACGAGAAAATGACATTGGTGGTTCCTGGGGCCGGCGTCATTCCGAGGAAGACCCGATCACCGTTTCGACTGACAACCGAGATGGTGCTAAAGGTCCAATCGCAGCGGCGCCGGAGTGCTCATTTGCACACGGTCATTGCTCTGCTTCACGAGGGCGCAGACTCCCTCTTGCACTCAATTGTAAGATCATAGCACGGAAAACCATGGAGAGGTTGTGCTATAACTGCCTCGGTCGACACAACGCATCGGCTTGCCGATCTACCTGGACGCGCAAGGAGTGTGCAGGGCGGCATCACACCATGCTGCATCCAGCAGCGCCCCCTGCAACGACTTCCAACGCACAACCAACACATTCTCAGACGTCGACGCACCAGGATGTTGCCGCGGTCGTCCTTTTATCGGCACAGCTCACATGGAACATGCACAACCTTATTAGCAACTGCACTCACACATTTACACATCGGCATTGACTCACTAGGCACGACTTCACGTCGATCCTGGATCGGAATTGACAATTATTACGGAAGAGCTCGTCCGTAAACTCAATATCACACGTAAGCACTCATCAATTTCGATCACAGAGATCGGTGGTAGTCACTCAATGCAGACACGTGGTTCGGTTCAACTCACAATGTGCTCCACACACACCAAGGGGAAAGTCACGGTATTGGCTCACATTCTCAACACGATTATTACTTATTTGCCATCATTTGAGTCGCCAGCACGACATGGTCTCACATAGTGAAGCTGAAGCTGGCGGATCCGGACTTTCTGACACCACGATCGATCGACATCATAATTGGAGCAGATATCTATTGACAGGTTATTAAACCTAGTATTCTCAAGGGCACACCATCATCGCCTATCGCACAATTATCGATATTTGGATGGCTTATCATTGGACCAATTTATTCATGCCAACCTGAAGCACTTACTGTTCTTCATGCTGCCATGCAGCACGAGGATCAGGAATTACAGAACGTGCTCACACAATTTTGGGTTCAAGAAGAGCCACCAAAGGACACAGTCGGTCAACTTATACCAGAGGAGCAGGCATGCGAGGATCAGTTTCGCAACACGCATCAGTGTGTTACTACAGGCCGATACATCATTCGGCTTTCTCTCACATTTTTGCCTGCAAACCTGGAAACTCATACTCAAAAGCACATCGGTGTCGGCAGCACATTATACGTAAAATCTCAAAGGATGCTGAATACTGTCAGCTCTACTCACAATTCACGGACAAACACAAACAACTTGGTCATATGGTGAAGGCTTCAAGGTCATCTTGAAGTAAAATACAATTATCGGCCTCACCACGGTGTTCTCCGGCCAGACAGCATCACCACCAAATTACGGTGGTATTTAATGGCTCTAGCACAACATCTTCAAGTAAGTCTCTTAGTGACATCATGCACACTGGACCTAATTTGTTGCTCAATATTTCGGACGTTCTCATCTGGATCCGTCATCACAGACACATCTTTGCCACGGACGTTACCAAGATGTATCGTCAAGTTTAAGTTCACCCTGACGATTGGAATCTTCAGCGAATTTTGTGGATTGATGCTCAACTCAACCCTGTGCCGTACAAATTAACAACCGTGCCACATGGTACAACAGCATCTACAGGCGGATTCAACTCATCAACTCATTGAAATAGCTCAACAACTCGAGGACTTGTGCATGGCGGGCGGTTTTCCACTCGCCAGGTGGCACTCGTCGAACCTCAAGGTGCTTGCTAATATCTCATCATCACCGTCAATCTCAGCTATCTCAACGGACGACTGCGAGACAAAATTCTTGGCTTGACTTGGCTTCTTCATGAGGACAAGTTCACATTCTCATCACGGTTCAACTCAACTCAGGAAATTTTCACCAAACACCTCGTTCTTTCCGAGGTGGCTCAACCCTTTGATCCACTTGGTTTCGTCTCATCAGTTGTGATAAGAGCCAGGAGACTCTTGTAAGAGCCTTGGCGTCACAAGTTCAACTGGGATGGTCCACTGCCATCCCAGGTCTCAACACGAAGAATTGCAATCAGAGAAAATCTCACTTATCCGGCCGGAATCTCAATTTCTCGGTGGTTCAACACATGGAGCAACTCAACAGTGGAATTGCATGGTTTCTCTGATGCATCTCATTTGGCCATGGCAGCAGTGATCTACATCACTGTCGACTCAATGTCCACAGAAAAGGTGGCTTCACTTGTCTGCTCAAAACGCGCGTGGCACCACTCAAGAAGCTCACCATACCAAGGCTCGAACTGACTGCAGCATTGTTGTTAGCTAAGCTGGTTGCATACGTTCAAGCCACGCTCAAGATGGAAATCTCATCTACTCACCTGTGGACGGACTCATCAGTAACGCTCACCTGGATCAAAGCGCACCCTTCTCGATGGAAGGACTATGTTCGAAATAGAGTCGCTCAAATACAAGAACTCACACCCAATGCTCAATGGCGTCACGTGGCAGGCACAAGTACTCTAGCTGACGGTGCCTCGCGGGGCATATCAACATCTCACTTATGTTCTCATCAGTTGTGGTGGTCAGGTCCACCGTGGATGGTGAAGCCTGATGAAGTTTGGCCGAAAGCCACACCTGACGTAGAGAATTTGAGCATTATGGAAGCTCGACCGGGGGTAGCTCTCCTCGCCGCAATCCAAACGCCAGAGTATCGTTGGGAACTCATTTATCGCTGTTCATCGCTCTTAAAATTATGTCGTCTGACCTCATATTGTGTGAGAATAGTGGAAAAAATGAGAAAGAGGTTAGAATCGGCAGGAAACGCTCCACTCACCGCGAGAGAAATGGCTGCAGCAAACACATTTTGGACGAAGGTCACACAAGCCGTGTTTTTCAAGCACGAGATACAAGTGCTGCAGTCAGGCTCGCATGTTCCATCTGCTCACCCCTTCAGTCGGTTAACAGCTTTTATCGACGAGCAAGGTGTGATAAGAGTTGGAGGTCGTCTTTCACAATCAGCACTCACTTATGAAGGAATGCATCCTGCTATTCTGCCTCGCCACTCTCGATTTTCGACTCTCATAATAGAGCAAGCTCACGTGCGTACTCTTCACGGAGGCACGCAGCTCACACTCGCTCAAGTTAGGCTAACGCATTGGATCATTGGCAGTAGAGCTCCTGTGAAATCTCATATATTACATTGCGTGGTGTGTGCTCGACAGAGAGGAGTTCGTGCACAAAAATTGAGGCGCCAGCTTCCTCTGTCACGAGTCACACCATCGCGCGCACTCACTGACACAGGAGTAGACTACGCCGGTCCTCTCACGCTCAAAACTTGGAAGGGTCGAGGCAGCAAAACGCACAAAGGCTGGATCTGCGTTTTTGTGTGTCTCGCCACTTCAGCTCTACATCTTGAGGCCGTCAGTGACTACTCAGCTGACGGCTTCCTCTCAACGTTCAGGCGATTCTCATCGAGGCGTGGGATTCCTCACACCATTTACTCTGACTGTGGCACCAACTTCGTTGGTGCACACAAATTTATATGTCAGATGTTCAGTAAGGCTTCACAAGAGCATCATCTCATCGCTTCTTCTCTCGCAAATCAACAGATTGCGTGGAAGTTTAACCCGCCTGCGGCACCACATATGGGTGGTAAATGGGAAGCAGCGGTAAAGTCCGTTAAATTCCATCTGCGGCGAACGATGGGTGATACAGCACTCACGTTCGAAGAGCTCTCAACGCTGCTTGCTCAAATCGAGGCTATACTTAACTCAAGGCCTCTGTAACCGCTCAGCGATGATCCAGATGACTCATCAGCACTCACGCCTGGACATTTTCTCATTAGTGGAGCACTCACAATGGTCCCAGAGCCAACGCTCGAGGATTTATCACTCTCACGGCTCTCAAGGTGGCAATTGTTGCAGCAAAAATACATCAATTTTGGCAACAATGGTCTGCACACTATTTACAATGGCAGCAGTCGATTTCAAAATGGCATCATCCTGATAACATCATTAAAATTGGCTCGTTGGTCCTGCTCACGGATGAGCGCCTTCCACCGTGCAAATGGCCACTTGCACGTGTCATCGAGTTGCATCCAGGCAAAGACGGGCTCACCAGGGTGGTGACACTCAAGACTGCTACCACCACGCTCACCAGGCCGATCTCAAAACTTGCTGTTCTGCCAATCTCATCCAACACCCAGCAATAATTAATCATCAACCCCGTTGCTGATGGCGGGCGGAATGTTGGAGAATCAGCTGGCGCACGGCGATCGATAATCGTCGTGCGCCTACCTGTTGCGCTGTTCTACAACGGGTTGGTCGGCTGAGTCGAAGATAGCCGAAGCGCGGGCTTCGCGAAGCCGAGGATGTGCCTCGTGGGCACGCCGCGTCGAGCGAGAGGATGTCTCTCTCGCTTGACTTCGGTTTCGCTCACCGGCTATCTCGCTCAACTGACTCCAGCGCCCAACGTAAAGTTCATACTCGCAGCCATCTTGGGATTTTCGGCACCTTTTTGCGACACACACCGGCATGGACAGCACGCGCATCTTTGGACTCTCGGACCTTTCATCTACTTCAACATCGGCATCACTCAACTTCACTCAACTTCACTCAACAGGACTCATTGCTCAAGGTAAGAGTGCTATGGCACAATTTGTCGTAATTCAATACCATGGCGGAGTTAATACGGTGCATCATCATTTGGTCTCACTCGTGGCGGGCGTTGCGGCACATGCTGCACACGTTTTTTCTCACCATAATTTGCCAGGTAATTAATACAATTATGCTGGTGCTCATATTCGCTGTGCTTTCCTCCTAAACATCTGCTGGGAAAGCACAGTGACTATGCGTTGCTCATTCGGTGCAGTCTTAATATCTGGTGCATTGAGCTACGCAGTGCTGACTGCGTGGCTGGGTTCACACAGACGAGCCCCCTATAACCTTTATTGAGAGTGCTCTCAGTATTAATTCGCTGCAACTACTCAGCAATACAGTGCTGAGTAGTTGCAGTGAATTACACACAAATTTTTGCACCTCATGGCATCGGCGGGTCGTGCTGCGTAGCTGTTACTACGTTGCACGCACCGCTGGCTCAAGCTCAATCATATTCAGCACACAAGTAATAGAATTGTGTGCTGCTCAAATAATATCCTAAACTCAACTTGTTTATTGATTTTATAATTTATACCTTTTTCTAAATTTATATTTTGAGATGATTTTCTAAATGAAATTGTTTGGTGTTCATTCTTAATTATAGTATCCACACATTTTGTGTTTAAATTGTTTGTATTTCAATAATACCAGGAAGGTAGAAATAAACCACTTCCTCACCATAACAGCTATGTGTCTGGTTTTATTTTCCTCATGCTCGAAGTGAGTACTCACATTCCGTCAATATATTCACAGGTCGGTCAAGCTATCACCGGACGGATTCTCAACATCAGTTTTAGTTGAATTTCTCAACATCTATAGTTAAGAATTTTTTAGATTAAATGCATTACCTGTAAGATATATATATATTAATCTACCGTTAAGAGTTTTTATTAGATTAAATGCATTATCTGTATGATCAGTGGAAGCGATAACATCGCCGACGAATTTCGTTGCGAGAGAAAGACGCTTTATCAAGTAGAAAAAGTTAGAAATGCTATTAAACATAAATACAAGCTTTTAAAAGCTGGTAACATTAAAAAATAAAAACAAGTTTTTATATACCAAATGTATTTATCTCGAATTCTTTCGAATCTTCCTGTGGCGCACTCTATCCGAAAGCGATGACAGCAGAGTGAAAGTCTGTCTGACCATGATAACGTCTGCCTTACCATAATAAAGTCTCCTTTACCATCGATATCGAGCGTGATCTATAGAATCCGACTGTGGCTCCATCTATAACAGTACCGACGTTAGATAATTACCGACGTAAGATAATTTCCGACTGTCGGTAAAATATCAACAAAGGTATCAAATCTCCGAATATCCCGATATCTGGATATCCCAGTCCCAAATACCCCGCGAGGTCTCACTGTGAGTTAATAGGTCACTTATCTACAGTGATCGATACAGTGTGCTCGTTGGTAAGGTAGATGCAGGCGCATTTATCGACCATGATCTAGTGAGTTACCGACTGTAGGGGAGGCGGGTCAGTACACGACTACAGTAAGTCTACATAGAACCTCGCGCCATCTAACAGGATACCATGCAACCATTACGGAAATATCGATCTTGATCTATCCGACTGTAGCGCCATCTAGCAGACGAAAATTTCGACATACGATAATTATCGACAGGCGGTCATTACCTTCTGATGGTAAAATTAGGTTCTGGTTCTATGCGACTGTAGCGCTATCTAACAGTCAACGATACCGATGGAAGATAATTACCGACAGGCGGTCATTACCATCTGTGGGCAAAGTAGGTTTCTAGGATAATTACCGACCGAGCACAGATAAATTTACACCTGCCCAGGTGGTGTGCTTGAACCGGCCTAGCCTATCTACTTATTTACACAAATTGAAGGAGAGCAATTATGTAAAATAGTCTGAAAATTAGAAAACAACGCAGGTACAGAAGAAGGTATAACTGTAGAAATAATGAAACGTGTAGTAGTAGCAGCAACAGAGAAAATGCTATATATACTAAATATGTCACTCGAAAAAGGAATGTTTCCCGAGGAGTGGAAACAAGCGACTGTAGTTCCGATCCTTAAAGTTCGAGGAACAAATAAAATTGAAGAATTCAGACCGATAAATAAATTACCAGTATACGAAAAAATATTGGAGAAAATAGTTCAGAAACAATTTGTAGAATACCTAGAAAATAATGAGTTGCTTAGAGAATGTCAATCGGGTTTTTAGGGCAAAGCATTCGAGTGAAACTGCTTTACAGTGGGTAGTTTCGGACTGGAAAAGAACAATAGGGGACGGAAAAATGATAGGAGTGGTCTTCTTAGATCTAAGAAGGACGTTTGAAGTAGCGGACAGAGAAATCTTAATTAAAAAATTATAATGGTATGGAAAAAAAGGGACAGTACTAAATTGGTTCAAAAGTTACTTGCAAAATACATTTCAGAAAGTAAAATTTAGTGGGGTTTTTGTCGACTCCTGTTAATGTAGATTTAGGTGTTCCTCGGGGGTCAGTTTTAGGACCTTTGTTATTCCTATTATATATAAATGATATTATAGAGCCTATTAATGATAAATGTGTAATAAGACTGTTCGCGGATGATGCATTGATTTACACAGCAGGGTATTCAAGTATAGAAAATAATAATAATCTCAATGAACAAATGATGAAAGTGGAAGAATGGTTAAAGATAAATAGGTTGTACGTTAATGTTGATAAGACTAAGGTTATGTTAATAAGAGGAGTTAGAAAGAAAGTAACAGAGGACAATTTAAAAATTAAACTGCAGAATGAGGTACTAGAGATTGTAAGTGAAATTAAATATCTAGGAGTAATAATTGATAAAAATTTTAATTTTTCTAAACATGTAGAATATATTAGTAAAAAGGTAGGAGCGAAATTAGGTGTTATGCGGACAATTGGGATGGACGTATCAGCAAAGATGAGGTGCATTGTATATAAAGCAATAGTAAGTCCATTGTTCGATTAAGATGTAATAGAAGAGTAAGAATTAGTTATATGTTAGAAGCACTACATTTCATGTCGATAGAAGAAAGGATCGAGTATAATACATGTGTACTTATATATAAAAGGAAATATTTATATCAACAGATGTAGAACTACGGAGGAACAGAAAATGTTATGGTATGAGGGACTTAAAATGTACAATGCGTTACCAAACGAAATAAAAAGAGAAGACAGATTGCCAAATTTCCGAAGAATGTTAGCGAAACATATTCAGAAAAGAGAGAGGGGAGCAAATATACAATACTGTAACGATAATTTTTATCGTGAACAATTATTTTTATTTTTCGTGGGAATTCGGGCTCGATCACAGGGCTAATTAATGTAAACTTCGTGGTGGTTCAAAGTGAGGCTTTATTCTCAAAAAGACAAATCCATAAAACCTCACTTTTTAATTTCCGGTCACTGGTACTCAGTATTATGACATTTAAATTCCATAATTTCAGCGATTATTTTTACAATTCTTATTTTATTTCGTATGCACAGATTCTCGGTATTCTCGAAAGTCTATTATTGTTTTGTACAGTGGTATCGCTGTACGCTCGGTGCTCATACATACGCACACCACCAGCCGCGCCTACCTCGCTTTACAAACCGATGTTTCACTTGGACCTGTCCCTTTCTAACTCACCTACGGTTCAACGTCTAGCGATCTCACTCGCTCTTTCACTTGCGATATGCTGGTTCTGCCTGTCGATTCCACTACTTTATGACATGATATTTATTTTTGCTAGTCTTACTTTTAATTCTAATTAATATGGTATTGCTGAGCTAATCCTACACGACTTATTTTCTATACTTAGCTCTAATCACTTAATTCTATTATCTTACACTAGGTGCTATATACTATTCAAGTTATTTTATGCAATTTTGGCTCCTCACTTCCACCTGTCTATCTCTAAATTATTCTCGAATTAGGTGATATCTCACCACTCAGGTTTTATCTTATTACGATAGCTCGCCTGTCTTTTTCTCGTTGGCTAGTCTTCGTTGTTTCCACGCACTTGGGGTCTCTTTCCTCCCAGAACACAGATTCCACCTTATAAAACTTGGAAATAACTCTTTATAACTTGTTTCGTAGTTTTTGTCTCTAATTTTTCTTGTATATTAATACTCGAACTTTCTGTGCTAAGAGAGCTCCTGTCTCCCCGCACCGACCTTTTATAGGCCTCCCCTCGCCTCATTCCCCTCTGCATTGTAATTTCCAAATTCAACGCTTTTCCTGATTTCGTAGCTTAGTCGTCGCCCCGCTCACCGCCTTCCCCTCGCCACCCAGCAAGGCCAGTTGGTCGCTGACCTGCTGTTTATGTCAGCGAGGGAATTCGGGAGGTGTGACGTAGCTACTTTTTCATACGTGGGTTCGATGGCCTAGTGCCCGCAAACTTCGGAACGCTTGTACCGAGTCTGTTACTCAGGTGTTTCGGTGCTCTGAAATAATATTCGGGCTCTTATAGCCGTTCGGAATAATAATCGATGCCCGAGAGTGTAACTCTGTTACATTACATCGATTATTATTGCGTTAATCTCTAATCTAATGGGTGTAACTATGTTGCAATATATAATATGTAATTAAATGTAGTATATTTATATGTATTTATATGTATTTATATATATCAGAAATTTATATATGTTATGTATAAGCAAACTTATTATGTAGCTATCTCTCTCTCTCTCTCTCTCTCTCTCTCTCTCTCTCTCTCTCTCTCTCTCTCTCTCTCTCTCTCTCTCTCTCTCTCTCTCTCTCTCTCTCTCTCTCTCTCTCTCTCTCTCTCTCTCATCAATCAATCAATCAATCAATCAATCAATCAATCAATCAATCTCTCTCTCTCTCTCTCTCTCTCTCTCTCTCTCTCTCTCTCTCTCTCTCTCTCTCTCTCTCTCTCTCTCTCTCTCTCACTCTCTCTCTCTCTCTCTTAGACGAGGCAGACGTGTTTGTCAGACGCTCCGTAATTATATAGTGGAATGAAGTCGTATAATAGTGTGAAAACTATATCAATGTGATCGGTTTTGTGTGGTGAATATTTTGAACTAGCGAATGGCTTGGTAGCTATCGTATTAACGGTGCTAGCAACATAATCGTGCGCCAAAAGTTCTCACTCGACGAATGTGGTGTGGGCGGCCATTATTGCTGCCACGGTGACACTTGATTAGTGATACGTGGAGTGATCAGGCAATCACGGTGATTATGATATAGTTATCGGTTGGTATGTACAGGTGTACGCATCGGTAACTTATCAGCTACTACAGCAAAACATGGACAATACGGGCGACTACGACGAGTATCGGTGCTCCGCTTGCAAAAAAGCAATCAAAAGCCAGGTAGTACGATGCAAAATTTGTCCGAAACTTTTTTACCACCCAGGGTGTGTGAATAAGCATAAAACAATGGATAGGAATCGTGAACTAGTACAGTGCAAGGGTCCATTTAATACATTCAATGCAGAAGATGAACTTATGAAGACAGTGACGCCGACAACAGGTGGTAGCAGAGATCGATTGGCATCGACTGGAGCGATAGGAGGAACCAGAAGTATGAGTTCATCAATAACGGCTGACGCAAAAATAGACTGGCTGATAAAAACAGTGAAGGCAATGAAGGACGAAATCGCTTGCAAGAATGAAATAAAGAAGATGATCCAAGAGATAATTGGTGCAGAAATGGAAGGTGTGAAACAACAGATAGAGGAAATGAAAATAATGATACAGGGAGAAGGTTCGAGCACCGCAAGGGTAACCTACAGCAATGTAGTGAAAGAAAAAAAAAAGGAAAAGGTGATGATCATCAAACCAAAAGTACAACAGGAAAGCGAAAAAACTAAAAGAGAGATAAAAGAGAAGGTGGATATAAAGAGTATGGCGGTGGGAATAACAAAACTGAAAAAAGGCAGTAATGGAACTGTGATCCTGGGATATGAATCGGGAGAAGAAAGTGAAATACTGAAAGCCGCAGTACAGGATAGAATGGGTGAGGGTTTTAAAGTTACTGAGTCGACGCAGATGAATCCGAAGATAAAAATAGTAAATGTGGAAGAAGATGAATTCAAATTGACCGATGAAGAACTAGTTGACACAATCAAAAAGCAGAATGGGATAGAGGAAACCGAAGGAAGGGAGATGAAGATCGTGAAAAGATTAATGAAGCGAAGGGAACAGGAGCGAAACAGAAGAGAAATCAACCATGGATCAATAATACTAGAAGCAGATGAACTAAGTCACGAGGAGCTACTGAGAAAAGGTAAGCTCAGCGTGGGATGGAGAAAATGTCCGGTTTTCAATCACGTCAACGTAAAGCGATGCTTCAAGTGCTGGGGCTATTATCATATAGCGAAGAATTGTACAAGAGAAGAAACCTGCTACAAATGTGCAGGAAAACACAACGCAAGAGAGTGTACAATAAATAAGAGTAAGTGTGTAAACTGTTCGTTTAAAAACCAAACGTACAATCTGAAGATAAATGTAGAACATAGTGCGCTGGACCGGGAATGTCCAACACACAAAAGAGCGTTGCAAGAGGAAAAGAAGAGAACGGGCTGGATAGAGTAGCAATCACAGAAGGAAGAGACGATATGGTACACGAATGCGCAAAGTCTCTTAGCACATAACGAAGAGATACGACACCAGGTGGTTGACAGAATGAAACCTGCAATCATAGCGTTATCGGAGACGAGGGTGACTGCTGAAATCGGGGACAGTGAAGTATATATGCCGGGCTATAGTACAATTAGGTGCGATGCAGAAAATAGAAACACAGGAGAGGCAATAGTATACGTAAGATATGGTATTAAATATGAATTAGTAAGGAAGAATAAAATTGAGTCAAACTGCTGGAGTGTAGCAATAGAGGTCAATGATAACATATATAAAGGAGTTATAATAGTGGTGTACCATTCACCGAGTGCGTCAGATGCGGAATTTATAAGATTCATAGAGGATATAACTGAAGAGTTAACAATAAAAGGAGATTGTTTAATAATAGGAGATTTTAACATAGATGTCAAGGGAAACTCGTTCTATAAAAAACAACTAATATTAGGAATGTTAAGCTTAGGGATGAAACAGTATGTAAACGAGCCAACGAGAATAACGCAGGATAGTCGAACAATTATTGATCTTGTATTTGCAAATACAGGTGTGCAAGTGCATGTGGAACACGAACCAAAAATAACAGACCATGCGTGGGTAAAAGTAGTATTAGGAACGAGCAATACAGAGAGGAAACAGAGAGAGTATAATACTAGGAACTATAGTAAAATTGACGTGAAAGAGTTTACAACAGTGTTGAAAAACTCCGTGCGACAATGGACAGATGGAGATATAAATCGAAAGGCAAAGATGCTTGTCGATAGTATAGTAGATACTTTGGACATAGTAGCACCAAAAAAGGTAGTTAGGATTCCAAACGTATGGGAAGGTAAAAAATGGTACTCTGATGAGATAAGAAGGGCGGCAGGTAAAAGGGATAATGCTTATAGGGAAGCAATTCATGAGGGAAAGGATGATAACTGGGAACAGTTCAAAGTAGAAAGAAATGCAGTAGTTAAATTGATAAGGAAAGAGAAAAAAAAATATTACGAGAATATGATAGACTGCAATAAGAACGACCCTAAAAAAATGTGGAAAACCTTGAAAGAACTTATTAGAGGGGGACCAGCCAAAGAGAGAGAAATTGGAAATATAAATATTGAAATATCGGGCGATATGGCGGAGAGAAGGACGGTTGACAAATTTAATGTGTTTTACGTTGAAAGTATTAATAACATAGTAAGTTCAAAAGAGAGAGATGCATCTGGAAGGCCAGGTAGCAGAAGAATCTTGATGGGTGGTGGCGTGGGATACGAAAGAAGCATAGAAAATTTCGAGAATATCGGAATAGAGGAACTCGATAAAATAGTTAAGGGACTCCCGAAGAAGAAAGATACAGAAGAAGGAATATCAAGCGAAATATTGCAGTTGGCGTTCAGTGCAATTGAACAGGAGTTTGTTGATGTAATCAATAAATCCCTAAGGGAGGGCTGTTGTCCTAATAGTTGGAAAACGTCCACGTTCATACCGATACCAAAGATAGAGAAAGCCAATAGCGCGACGGATTTCCGGCCAATTAATATGCTGCCACTGTACGAGAAGGTCCTAGAGTTGGTAGTAAAGAGTCAAATCGAAAAGTATTTGGAATAAAATGAGGTTATAACAGAGCATCAGTCGGGTTTTAGAAAACAATTTTCGTGTGAAACGGCGATTCAAACCGTGATAGACGAATGGAAATTAAACATTAGCGAAGGAAAAATAGTAGGAGTAATGTTCATAGACTTAAAACGAGCATTTGAGACAGTGGATAGAGAATTGTTAATAGAAAAAATGTCTCAATATGGAATTAGAGGTAAATTGTTAGATTGGTTTAGGTCATACTTAAACAATAGAACGCAAAGAGTAAGGTTTAATGAGGAATTTTCTGAAATTATTATCAGGAGTACAAATTGAAAATGCGGGATTTTTTTCTATTTTTGAACGTTTATTCTGAAAAAATGGTAACAAATGAATTATTCAAAGTATTGTCCATCGCTAGCCACAACTTTTTCCCATCTTTCTGGCAATTTACGGATACCGTCGCGAAAAAATTCGGCCGGCTTGGCTGCTATCCAGTCATCGACCCATTTTTGGGCTTCTTCGTAAGAATGGAAGCGCTGGTCAGCTAGGCCATGTGTCATCGATCGGAAAAGGTGGTAATCGGAAGGAGCAATATCTGGGCTATACGGCGGGTGGGGTAAGACTTCCCATTTCAGCGTTTGTAGGTATGTTTTGACCGGCGCTGCAACATGTGGCCGAGCGTTGTCATGTTGCAAAATTACTTTGTCGTGTCTTTGCTCGTATTGTGGCCGTTTTTCTTTGAGTGCGCGGCTCAAACGCATCAATTGAGTTCGGTATAGTGCTCCTGTGATGGTTTCGTTCGATTTCAATAGCTCATAATACACCACACCCAGCTGGTCCCACCAAATACAGAGCATGAGCTTGGCGCCGTGAATATTTGGTTTGGCCGTCGATGATGATGCATGGCCGGGGTAACCATATGATTTTTTGCGCTTCGGGTTATCGTAATGGATCCACTTTTCATCACCAGTGACAATGCGATGCAAAAAACCCTTCCGTTTTTGCCGTTCGAGCAGCAGTTCGCATGCAAAAAAACGGCGCTCGACGTCTCTCGGCTTCAGCTCATACGGCACCCAATGTCCTTGCTTTTGGATCATTCCGAGGGCTTTTATACGATGGGAAATGGCTTGTTGTGTCACTCCCAATGAATCTGCGAGCTCTTGTTGAGTTTGACACGAGTCTTAATTGAGTATTGCCTCCAATTCAGCATTCTCAAACTTTTTCACTTGGCCCGGCCGCTCTTTGTCCTCAACGTCAAAATCACCACTTCTAAACCGCACAAACCATCTCTCGCACGTTGAAACCGATGGAACATGACTCGGATAAGCCTCGGAGACCAATCGATGTGCTTCAGCAGCACTTTTCTTCAAATTAAAGAAGTAAATTAAAACTTCCCGCAAATGCTGTTTTGTTGGCACGAAACTCGACATATTGAGAGCTCAAAAAAACTATGAATTTGACACTGCGACAAATTGACACATACTGAAAATTAAAGCTATAAGACGTAGCTTTGACATGAACATAGTCACAGTACTGCCTGATGCGTATAGCGTTAGTAACGCCATCTGTTATCAAACCCGCATTTTCAATTTGTACCCCTGATACAACGAAATACGGGGTACCACAAGGATCCGTATAAGGGCCTCTGCCGTTCATTATACAGGGTGTCCCAGCTACATACACCTCATTACGACGGGTTGCATACTCCTAGGAGCGCGCCCAAGCGCGCATCGAGCCGGTAATACAGAGCGTGTCAGTATAATCACTCGCGTATCTTTACAAAAGTTTCAGTATAGCGAGTCATCACGCTGTCAACCGCTTCGCATAATAACCCGAAAAAACGTCATATTTATAAAATATTTTAATTTTTAAATGTATGTTTAAATGCTTGAAGTTTTAAATGTTTATTTGGGCGTTTAAATGTTACAGAACGTTTAAATCTTTAAATATTTTAATGTGTTTAAATTATTGAAGGTTTAAATGTTGAAACGTTGCAGAAATGCAGTACGGGTACTTTCTTTTAGTTGTTCTTTCTATCAAAATTATGAATCGACTGCAAACTGTAGTCTGCTATGTTTAAATTCATTACATGAATTATGCAAATTCGAACTTCAAGATTCAATTTAGACTCGTGCGCACGTCGGGATTATGTGCGTTTCGCCGAAACTGAATTTTAAACATAGCAAACTACAATTTGCAGTCGATTCATAATTTTGATAGATAGGACAACTAAAAGAACGTATCCGTACTGCGTTTCTGCAACGTTTCACCATTTAAACCTTCAATAATTTAAACACATTTAAATATTCAAAGATTTAAACGTTCTGTAACATTTAAACACCCAAATAAACATTTTAATCTTCAAGCATTTAAACACACATTTAAAAATAAAAATATTTTATAAATATGACGTTTTTTCGGGTTATTATGCGAAGCGGTTGACAGCGTGACGACTCGCTGTACTGAAACTCTTGTAAAGATACGCGAGTGATTATACCGTCACGCTCTGTATTACCGGCTCGATGCGCGCTTGGGCGCGCTCCTAGGAGTATGCAACCCGTCGTAATGAGGTGTATGTAGCTGGGACACCCTGTATATATAAATGATATAATTGAAATATGTCCAGAAGACTGTGAAATAAAAATGTTTGCTGATGATACACTAGTATATGTTACTAGAGACAGTAGTGCGGAGGTGGAAAGAAAGATGAATGGGGCATTAAACATAGTGGAAAGATGGATGAATAGGAACAAACTGAAAATGAATGCGGAAAAAACCAAATATATGATTGTGAGGAGTGTAAGAAAAGAATATTGTATTGAAATGCAGGGATGGAACCGAGTTAGAGCGAGTAAAGGTAATTAAATATTTAGGTGTAATGATAGATGATAAGCTACGATTTAAAGACCACTGTGAGTATATGTTGAAAAAAATAGGTAAAAAACGAGTTTTCTGAACAGAATAGGACAATATATATCGGCATACACCAGATGTGTCGTATATAAGGCAATCATAGCACCGCACTTTGAGTATTGCGCAACACTGCTAGTGGATATGGGTGAGACAGAGTTGAATAAACTGCAGATAGCGCAGAACAGAGCGATGAGAGTCATATTGCAATGCAGCCGGTATACGAAGGTAGACGATATGTTACAAGCGGTTCAGTTTATGAGTGTGAGACAGAGACTGTATTATAATGTGTGTATATTTATTTTCAAGGCTGTTAAGAAATTATTGCCGAAGGAACTGACGAGTAAATTCCAAGTTGTTAAATCTAGAACGAGTCGGGAAACGCGTCAAGCGGAAAATATTGTAATTCAATTTAGAAGAACGAGAAGTGCGCAAAAGAGTATGTTTTACGAAGGAGTGAAAATGTATAATGCGTTGCCAGTAGAGGTTAAAGGCTGTGTAACACTAGTTCAATACAAGAGTATGTTGAAAGCATTTATTATAAGCGAAATTAAATAAGTTCAATAGAAACGTAAGATAAACATGTAAATTATGTACATCAAATAGTTGAGAAAGCTAATAAACATCAATGAATCAATCAATCTCTCTCTCTCTCTCTCTCTCTCTCTCTCTGAGGGATCATATACTATGTCTTTTACTGCAGAGCAACCGTTTGACGAGGAGCACAGCGCACGGCTACATACTCGAAAACCGCTTTCGTTGCATTTAAAGTGCTGGACATCTAGTTATGATTCATAGGAGGTTGTTATCTTTATTCTTTTTCATATCTTTGTTATCTTTATATCCATTTATTAGCGAACTCTATATCGTAATGTCCTGTATTGTGCCTCGTTTCAATAGAGTTGTCCGCGGCGAAGTGGTTTACCCGGACTTTGATGGGTACTGCGAGGTGTTGTTAGCCGATTTTGGCAAGACCATTTACATCGACTGGTCTCACCTATTTCATCCGGAGCCTCTAACAAGTATCGTGCTGGCTCTTGTCATGGAGTGTTCAATATACGATCTTGAATGCGTGGATGTTGTAGGTATTGAGCAACTCATCGAAGAAGCGTGCGGTAGCGATGCCTTGATCGCTGTCATGATGCGGCCTCTTGCCGGCGATAACGCTCCGAGGGTTCGATTAACGAACGGGGAACGCGCAGATGTGGCAGCAGTATAATAGAGACCCTCGGTCATGAGATAGACATCGGCTACCATATCGATGCCGTGGATGAGGGTTTTGACGAGGTGACCCTCTCGGACGCGGACGTAGCAAGAAATTGAAGACACGGTGCTCTGTGTGTGTGTTGTAACGTTCATTTTCACCTCAACACACCGCGTTACCTATAGCCGGTCAGAGCTATTTTTCCTCCCTTTATTTTGTTCTCTTTCGAGTTGGGCGCCAGGCACTTACGAGCCGGGAGGAAAAATAACGAGGTTGGGGACCAGACTCAGCCCAGGCTAGCTACAGCTGTTCAAGGTAGAGTGGGTGGTTCGGACTGTCAAGGTGGTCATAAATAAATTTCATGAATCAAGTCAATAAATAAAATTCAGAAATAAAGTCAACAAATAAAATTCGTAAATAAAGTCCACAGATTATTCAGTAATTGAAACAATAAATAACACGGACAACGTCACGAGTACGGGATTCACAAATGCCACTAGGGCAGATCATTTATTTATTTAAAACGACTACTGGTTTTTCAACAAAAAGAACAAAGCAAAATAGAAATAAAATATCCTGTAAACTTGCTCTGGTTTTCTAACTATTCGTAAACTTGTTCCTTTCGGCCGTACAAATTATCCCGACATTCGCATCGGCTCTCACACTCTCATACGTTATCCACGCTCGATTGGCAACACCATTCAACTCGACTCTCAAATATTCGTAGGAATCGACAAAACAAGATCAGACAAAGTCAAACAACAAGTCGCCTCGAAATTCAGCCCGCAATTCGGCCGATACCAGACCAATCCCACACACACAAAATAATTCTATAATCACGGCACGCCGGAAGGTCACGTACGCGAAGCTTCTACTTGTTCGAATCTTCCAACTTAAAAGTCGTAGGGAGGCAAAACCGAGAATCACTCATAAACGAAATAATAGTTACCAAGTATCAATTAAATTAAGTAAAATAGAAACCAATAATTAAATAACACCCGTCAATATAGTCGTAAAAATCCCTACATTAGTCAAGGAAAAGATAATAAAAGTAATGGACGATTTAACAATGCGAGATACGCTTCTAACCGTGCAGATCCCTCGCTACAACGTACAAAAATTCGGGACGACGGCCGAACACGCACTGCGTAAGCTTACGAAAAAGATAACATAACGTCCAAGATAATAAAATTAATAAAAGAAAATAAATAAAATAATATTAAAATAAATAAATATAAAATACTATAATCAATAAACGTCAGTTATTCTGATAATAACGTTGGAATCTCTCACCCACGAACATACTGTTACGTCAAATCCGCGCGGTGTTTTTACAAAAACCGACAAATTTAAGACGTGTGAGGCGTTTCGGCGTGAGTTTTCCGTACTCTGGTCAAGGAGAATGAATTCACCCTTTACCACACCTGACAAGAAACACCGAAGGCGCAAGCCCCCTTTTGAGTCTAACCTTTCGGAAAATTACTCAGGACAGGGCTGAGAATGCTCGTTGATTATTCGCGTTAACCCGTCACTCGTCTCGATAAACTAAATTGATAAATTACCCCGCGGAGGAAGGGATTCTAGGTGGGAAGGGAAGTGGTAGGTTACTTTCACTTGGGGAAAAATTTACGGAAATATCAGATAAAATAAATTAGAAAAATTGGGTTAGTACTTACGTTTGGTTTTCCTGGTGAAGTTGTTTCGCCGGTAACCGATGCGTGGAAGGGAAAATTAATGGCAATCGTTTGTAAAAAATCGTTACACTCGATGAATCGTGAAGCTGTTAGAATTTATTCAAATAACCGAATAATTGATACACGTACGTTCGCTATTACCGTGCGCGAGCGATCGTTATTTCTCGACACAATATACTTAACGCGATACTTGTGGTTCGATAAAACAGTAAAACGAAATTAACAGTGTGGACTTGTACAAAAACGGCAGAAGACAATTGAGTTTAATTTCTTCTAAACTTTAGATAAATTCCGTATGATTAAAACTGAGAAAAAGTAAATTCGAACTGAATTTAGACTGTTCGACCGTTTTTATTTTCAGTACTCACTCTAGACTTTGACTGACTCTACAGGGTGGGGTTCCTTCGCGGTAATTATCGCCAACGGGCTGTCTACTGACTGCCCGGCGACTGACTGTATTATCAAGTGTATACTCTTAGTGCGAACTGTTAACTGCCTTTTTTCGGGCATTTTCCCGTCCTTATATAGGTCCTGGAGGGCTGAATTTTCTATGCGGGGGTTTCTCGGAATTACAATAGAACTCGGACTTTGGACTTTATCGATAATCCATTTTTTCTTCTAGCTGTGACGTCGTCGTCGTTCGATTCTTTTCCTGAGTTGCATGCGAGGCGATACCACATGTCGTGAAGTAGTTGAAGGATTATTCCTTGCTTCGGTGGCACGCGTCGAGATAGAGAGAGAGAGAGAAAAGCGCCTTGGTCAGGCAGCGAGATGTCGAGGGTTTCGGGCCACGCTGCGCTGTAGATCCGAGTTGCTTCCGCTGTCCCTTTTAGGACTAATTCCGAATATAGTTCTTCGATAATGTTAAACCTATTTTAATTTTTAATAGCGTGTAACGTAAATGGGCATATATAACTACTATAGTAACAAACTGTCTATGGTTTTTATATCCTCTCACAATCCTAATTGTTTAGTTAAAACAATATATTGGCTTTTCGATGTTCGTTAATGTTTAATTTTCATATTTGCAATTATTTCTTGTATCCTTTAAAGAAAGCATTTCTTTTCTGAGTTCCTATCATAATTTTAGATTAAAATTGTTCATCAGTCCAAATGATTCTATATCAAATGGCAGCTTAGATTCACTCTGGGTCGCAAAGTATATGTTCTATAAATATGTATTGTTGTGAGGGGACAATCCTCGTCTTATGGTGTTAACACAGAGAGAGACGGGAAAGACGGCATCGGCTTGGGTGCGACCTGAGAGCGTTGAGCGGCATGCTCCTACGCCAACAACCGCTACCGTAGCTTCGAGTCGTCTTTGCTATCTATCCGATGACTAATATGAATCGTCTTTTCTTATTCTATCCTATTTGAACTGTGATTATCTGTATGATATTATTTCTTAGCTCTTATATCGAACTTCCGTTTAGATGGTTTATTCCTTTTAAATTCTTGATTTACTTATTAAATATATTCTAACGGTATTTTTACGTTAACATTAAATTTTATTCTTCTGAGGGGAAGAATTCGGGCTCGAACACGACGATAATTAATTTTAGACTTCTATAGGAGGTATAAGTAAGGTTTATTCAATAAGTTTCATAGAATTTTGTGTAGTGAGGCTTTTTGGCGCCTTTAACCGTACAATTTATCAGTGGTGTTTAATTGCTCTGATGGTTCCACGCTCTTCTTTACCCGCGAGGTTATCAGATTCTCGACTTCTGCGCTGAGCGGTGGATATCTCAACTAGGCAGTATCGAGCTCAGCCGTCTTGATCTGTTTCCCGCCTGGCTGCTGACGTGCTGTCTGCTGGGCTTGCGTCGTTGTTGCTGGCGCGTCGGTCAGCCGGTATGGACGCCGGGTCTGTGTCCGCGTACGCGTCGTTTTATTTAATAATCAAAAAACGTTGTTTTCCGTGTTGTTCCGCGTTCGGGCTCTTCGTTTATTATAGTCGTGGCGTCCCCACGTAATTTCAGTGTGTTTTTATAGTTGTGATAGTGGTCCCAGTTCGCGAATTATCTTCTTCGTGTGTCTAACGATGACAGTTTCCGTCTCGCGATTTTTCAGTGTCTCTTAATTGTTTATCAATTAGTTATCGGCTCTATCCAGGGATCTTCGATGTTGGACGTGGACGTTTCTGTTGTTCTTCTCTCTTGGTGAGTTGGTCTTTTAATTTATCGTTCTCTTCTCTTTTATGTCTATTGAGTAGTGTCCTCCTAATGCGACGCGCTTGACAGTGCTGACAAAAATTGTTTCCCTCCTAATTATTTTTCTAATTATCTAAAAATTCTAAATCTAGTTTCCATTGGTCGGGCTGACTAATGCCCTCCTAATTCTATCTATTAAATATTTTTCCTAACTTCCTTTCAACTTTTGACTCCAAAGCCCTGTTGCTTTTTGATGCGGTAACTGATTTACCGAGAGTCTCAAGTTCACTGTATCAAGTCTCTGTGTTATAATTTTTCTAAATATTGTTTGTTTTTCTCCTTTCTTTTTCTGTGTTATTCCACTTTTTACCTTTTCAAAGTTTCTAATTTGGAGACCTCTAGGTGCCACAAGTCCAGTCTTTCAAACTTATCGATACGCTGCGTTGACAATTCTTCTTATAAACTATTCCGACTTATTTCTAATTATTCTATCTAAACTCTCTTATACTATTTAATTCAATATTTTCTTAATTCTCCTAAACTAAACCCTAATTATTTATTTTAATGCCACTAACTTTCTCTTCTTAATCTGGCTTTTTAGAATATTTCTTGTTCTATTCACCCGGTCCGATACTGTCCGCTATTAATCTTTATATTTGTTCCTCCACTAACTTGCACTGTATTTTTTTTTATCTGTTAATGTTCAAATAAATTTGTAGGGCTGACTCACACCCTTTTCTGTTAGAATTCTTAGATTTAATATGAAATTTCCAGATTTAGCAAAAATTCTACTGCTGTGCACCAGCTAGTTCTGACTTTGTCGACTGTTGAAACGAATAAGAGAGCCTCCTTGGTTTGCAGCTCGCTTTTATACCTTTCTCTCCTTTCCCACTCTCTTATTTTAACTCTTCTTTTCTATTGTCTCATGTAATTTCTTTTGTTTCAGCTAGCCCCGCCATCCTGCCCCTACATCCCCTCACTGCCCGAGCGAGGCCAGCCGGTCGCTGACCCGCTGTTTTTCGGCAGCGAAGGAATGTGACAGGATCCAGCTTGTTCGTGGTCTCGCCTAGACTCTACTGCAAATTTATTGTTTCTTACTTCCTTCTCGTGCTATTTTCTATCTGTGCTTTTCTGTGTGTGTAATAAATAAATAAATGTCATAAATAAATGGTTTTATTTGCAATGATTTGTTTTTTTTTCCTTTTTTAATTTTATGCTGTTTTTCTTTTATCCTCTTAAGGTTGTGACTACGTCACAATATATATATTCCATAGTTTAACTATTTACTTCATAAAAAGTCTAAATCTTTGCTACGATTGTGTTTAAATTTATATTTAAACGTTCAGAGATTCTGAAGAAATGCCTTTTGGGCTTTTGGTGTTCTGTAGTCAAAAACAAATTCCAATTTTCTACCAATACCATTAACAAGACATAGGTCTTCATGTAATATTCTTGTTCATTGCATTATTCGTCATAGGATATAAGAACTTCCGAAGCAACGAAAACGTTGCCACGTCAGTTAGTATGTCTTCGCGTAATATTCTTGTTTATTGCATCATTCGCTGTAGCATATAGGGACTTTTAAAGCAACGAAAACGTTGCCACGGCAGTTAGTCTATCTTCGTGTAATATTCTTGTTTATTGCATCATTCGTCGTAGCATATAGGGACTTCTAAAGCAACGAAAAGGTTGCCACGGCAGTTGGCCTATCTTCGTGAGCCAGATACGGTACATGACAGGGGGAAGGAAGTGACCACCCGACAGCAACCAATAGAACACGCGGACATGAATCAATTAAAGATTTCGATGACACGCGTCGCCAATGATATCCACCGGCCGTAGAGGGAAAATCTCTTGATACGAGATTCAAGTCCCTCTACGCTGGCCGTCTAGAGTGGAGCAGTGGCCTGCCAACTCTTCGTTTTTCGTTGTCAAGTACAGTGGTGAACCCGGCCGTCCATTCCTGGCGCGCACCATGTGTTCCCACTGCCCTGCCTCGGTGTACCTGCAGGCCTCACCTCTCCCGCCGTTATTATACCTGTATAATCTCTGGTAGCTATAGGACTCGACAACGATGCAGGTTTATGATCTTCTTTCAAAGAAAGATAGATATTGGAGCATGGTTACGTCAGGACGTAACAATACCATGGGATAACATACTAACGCACGCACGGGTTAATAGTAAACGAATACAGAAGAGTAACAAAAAAACGAAGTGACTTATTCCCGTCTCTAACCGCCAAACGATCTCGATTTCACACTTTAATAGACGCAATCTGTCTCGATACGAATAATACTCTACGCGTGGTATGCAAAAATCGCAGGTACGACCAAGCCCTAATAATGTCAGTTGTATAAACTCCAGATAAAACGACGAAAGACCATACAGAGAAAGAAAGCTCACCGGGATGATGCAGCAGCGATGTTCGATTTCCAACCCAAAGTATCTATCCAGGTATTCTCCAAAGAGCTCCCCTTTTGACTTCGATTATGGTCCAATCTCCAAAACGATATCCCGGTGTTCGAGAATTTATGCACGAATATCATAGTGCGACCGAGGTTCGAGCGGGACAACAATGCTAGTGACGATATATCCTGTTTACTCAACGGTAACCGGGAAAAAGCCCCGAGGTCCTGCCGTCACGCGTGTCCGTGAACTATGATCCCCTCCTAACGAGTCAAACTCGGTTAATTGGGGGAATCGGTGTCACTAGATGGTTGCGACTAGCGCCTCAGCTGGACAATGCACAAATTAATGACAAATAATAGAAATGTGTAGCCAAGTCCGGTAGGGTACCCCATTGCATAGATTGGTTATTGCTTGTAGATCAGATCATCGATGTTAGATAGTAGCATATTTGTCGTAGATGAACGTTGCGCGGGACGGCTCAGCGTTCCTTCTCTCTCTCTTTCTCTCCATCCATCCGTCCGAACATACGAATAATTAAAAAAATACAAATACCAAAAAAGTAAGCTAAATAAAGCCCTGCGATCTTATTTTAGAACCCTGCGAGATCGTGCTGGAAGCCGTCGCACGAGGAGGACGTAGTGCCTGAATATTTTGCCGCGTTACACTGTGCGCACGCGCACATATTTTAAAATGTCTAAAGAAATTATGAAAAAATATCGCCACATTTCGGGATCGAACCGGGTACTCTAGAATGCTAGCCTGATACGTTACCGATTACGCTACTGTAACTCTGGCGACATTAATTCAAGATTTCTATTTTAATGACAGTAAAGAAAAAACAAATCAACATTTAATAAGCGGCCGTGTATATTTATCAGAAAATGTGAACTATGCGTCAATTCCCACACATCCAGAGCATCGTAGCATGCTTCGCGCACCCCACCACCCTTCCAAGCGGCAACGAGCAACAGAGGATTCATGTAGTAGCCGCTACACTGGAGCCCTAGTCCGACGCTACGTCGCCTCCTGGACTGCCCCCCATCCTGTTCCCTCATGAGAGCGGGATCTCGGTGGCAATGATAAGCTCTGTAGCCAACGACTCTGACAAAAAGACGTCTGAGAAGGAGCATACCAGCGATCGGCCAGCAGTTCCTGGCTACCTACAGGACTCGTTCCGAAGTTTCGAAAGATCCCCGAGGGAGCCGGAGGAAAAATTTCAAGCGGGAAAAACTACAGGTGGATGCGCAGTGTGAGGGAGATATTATAGTTCGTTTGTCGAAAGGTGATACCGTCGATGAGAAAACACGTGATTGATATCAATTTGGACACATACACCGACAAGGAAGGTGATGCAGAACTCGAACGGCGCATCAGTATGCTCTCCGAGCGCATGTGGGTTATTGCAGAGAGCGAGTTAAGCAAAGCTAGTGCGAGAGAGAGAGAGAGAGAGAGAGAGAGAGAGAGAGAGAGAGAGAGAGAGAGAGAGAGAGAGAGAGAGAGAGAGAGAGAGAGAGAGAGAGAGAGAGAGAGAGAGAGAGAGAGAGAGAGAGAGAGAGAGAGAGAGACAGCGCTAGAGAAGTAGCGAGTGAGTCGACCGCTCCCCCTCCTCTGTCCGACACAATGTTTGCTGGGCCGCAGTACTCGCAGCTCTCGCTGCCTGCATCGAGTCAACGCTCCACCGCAAGGTCTACTCCGCTTCCCCTATTGCCTCTTCCATTTCGCATACGCGAAGAACAAGGAGTAGCGATTAACCGAGGACTGAGACTTCTTACGTCGGGCTCCTCGGCTACTGCGGGCCGCCTCCAAGCGAAAACCCTACTCGCGGCCGATATGCCCAGTGCTATCAGCCAGGGTATCGATTGTCCCGAAGATGTATGCGTAATTTTTTACTCAGACTCCCCTACTAAATCTATGTAGGATGAGGCTAAGTCAATAGAAATACCTTCCAAAGCAACACCCTCCCGCGTTGCAGTACCAGCGATGTCGCAAAAAAATACCTCCGCGGTTACTGACACTTGAGAGAATTTTAATTATAAATGCGATTGTTGGATAATCAGCTGGCGCACAGCGATCGATATTCGCCGTGCGTTGACCTGTTGCTGTGCTCTAGCACGCTGCGTTCGGTTGGGCCGGAGATAGCCGAGGCAGGGCTTCGCGGAGCCAAGGCTGTGCCTCGCAGGCATGCCGCGTTGAGCGAGAGGATGTCTCTCTCGCTTGCCTTCGGCTTCGCTCACCGGCTATCTCTCTGAATTGACTGCAGCGCCCATCGACGCTTTCGTATCCCGCAGCCATATTGGATATTTCGGCACTTACGTGAAAACCCGCTCGAACAGCACACACATTTTGGCAAAGCTCGCACAATTTTCGCTTCTCTACACCGGATCATCTCAACTATTTCTTGTTCACCAGGACTCAAATTAGGGTAAGAGTACACCGTCATAATTTCACATAATTCACTGACGGTGAGGAGATTTATATACATCGGTACATCAGCATAAAGGGCTCACCCCTTGACGTGTGCTGCAGCACGGGCTGTACCACGTTTTCACTCAACCTGTAGCACACTCGATTAATATAATTGCGTGTGTTTTACCAATTCACTGTACTTTCCCCCAATCAAACTTGCTGGGAGAGTGTTGTGAATTCATTCTAATCATTTTGTGCATCCTCAAGCTCATATTTCAATGCTCTGCAGTATAGACTGCATCACAGCCTGTCATAGTAGAATTCCACTCAATTGTCAGAGTTGCATGTGCTAGTACTCACTCTCTTTAAATTCTATTTCTCCATCATATTGAGTATTTGCTGACAGGCATTAAATTCGTCTACGCACTCATCTATCTCATTGCGTGGCATGCTCCGCAGCGCTGGCTGCACTGCGTACACGCCACTCATTAGATACAGCACACGTTTAACACAATTATGTGCTACTCAAGCACTTCACAGGGACAGCACTCAATAAATATAATTGAGTGTTACTCAAATTGCCTTAAATTCAAAATTCTAATTCTTTTATATTTTATTTTGTATTTGGTATATTTTCAAAATTAAACCTATTTTGTAAATGACATGTGTAAGGTGTAATAAACCACTTTCTCTAATTAAACATCAATGTGTCTGGTTTCTTTTTTTCCTATCGTGAGTGAAGACTCATAGTTTTCAATATATTCACAGGTCGTTCCAACAACATCCAAGGATTTCTCAAACAGCGATAATTACGCCCACTTCATCCCCGCGGATGGAGAATTAACTGGCCCCATTGGAAGATTTTTATTCAATTAAGGATTAATAAATACATCGGGAATTGCCAAGAGCCTCGTAACGGGGCAAATCGCAATTACGCTTAAGGGTAAATGCAATAATTCCAGCATGATCATAAAAAAAATATTACAACAAAACGTCAAGGGAAACACTATATTCTGTAACGTCAATTTGTGCCTCAACGCACCACGTTACCTATGACTGGTTCAAGTTATTTTTTCCTTCCTTTTTATTTTCTCTTTCGAGATGGGCGCCAAGCGCTTTCGCGCCGGAAGGAAAAAATACCGAGCTGGATGACCAGCCTCAACCCAGGCCAGCTACAGCTGTTCGAGGCAGAGTGGGTAGTTCGGACTGTCAAGTCACTAATTAGTCAAAAATAAAATACGAATAAAATCAATTAATTAAAATGAGTCATTAGAATTAATGAACGAAATCAAATAATAAAATATGGTCAATAAATACACCAAACGAAAACCATGAATGAAGTCAGCTAAATGAATGATGAATAAATAAATAAAATAATAACAGTAAATAATTTAAACAACAACAGCAGGTACGGGACTTACAAACTTCTTTATTTCTGGCGAACAGATATTAATTTCCAATAAACATCAATTTAGAATTCAAATAAAATGTCCCGTAAAATTAGTCTCTCCTTTTTAACAATTTCCCAAATCTAGTTAGATATCTTAATTTTAATCTTCAATTCGGCGGTAGCAGTTATCCCAATCTCTCTCTCTCTCTCTCTCACTCTCATACCCGGTAGATGTTGTATAGCCTGTCTCGCTCACTTCGAATTTCGAACAATATTCATCGATAAATTTTCAACGCTCGGTTGTCTCTGTTCACATTCCGCGATACGGCCTATCCCGAGCTAATCCTACATACACAAAAAAAAACCATAATAACGGGACGTCGGGAGGTCATGTACGCGAAGCTACCGACGGCTCGATATTTTAATCTTGAAATTCATATACCATGTAAAAGACAGAAACTCAGGGATCTTCCGCAGTTCATAAAATATAAAATACCGAATAAATGACGACTAATAATTAAATAATAACAAAAATAATAAATAATAAATAAAATAATCAATAAATAAATAAACAAGACAGAGAAACTCCGATTAATTTTAATGATTCGCGACGCGGTCTATAACGTGCGAGTCCCTTTCACCTGTATTCACAACGGGACGACGTACTAACGCGCGCACGACCTTCTAAATCGAAACGAAAAGAAACTCAAATTAACCCACATAAATCCAAAGTCTATAATCTGGTTAAAATCCGTGACGCGGTCTATCCCGTTCTAATCCCATACAAACCAACACACTTCGGGATAACGGCCTAACTCGCGCACGATTGAACTATTAGCAAAAAAAAAAACAATTAATTAACGCAATGACTTTTCCCCGGCTTCTACCGGTTAAACGATCTCGAGATTACATTTATTAAACGCCGCGATTCCCAATACAAATTAACACTCTGCACGCAGTGTACCAGAGCCGCAGGGGTGACTAAGCTCGAATAAATTTAGAATAAACCAGTTAAATGATAAACTAATAAAATCTTAGCGAAATACCGTGGACAGGAAGAGAGCTCACCGAGACGATGCAGCCGTGACGTTCCTCGAAATCCGGGAAACTTCGAAAGATGTTGAATTATTCTCCCTGGTTTTTCTTGGGTTACGAAAGCTGATCGTACAGTAGTATGTTCGGATGTTGGCTCGGAGAACCACCCTCTTTTCCTCGCCTTGATAATAAATCGCGGGAGGTCGAAAAATAGAGCGGGATACAGATAGAATGTACGCTACGTCTGGTTCGCTCAACGGTCCCAGGAAAAAAGCCCTGAGGTCCTCCCGGCACGCGTGCCCGTGAACTATGATCCCCTCTTAACCCGCTAAACTCGGTTAATTGGGGGAACCTGTGTCGCACGATGACCGCGACTAGCGCCTCAGCTGGATGATGTATTACTTAGCGACAGACAATATCAACGTTGCGTAGCCCAGCAGATGACTCTCGGAGATATATAGATTCCTGTGAGTCGACGGCAGCTAAGGATAGAAGGCCGCGTATTATTTGATGCATCGTCGGGAAAATGGCATATCCCGACCCCGAAAGACATAGAATATCGGTCCGAAGTTTCCCGTTGTTGCGTTGCTCTCCTCTTCCTCTCACTCCCTCTCCATCCCTCGGCGTATCAATCGCATTATATAAAAAAAATACAACAAAGAAAAAAAAATAAAAATAAAGAATAAATAAGACCTGAAAATCACCCCCTACAACCCTGTGTGATCGTGTAGGTAGCCGTCGAGCGAGAAGGACGTAGCCTAAATATTCTGCCACGTTACAATTCTTACGTGAAAAATTTGAACAACGTTCTGCAACATCAACACGTAAACACTGTTCGAACTTTTAGGTCATGGGATATTACGGACGAATTGCCCAGGAACGAAATCATCGCACTAACTAAGTCAGAATAACTTAAACTAAAAAAATAAAACTGAATACAGGAATCGGAAGAAATAAAACAGAAAAATAAGTCAGAATAAATAAAATATATTACCAGTCCTAAAATGAATAATTTAGAATAAAATAACGTCCAGCGCAGTCTCGAATAAATAACCAGGATAATTAAACAGAACCCCGACGGAAAACGAGCCCGACCAACGAATAACCCCTCAAGATTCAAACGGGGCACGACTCTCTCAAAGGTACGCTCGAAGTCATGGACGCACCGCTCTTATACACAATAACTCCCAATCTTACAAGCACACACACACGACACACGACACATAAGAACTCTTAACGCCCTCAAATTTTACAATAATAAAACATTAACAATAACAAAGAGATGGAACCCCTTCACCGATCCTTCAATCCTCGGGGAGCGAGTTATCGCAAAATAAAAATTCCGGGCTGTAGCTGTTTAACTGCTGTCGCAAAAGACAGGTATCGCTTGGGTTTTCTCACCAAAATTACTAGAGCTAACTCCCACACTCAAACCAGAGACGAACGACGGCCTTACCGAAAGGTTGCAGTATCGGGAGCCTCTCGAGAAATAGTCTCGCAGTGGTCCAGAATCGCGGGGGCAGGCGTCGGTTCTCGTCGGACAGACACGGCAGCGGACCCGGCATACACGTCCTCGTCGTACAAAATGCGGCGCAAGAATCCTCCATAATACGTTAACTCTCATTATTTGAGCCGATCAGCTCCTACCCTCCAAATCTTAGCCACCAATAAATTTCGAAGCATTTCAACGGTACTTGCAACCGAAGTTAATATCCGTGCCAGCAACGGCCTTAGTGAGACCCTCGATGTCTCGTACGTAGCAACAGCATGAAGTGAACGAAACTTAAGAGACTCAGCAGCGCAGCGAGAATTAAAATGCCGCCAGGGATGCTTGCTTCTTCCGGTCCCCATAAGATGATGCTGAGATATTCTCAGATGTGGTCCCCACTCGACGAGAGCGCAGACGTCATAGCTATGGAGACTCGAGACCTTCCCTTCGGCCGATAGGCCGAACTGCAAGCTTGGCGATGGGCCGTATGAGCGTCACTGTAGCTGTCTTAATAGTCACCACTGTTGTGAGCTCGTCACTGCTAGGAAGCAGCGCAATCAGTCGTGCAAGTGGCTACTTGCATGGTGGAAAGCGCTCATCCGTGAAAAAAACATATGAGCCGATCTGGATGTTGTTGTTAGGGTGGTGCCATTTCGAAGCCATCTAATGATGCTGGAGTAAATGAGCAGACCTCTGAGCCCAGAAACTTTGAAATTTCTGCTGTATGAGCTGCAATCGTGAGAGCTTTGCGATCGCCAGATCCGTCAGAGATGGTTCTGGGATAGTGGTAAGTGCGCTGCCAATGAGAAAATGCCCTGGCGTTAAAGCTGACACATCTTCAGAATCGTCGCTGAGCGGTTCTAGAGGCCTTGAATTGAGAACAGCCTCAATTTGAGTCAGCAGTGTCGTCAACTCCTCGCAGGTGAGGACTGTTTAACCCACCGTCCGACGGAGGTGATGCTTCACCGACTTCACTGCTGCTTCCTATTTGCCATTCATATGTCGTGCAGCTGGAGGGTTGAACCGTCATTGTACACGATCATGTGAGAGAGCATTTGCAACGATGAGATGTTCAGATGAGTATGATGAGAATAGTCGTCGCAGCTCTTTGCTAGCTCCGATGAAATTCATGCCATAATCTGAGCTGAGAGCACGAGGTATTCCTTGTCGTGCCGAAAAGCGACGAAAAGCAGCGATGAATGCGTCGATTGAGCAGTCAGTGACGACCTTTTGATGTAACGCCGTCGTGGCCATGCACACAAAGACACAAATCCAGTCCTTGTGTGTTTTAGCCACTCTCCATATCTTGAGTGTGAGCGGTCCTTCGTAGTCAACTCCAGTCTCTGTGAACGGCTGTGCAGGTGTGACTCGAGAGAGTGGTAGTTGACCCATTAGTTGTTAAGCACGGATCCCTCTCTGCCGAGCACACACTACACAGCGCAAGATGTGAGCCTTGACTGGAGTTCTACCCCCAATGATCAAGTGAGCTTGTCGAACTTCCGCTAAAGTGAGCTGAGTACCGCCGTGAAACGAAATTGTTAGATAAGACGCTTCAAAGTTGAGTGCTGATTGTTTGAGCCGTCCTCCCACCTTGATTACGCCTTGTTGATCGAGGTAGGCTGTGAGCCTACGGAAAGGATGAGAGGTTTGCAGCAGCATTCCAGATGACATCACTTTCAGCTCGTGCGAGAAGTAAGCTGCCTGGGTTGCCTTGACCCAAAAAATCTTCGCTTCGCCGATCTCACGTGCTGAGTTGAGTGTGACTGGTGTTGAGCCAGGTATCCTTTTGAGCCGTGCTATCACCCTCGAGTAGAGAGCTGTGAGCCGATACAATTTGTTGAGCGATGAATACCTGTGCACCAGATCCCAATGACAGTCCTGATTCGATTTAGCCACCACCCTGGCCGAGACTCCAGCACACCCAAATTCTCGGCCAATGCAGACTGAGCAGGCCATGACTTTTGCGATTGATTGAGTCATGGTGGCCCCGTCCACCACAACGGATGAGCTCTGAGTTGTTCTGTGGTCATGCCTCTAGGGGCACTGTCCGCCGGATTGGAAACGCCAGGAACATGTCGCCACTGAGCTTGCTCTGTAAGATCTTGTATTTGAGTGACTCAGTTCCTAACGTGATCCTTCCAACGTGATGGATGAGCTTTGATCCACATGAGTGTGACTGATGAATACGTCCACATATGAGTAGATTCAAAGTTCAATTTGAGTGTGGCTTGAACACTTGAGATGAGCTTGGCAAAAAGCAGCGCTGCTGTGAGCTCCAACCGGGGCATGGTGAGCTTTTTGAGCGGTGCAACCTTAGTTTTTGAGCATACGAGTGACGTCACTTTTGTTGCGGACGGTGAGATGACAGTGATGTATATCACTGCCGATATAGCTAGCTGAGAGGCATCTGAGAATCCATGCAACTCTACTGTGGAGCCGCTCCATGAGTTGAACCAACGAGGAATTGAGATATTGGCCAAGTGAGTGAGATCCTCCCTGATTGCTAGCCAACGTGATGAGACGTGGGATGACAGTGACTCATCCCATTTGAGCTTATGTAGCCAAAGCTCCTGCAAAAGCATTTTGGCACGTATCACAATTGGTGAGATGAACCTCATTGGATCAAATATCTGAGCCACTTCAGAAAGGATGAGACGCTTGTTAAAGTTTGCAGGTGCTGAGCTGAACCGGCTTGAGAACACGAACTGATCTTCGTGCGGAAACCACGTAAGCCCAAGGATTTTGGTGGAGCAGTCGTCCAATATAATTTCTGAGCAAGATGACTCGGCAGCAGCGATGCTGGCCAGTATGTCCGAGTCTGTTGCGTGCCACTTGGCAAGCGAGAACCCGCCCGCCATGCACAACAAATTTAGCTATTGAGCAATCTGATTAAACTGTTCTACTGTATCTGCTCCTGCAAAAATGTCATCTACATAACGGCCATGCGTGATGGATGGCACCGCGAGTGGAAATCTCATACCTTTATCTTCCACGAGCTGGATGAGTGCTCGAACTGCCAGAAAGAGTGCAGCTTTGGTGCCGTAGGTGACTGTTTTCAGCCGGTATGGAATCTCCTTGAGCTGGTCATTGATCCACAGTATTCTTTGCAAATCGCAATCCTCTTCGTGTACCAGGATCTGTCGGTACATCTTGGTGATGTCCGAGGCGAAGATGTGGGGATGATGACGAATCCAAATGAGCAAGTCTGATATGTTGAGCAGCAGGTTGGCACCAGTGTGCATGATGTCGCTTAAGGAGAACCCAGATGATGTTGCACTTGAGCCGTTGCACACCACTCTCAATTTTGTAATGGTACTCGCTAGCCTGAGAACTCCATGCTGCGGCAGATAATAATGCACTGCACTTGATGGTAATGCTGGCGCCTTCTCCATGTGACCGAGCTGTTCGTATTCTGCCATGAATTGATGGTCAAGTTGTTTGAATTCGTCATCCTTCGAGTGTCGTTTTAAAACTCGATACAGACAGTGATGAGCAGTCGAAAATGAATTCCCGAAGAGCGTTGCCGGTGATTTGAGTGGAATCCTGACGATGTACCTCCCTTATGAGTCACGCCTATGCGTCGACCTGAAGTGATCCTCACACTTCTGTTCTTCAGGTATGCGTGAGCTGTCAGTGTTGGTCAGTAATTCCTCTTGGACCCAGAATTTCATGAGAGCTTCTTGAAGTGCGTGTTCCTCCTATTGAAGATAAACATGATGAAATGAACTGGCAAGCGGTTGTGCTGAATCAATCGGTCCAAGCACCAGCCATCCGAAGACCGACAGCTGAGCAATTGGCATTGCCGGTGAGTATCATCAGGAGATGATATTAGGTTTGATGATCTGCCGATAAATATCAGCTCCGATGATGATGTCGATTGACCAAGGGCGTAGAAATTCTGAGTCTGCCAATTTGAGCTTGTTGATGCGAGGCCACGTCTGATTTGGTATTTCTACAGATGGTAATATCACCGTTAAAGTTTTGAGAATGTGAGCATTCATGATGACAATAGCGGCTGTGTGCTGAGAATGAACAGTGAGCTGAGTCAAGCCGCGTGTTTGAGCTGATCTCTTGGCACCAATACCAAAGATCGGAATGAATGCACGCTGACGTGTTAGTTTGAGCTGAGTACAGAGGCTTTCTTCTACGAAAGATATTATAGTTCCGACCCCGGATCTATGAGCAGCTGAACTTGATGGGTTGAAATTGTTGTTTTAATTAGTGCTAAAGCAGTTGCGAGGAGTGAAGAGCAGTTCTGAATTCTGGATGACTGCACCTCCATCTCATTGAGCTGCAGGTTGAGCAGACGTACCCGATGGCAGTCGCCTTGAGCTGGATAATGACTCCTGGTGGAGCACGGTATGATGCTTGGCACCACACTCCTTACACTTCCTGGTTGAGCGGCACGACTCCACGTTGTGTCTTTTCAGGCAGTTATAACATAGATGGCTCTTGTCGACCACCTTACGACGTTCCGTGATGTTGCGCTCCTCGAACTCTGGGCACATCACCACGTAATGGTCGAGAGATCGGCAACAATCACAGGGGTAGGTTTTATCGGTCCATTTCCTGCGAGTTACCTTGACTGGAACACCCCCCCCCCCCCATTGGTAAATCACAGTGCTTTGAGTGGTTCAAAAAATTTTAAAGTGGCGATTTTGGTGTGAGAAACGAAGAACGTGGAAGACCACCAACAAAGTTTAAAGACAGCGCATTTCCAGCATTGTTGGATGAGGATGACGCTCAAACGCAACAACAACTCGCGGATCAATTGAATGTGACACAAGAAGCCATCTCCATACGTTTGAAAGCCATGGGAAAGATCCAGAAGATGGGAAAATGGGTTCCACATGAACTGAATGAAAGACAGCAGGAAAACCTAAAAACCACTTGCGAAATGCTGTTCGCCAGGTACAAAAGAAAGTCATTTCTCCATCGAATTGTGACCGGCGATGAAAAGTGGATATATTTTAAGAATCCTAAGCGTAAAAGATCATGGGTAACTCCAGGCGAACCATCGACATCGACTGCAAGGCCAAATTGCTATGGACGGAAGACAATGCTCTGTGTTTGGTGGGATCATAAGGGTGTGATCTATTATGAGCTGCTAAAACCTGGCGAAACCGTTAATACTGAACGCTACCGACAACAAATGATCGATTTGAATCAAGCTTTGCGTGAAAAACGACCAGAATATGAAAAAAGGCAACACAAAGTGATTTTGCTTCATGATAATGCACCATCACACACAGCAAAACTGGTCAAGGAAACGATTGAGGCGTTTAGTTGGGAAATACTTTCGCATGCGGCTTACTCACCAGACTTGGCTCTTTCCGATTACTACTTATTTGCATCGATGGGACACGCACTTGCTGAGCAGCGCTTTACTTCTTACGAAAATGTACAAAAATGAATAAAATATTTTTTATCATTTTCATACAATAAACGTGTATTTTCTATACAAAAATTCCGGTTTCATATTTATAGACCTCGTATTGCTCCACCTGTCAGAGTACAGTGGACAATATTACATAAATAAGCCAAATAAAATATAGAAAATAATATATTAAAATAAGCACAAAAAAGAGTGAATAAAATGTGGTGAGCCTTTTACCACACATGATTATATTAATCGTGTGTAATTGATGAGAAGTGTTGTCACGATCGGGCCTCGCCGTAACGCTGACGCCAGGTGTATGACACGATGAGCCAAATATTGATGAACTGATATGCTGACGTCAATATATCACTGCTGATATGATGGCTGAGTTGTAGAGATTGTAGGTCGGCGGAGTTGAACTGCCGTTCCTCACCTCGTCACCTGGAAGGCACGGCTATAGCGGGCAACGGAGAGACAAGGGCCCGTGGTCTCTCGAGCATTATAAGATTGGCATGCCTCTATGTCCAAGAAGAGCAATCCTCGCGGACGACCACCGGTCCATTGGTGGAACGGGGACATCGCACAGATACGCCAAGAGTGTCTACGGGCTGGGCGACTCCATCAGAGAGCCCGAGGACTGCGAAAACAACAGCTGAGTGCAGTCTATCAGCAGAAGAGAAAGGAATTAAAGGCGTCCATAAAAGCTGCAAAGAGGAGGAGTTGGCAAGAGTTCTGCGAGGAGGTGGAACAATATCCCTGGGGCAGACCGTATAAAACGGTTATGCGGAAGATCAAGCTGGGGGTCACAACGGCTCCAACTTGTCCCATTTTCACTGACAGAATCGACTGCCACCTGTTCCCACAACACAGGCCGCGGGTTGCCGGCACTGGCCTCTTGGCAGCTAAATATGAGGAGGAGCCGTCAGATATCAGCGAGGCCGAAGTGGAATTTGCCACGTGAAGGATAGTGGTCCGGAAGGTCCCGGGACTGAATAGGGCACCCGGACTCGCCATAAAACCCACCGGGCTTAACGTTCCGAAACTATTCCGAGACACTTACAATGCGTGCTTGAGAAAGGGAACTTACCCGGAGCAATGGAAGGTACAGAGACTGGTACTACTTCCGAACGGGAATAAGCCCCCGAAGGAGCCATCGTCTTACAGACCACTTTGCCTACTGGACATCGCCGGGAAGTTGTTCGAGCGGGTTCTTTATGGCAGACTGGAGGCAGCAATTGTACGGGCTGGAGGTCTGTCTGACAACCAGTTCGGGTTCAGGAAGGGTCATTCAACGGTAGACGTGATCAACCAAGCATCGCTACAGACGCCATCAGTGGCACTCGGTGTACAAAGCGCATGTGCGCTATCATCGCTTTGGACATACGAAACGCGTTTAACTCGGCAAAGTGGGATAACATTATGACAGCCTTAGAAAAATTGGGGATACCGCTCTATTTGCGGTCAATTGTGTCCAGCTACCTTTCAAACTAAACTTTGCTGTATACCACCGGCAACGGCACTCACTCCTACACCATCATAGGGGGAGTCCCACAGGGCTCGACACTGGGTCCGTTACTTTGGAACGTCATGTACGATGGTCTGCTGAGACTGTCGCTTCCGGATGGGGTTTCCTCGGTAGCTTTCGCTGACGACTGCGCGCTGATAGTCGTCGCGAAAAGCATTTCAGAGGTGGAAGACCTCGGAGACAGAGTGATAGAAGTTGTGACCTCATGGTTGATCGACCATGGGCTGACGCTGGTGGCAGAGAAGACGGAGGCGCTGCTTATTGCTCGCACTAAGAAGAGAGCATATGCCACATTCACGGTAGGAGACAAAACCATCCGGATAAAAGACATCTTGCGATATCTGGGGGTCACACAGGACGCGCAACTGTTGTTCAGAGAACACCTGGAGAATGCGGGCACGAAGGCAGCTAAGGTGGCGAGTACGCTCGCGTCTATCATGCCGAATATAGGGGGAGCGAATCAGCCAAGGAGGCAACTCCTGGCATCAGTTGTGAACTCCGTGCTCTAGTGTGGAGCACCAACATGGGCCAACGCGATAGCAGTAAACAAGAGCAACTTGCCGGCGAGCCTGTAGAATTGTCGCGCTCAGAGTCGCGAGCGCGTATCGCACGATGTCGGATATAGACCCAATCGGTGATCACAGGATGCCCGTCTGTTGACCTTTTAGCTCTCGAGAGGGTTAAACGTTATCAAGGAACGGGCACATAATGGAGGGATCTCCGTTGGAGTCTCAGGCTAGCTGGTCAAGAGCGATTCTCGACGAGTGGCAGCGGCGATGGGATGCCGCAAAGGAGGGTATATAGACACATCGCGTCATATCTGATGTCGAGGCGTGGATCACCAAACGACACGGTCTCGTGAACTTGCACTTGACCCAGATTCTCACAGCGCACGGTGGCTTCCGTAGATACCTTAGACGCTTCGGAATCTACGATAGCGCTGGGTGCCGGTGGTGTCCCGGTCAAGACGAGGATGTGGAGCACGTACTGTTCCATTACCCACGCTTTACCGAGAAAAGAACCCGCTTCAGAGAGCACTGGAGCGGCCCCCTGACCCCGGAGGCGATAGGACAGTGCTTGATAAATTCCGTTGAGGGATGGGAGGCAGTGGTACAGCTGGCTGCCTCTATCTTCGGTAAATCTTCGAGAGCAAAGGAAAGAGGAAGAGAGGACAGGATGGCAACGAGGTGCTGTCCCCAACTGAACCCACCGTTTCCACGACAAACCCAAGCGAGTAGAATCAGGCGCTTAGAACCGCCCTTTCGCGAAGTACTGCCGCGCGGTGGCTTCCACGGGGGGACAAACGGTAGAGAAGGAGGAATAGAAGAGGTTTTAAGTCGATAGGAATCCGCCACTACCCGTAGCATCAGGGTGTCTCAGGCAAGATTTTGCTCTTCTTAAAAAAAAAAAAAAACATTCTCTCTTTCTCTCTTCAGACGGTAGACGTGGGTCGACGTGTACCGAAGCGCTGCGTACTTTAACCATTTTGTGCGAGGAGAAAGAGGTTTAATATTCTTTTGTTATAACTCTTTAGTTGCTCAGTGAACTTATTTATTAGTGACATAAAATAGTCCAACATGCACCTATTATAAAGCCAGTTAATTGTGTTTTTAAAAACGGATAATCTCTTCCTCACAACATAGTTCAAGGCTAGTTTGCCACTACGTCGATATTCTGCGCACGGTTTAAATGTGTGTTAATATTCGAAACATTTTTCTCGAATTATAAAGTGGTGTAAATGCTACGGTTGACAGTGTGAACTCTCCTACCACTTTTACATCTGTCAACTTATATTGCTTAGGCACTCGGATCTGTACAGTATTAGCAAGACGATATAAAATTAAGGTCATTCGATGTTATTGTCCTGAGTATGTGTACTTCTACTGTGGGGCGGTATTATCTTTATATAAGCAGTAAACTTACACGAGTGCATGACAACAGCTTTGTTTTGGCTTGAGTTCACTGATCTTTTCATATGTGTGAACCCTGTGCGTCATTGTGCATATACTGTCAGTTTATGATTTCGGATTTTAAATCAATTGCTGTGTAGTGGATATTATTATGAATATGACGCTGACCGGCTCTTATCTTTGACTTTATCTCACTTGTTACCGTATGAATGCAAGCATTGTCTATGTACTGTCACTGACTTAATTATAAATTCAATCTTTCTCCCTCTTGTGGTGCGGTGTGTGGTGCTCGCGGCTGAGCAGATTCTTTCACTCATTCACATAACTACGATCAACACTCACGCACATAATGTCGCAGACTCGCTGTGGTGTCTGCAACAAAGTGATTCGAGTAGAAGAAAGGATTAAGTGTGCGGGAGAATGCAGTTTGTCATTTCACTCCACGTGTGCCAAAGAGAAATTGGCTTTTGAATTTGATGAGCCAAGCACAATAAACCAGTTTCGCTGCGACCCGTGCTCAATGCATCGGTCCAATATATTACAACGTACGCCTCCGAAATCAAAGGATATCACTCTTGACGACGTTATGCGCCAATTGCAATCATCACTCGACGTTATATGTCAAATACAAGTATCAAGCGCTTCCACTGACAACAAATTGCAGAAAATCCAGGAGTCACTTACTGGTGCCGAATGCAAAATTGCTAAAATTGCTATTAGCCATAAGGCCTTAACTAATCGTATTACCACCCTGGAGACACAGTCGGATAGTACTCGTGAGGAGATAGCTCGTATCACGAAGGACAACCAGTCGATGAAATCACGTCTGGAGTTATTCTCGAATCGTGTATCGAAGAGAGATGATCAACCTCAAAAGCTTTCGACATCTGTTTCATCTTCTTCGCTATTGTGTGCAGAAGTCACTATATCTGGGGTGCCATCATCTATTGAAGACACACCTCAAGTTATTGTCGAGAAGGTTTTTCATGCTCTTGGTGTCACGAATCTCCTTAGTGATGTCTTAGAAATTCGCAGCTTCGACAAAAATAAAAATCGTACGATTGTAGGACAGAACAATTCAGCACTTATGACAGCTAATGCGAATCAAAATATTCCTAAAATTTATTCAGTGACCTTAAAATCGCAACAAGTTGGAGAATATATCATCAGCAAAAATCGAGCCAGAAAAAACCTACCGCTTAATAAAGTTTTTGATACGGACGAACGTGGTTCAATATATGAAAATGAGTATCTTCCTGCAGAGCTCTATAATCTATTACGCCTTACAAAAACATGAGCGGCTAAAAGAAAACACAAATTTGTGGGGACACGCTCGGGAGTAATTTATGTTAGAAAAAGTGAGGGTCAGCCATCGATCAGGATTTTTACGCTGGCAGATTTAGAAAAACTTATTTGACTACCTACATGTCGATCGGTTGCATCTCCTTTATTGTCGTCCCCATGTTTGAAGATCGCTCAATTCAATACTAATTCGCTGCGAGGACATATGGAACTCATTCAATCGACTATTGCTGAGCGCGCTTTCCACATTATTTCTGTGTGTGAAACGTGGCTTCATTCGTATGTTTCAGATAACTTAGTACGAATTAATGATTACTTTCTTATACACAATGATCGTTAAGGTAGAGAAGGAGGCGATGTCACATGCTATGTTCATTCGTCCTTAAAGCTAAAGTTTTTACGTCTTCGCCGATAGAGTTTTCGAATGGGCCAGAATATCTAATTATTCAAATTACAGGACATAATACTGAGCAACTGTACTTCGCACCTGTGTACAGACGACCGAAAGGTCGAATGCTTGAAGATTTCATGCAATCTTCATCTTGTTTTTCTCTGTGATCTAACTAATAATAAGTATGAGTCGAAATATCTACGTCATTTAGCTTTATCACAGTCGCTTTACATTGTTGATTCACTACCGACTGACCATACTGCGACCTCAGACTCGTGGATCGATGTGTCCATTATCGAGTGTGAAAACAAGATACAATTGTCTGTTAAGTCAAAATCACCGTATATAGCGGGTCACGACCTGTTGGAACTTCATTACAAGTTTGATACTAAACCCATAGTCAATCGCACTATCACTCGCCGTGCTTATAAAGATCTAGATGTTACAGGTTTTTGCGACTCATTGTCAAATGGTTTTAATAATCCCATTCTTCGTGACTGTAATCCAAACTTTAATTTTATTGATAATTCAAGAGAACATACATTACCAAACAGTATTGATATGATTGTTAATACGTTCTCAGAGATATTTTTAAGATCTTCAGATAATTACGCACCGTTACAAACTCTTTGTGTATGTCGACCGCCTGCGCCTTGGCTCTCACAAAACTTGAGAGACTGCATATCTTTAAAAAATAGATTATATACTCGAGCACGAAGATCAAACTAGCTTCTACATTTATCTATTTTCAGAGAGCATAGCGACCAACTTAAGAATCATCTAAAGCAAGCTAAAAATCAGTATTGTATTTAGAAATTGACTGATATTACTGAGTCGAATAAGTTATGGAAGACGCTAACAACACTGGGTCTAGCTAAGTCTTCACGTCCATCTCCGCTCAACTTCTTTGAACCGGATGAACTTAATGCTGTTTATTCAACTGTGTCCAGTCAACTACCGCTATATTCCTATAGTGAGTTTAGTACTCTGTGTTCAGTTGTTCAGTCACCACAAAATGTATTCCATTTTGCTGAAATTACTACAGACCAAGTTATCTCCGTTATTACATTTTGCTCTAGTTCTAAGTCTTTTATGTTTGGTCCTGATAAAATTTCGCTATTCTCAGTAATTAAATCAATCCAGGTTTCATGCTCATTACTGACGAACATGTTTAATATCTCACTATAATTGTCTGAGTTTCCAAAGTGCTAGAAGAAAGCTTATCTTCGCCCATTATCTAAAATTAAAACATCCCTCTCTCCGACTGATACGCGATCGATAGCGAAACTTAGTGAGCTGTCGAAAGTACTTGAGCGACTTGTGCATAGGTAGATTACGGATTGGATTGAGGTGAATAAAGTATTCGACCCATGTCAAACAGGGTATCGAAGCGGTCATAGTACACAATCTGCGCTATTGCGCATATGTGAAGATGTCGAGCGAAATATAAAGGGTGGTTAAATTGTAAGGGCCGATGTTGAATGTGAACCACACCTAAACGTCAAGTTTTTTCTGCATTTCATTTGACATTTCTCAATTTCAGACTAACTCAATTTGAACCATGGAAAGATACACAATCGAGCAACGCGTTAAAGTTATTCAGGCTTATTATGAAAATGGGCGTTCAAATCAAAATGCATATCGTGCACTTCGTGATTTGTTCGGTCAATTTAATCGTCCAAATGTGCGTACAATCCGAAAAATCGTGCAAAAATTTGAGCAAACCGGGTCTGTAGGAGATATTAAAACACCAGTGCATGCTCGTACAGCTTGTACTGCAGAAAATATTGCTGCTGTTCGCGATAATTTGGCTGAAGAGCCGTCCACCTCAACTCGTCGTCGTGCCCACCAATTGCACCTCTCACGCTCGTTGTTGATGAACATTATGCATAAAGACTTGCATTTACACGCTTATAAGGTGCAAATGTAATCAGCTGGCGCACGGCGATCGATATTCGTCGTGTGCCTACCTGTTGCGGTGCTCTAGCACACTGCGTCGGTTGGGCCGAAGATAGCCGAGGCAGGGCTTCGCGGAGCCGAGGCTACGCCTCGTTGGCATGCCGCGTTGAGCGAGAGAATGTCTCTCTCGCTTGACTTCGGCTTCGCTCACCGGCTATCTCGCTCAATTGACTTTAGCGCCCAACGACGCTTTCGTACTCGTAGCCATATTGAAAAATTAGTCACTTTTTGCAACGCATCCGCTGAACAGCACACGCTCAACAGGACTCTCGGACCTTTTTCTCTGTCGCAATTCACCGGATTCGCTCAACTTTCTCGCTCACCAGGACTCAGAACTCAAGGTAAGCGTGCACTGATATAATGCAGAGCAATTCACTGTCAGTGAGGAGGAAAATAGCGACACATTCACATTTTTGTCTCACTCTGTGGCGTGCGCTGCAGCACATGTTGCAACACGTTCTCCTCACTGTATGTTGCCGGTGTAATTAATATAATTATGCAGGTGCTTTATATTCACTGTAGTTTCCCCCCAGAAAATCTGCTGGGAAGATACAGTGACTATACACTGCTCATTTGTGCATCCTCAGTCTACGTTGTCTTGTGCTACGCAGTGCTGACTGCGTAGCTGGTCTCACATCCATTCAGTGCACTCAAGCAATTTAATTGCTAGTGCTCTCATCTATTCACTGTAACTTCTCTTTGACAAACTGCTGAGAGTTTGCAGTGAATAGTGTACACATTCATTTTCTCTTGGCGTAGCATGCTACGAAAGCATTGGCTGCGTTATGCTCACGCTCCGTCACACTCAGCACACAATTAATATAATTGTGTGCTGCTCAAGTCTCATAGTCTAAATTCAATTTATTTATTTATCTCATTTGTTAATTCATGATTTTGGTGTATTTATTCCTTATATCAATTTTGTATTTTTTTCTAAATTTATCTTAACGCAAATATTTTCTAAGATTTGACATTTTTCTTGTAATAAGTGGAAGGTAGAATAAACCGCTTTCTCACGATAACAACAATGTGTCTGGTTTATTTATCACCCTGTATCGAGTGAGGCTACATTCTTATCCAATATATTCGCAGATTTGTCGAATCAACTGGACGGATTCTCAACAGAATGGTATATTTTGATTAGTGATATTTTGTTATTGCTCGACTACGTTAAGAATTCTTATATTTCTTATATTTTGTTATTTCATTTTGATTATATTTTGATATTTGGTAATTTCTTATTTATGTTTGATTTATTATTTTGTTATTTCCCAATTTTATTATAATTAATATCATACATTAATTATATTTTATTATAATTACATTGACATTATACTCATGTTGCCAAAGGTTTACCAAGGCATAAATAAACTATCAATCAATCTCTCTCTCTCTCTCTCTCACTATCTCTACCGCAATAAGTGGGGTACCACAGGGGTCAGTACTAGGGCCGTTACTATTTATTATATACAAAGTGGCCGATTTACCAGGTGTATGCATAAGTTTTGTCCGGTTTAACTAAGAGATGGCGCCAGCGAAAAGTACGCAGCGTATTAATTTGACACATACGTCATTTTGTTCGTCTGACATTAACCTACAAACACACACAAGTTGAGTCCGCCAAAAACTAGCGTCTTTGTTTTATCGTTCAGTGATCATGTCGAGTTTTGTGCCTGAAAAAGAACATTTGCGGCACGCATTGCTTTTCTTATTTAATCAAAAGAAAAAGGCTGCTGAAAGTCAACGTTTGCTGGTAGAAACATATGGTGAACACGCTCCATCGATTAGAACATGTGAGACATAGTTTCGACAATTTAAAAGTGGTGATTTCAATGTGAAAGACAGTGAGCGCTCTGGTAGACCACAAAAATGCGAAGACGAGCAATTGCAGGAGTTATTGGATGATGACCCAACTCAAACTCAACGGCAATTAGCAGAAGCATTACATGTGTCACAAGAAACAATCAGCAGACGTTTACGAGTAATGGGGAAGATCAATAAACTCGGTAAATGGGTCCCACACGATTTGAATGAACGTCAAATAGAAAATCGCAAAGTCACTTGTGAAGTGCTGCTTCAACGCCACGAAAGGAAATCATTTTTGCATCGAATTGTGACAGGTGACGAAAAATGGATTTATTTTGAAAACCCGAAGCGGAAAAAATCGTGGCTTTCACCTGGCGAAGCCGGTCCTTCAACACCAAGGCCAAATCGCTTCGGCAAGAAGACCATGCTCTGTGTCTGGTGGGACCAGAGCGGTATTGTGTATTATGGACTCTTAAAGCCCGGCGAAACCGTTAATACACAACGCTATCGCCAACAAATTATTAATTTAAACCACGCATTAATCGAAAGACGACCGGAATGGGCCAGAAGACATGGCAAAGTGATTTTGTTACACGACAATGCGCCGTCTCACACAGCAAAAGCAGTGAAAGACACCTTGAAATCGCTTGGATGGGACATCCTTCCGCACCCGCCGTATTCGCCAGACCTGGCGCCATCTGACTATCACCTCTTCGCATCAATGGGGCACGCGCTCCCAGAGCAGCACTACAGCAATTTCGAGGAAGTTGGAAAATGGCTCGACGAATGGTTTGCCGCAAAAGACAAGCAGTTTTTCTGGCATGGTATTCATAAGTTACCTGAAAGGTGGGCGAAATGTGTAGAAGCCGATGGCCAATATTTTGAATAAAACAAAAATTAATTTCTCTTGAAAATTACGTGTTTTTTTTTACAAAAAAAACGGAAAAAACTTATGCATACACCTGGTATCTGAAGACATTGAAATATTTCGAAAACTACGCATCGGATCAAAAAAGTTCCGAATAAAATTTGTTCGCCTGGAAGGAGGTCATCCAATGATACCAAAGTCGACCCCTCACCCCTACCCCCTGGGGTGGGGGTGGGGGCAACTTTAAAATCGTAAATGGGAACCCCTATTTTTCATTGTAGATTCGGATTCCCCAAAAAAATAAGTAACTTTTATCTGAAACATTTTTTTTCGATTCGTGATGGATGGCGCTATAATCGGAAGAAACCTGATTTTTGCGAATATCTCGAGAAATTACACATCGGATCGAAAAAAGAAAACAGCCATGTTTCATTTTTCAAAAAGCTATTCAGCGATACGAAACTCGATCCACCCTCCCCCCCATCCCTACCCCATTGTGGTGAAAATGGAAGTTGTTTCAAAATCGTGATTGGAAAACCCTATTTTTTTCCTGGTTTTCCATGACAAAATCCATTGATTTGACTTTATTGTTGATATGAAACTTTCTCACACATAGCACTGCAATCGAAAGGGGTGCTCGTTTTGGGTGAGTCCCCTTGCCTCTCACCATCGGGGTGCTTGTTTTACGTGAGTCCCCTTGCCTCTCACCATCGCGGTGCTTGTTTTACGTGAGCCCTCTTGCCTCTCACCATCGGTGTGCTTGTTTTAGGTGAGTCCCCTTGCCTCTCAACATCGGGGTGCTTGTTTTAGGTGAGTCCCCTTGCCTTTCACCATCGGGGTGCTTGTTTTGGGTGAGTCCCCTTGCCACTCACCATCGGGGTGCTTGTTTTACGTAAGTCCCCTTGCCTCTCACCATCGCGATGCTTGTTTTACGTGAGTCCTCTTGCCTCTCACTTTCGGTGTGCTTGTTTTAGGTGAATTCATTTGTATTTGCTGAACTGCCCATTCACAAAATTCTACTCGCAGACGAAAATCATCGCTATGAAGTTCCTGATGCAGTGAAATGTGGTATGGGTGATACTTGTGACGATGCAATATTCTGAGAATACTATCTTTAGAATTTCCGGAATCCCGATGTAATTGTCGAGTGCTACATGAGGGTTTTGTTGAACAGCTGCTAGCACATCAATTTCATTAGCTTCTCCTGTGACAGTGATTCTTCGTTTTCTTTTTTTAGGTTGTACACTACCGTCAGACATAAAGGATTGAACAACTTTGTAAAAAAAAGAACGTGAGCAAGCATTATCTGGAAAACGCTCAGCATACAAGACAACAGCATTGTCAACATTCCGCCTACATTCACCGAAAATCAGAATCATTTCAGTTTTTTCTTCCATGGTTGCAGCATTCATTTCGCACTCGTACTTCAGTTTAAGGGGGTCTGAGATACAAAAAAAAGCATATTTTGTGATTTGCTTTGAAAAAATAAGCCAGTGGTAGAGGTGAGAACCGAGTCAACTGAAAAAAAAGTTTGCATGCGGTAGTCAGGATAACTCATGATTGCTTCATCCGAAATTAAAAAACCAAAAAGATTTCTTTAGTACTGTAACGTAAATTTGTGCCTCAACGCACCACGTTACCTATAGCTGACCCAAGCTATTTTTCCTTCCTTTAATATACTCTTTCGAGATGGGCGCCAGGTGCTTACGCGCCGGAAGGAAAAATAACGAGATGTTCGGCCAGATTCAACCCAGGCTAGCTACAGCTGTTCGAGGCAGAGTGGGTGGTTCGGACGGTCAAGCCAAGAATTATTCTCGAATAAAAGGCAAATGAAATCAACTAATTAAAATAAGTCATAAAAAATCAATGAATAAAAACAGTCAATAAAATATCGTCAATAAAGGCACAACACCAGGACAATAACCAGAGTCAAATTAATAAAGTAACACCGATAAATAACTTCGACAACAATAGCAGGTACGGGACTTACAAATCTCTTTATTTCTGGCGAACAAATATTAATTTTCAATAAACATCGATTTAGAATTCAAATAAAATGTCCCGTAAAATTCGTCCCTCTTTTTAACAATTTTCTAAATCTAGTTAGGTATGTTAGTTTTAATCTTTAATTCAGCGGTACCAGTTATCCCGTTCTTTCTCTCTCTCTCATACACTGTAGATGTTGTATAGCTTATCACGCTCGTTACGAATTTCGAACAAAGAGCACCGACAAAGTCAAATATTCGGTTGTCTCAACGCACAGTTCGCGATACGGCCTATCCCGAGCTAATCCCACATACATCCAAAAAACCATAACAACGGAACGTTGGGAGGTCACGTACGCGAGCTTCGACTAGTTCGAATCTCCTAGCCCGAAAATCACAGGCAAGCAACGGCTAATAAGTCGAGAACGAAGAATGATTAATAAACCCCCCCCCTAAATTATTTAAAAGAAAATGAGAAAGCCCCAATTAAATGACTGACGTGCGAAATAACGATAATCAGATTAATAAATAATACTAACAATAATAACCGAACTAATAAAAGCAACGAACAATTTAACAAAGTGAGATATGCTACCGACCGTACAAGTCCCTCTAGACCAAGTACAACAGACGGGACGACGGCCGAACTCGCACTACTTCCGAATGCAAAACGAAAACTAATAACGAACTGTTCGATAGAATAAGAAAAGAACAAATAAATAGAATAAATAAAGTATATTAAATTACGGTACGTCAGTCTAATTAAAACCAAAGCGTTAACACCAAGCTGTCCAAGGCCATAAAATGAGTCAAAAAGAAATAAACTAAGTCATATAAATCTAAGTCAATTATTAGGTAAAATCCGCGGCGCGATCTATCCCGTTACAATCCCACACAAACCAACTAACAAATTCAAAACACTCCGGGATAACGGCCTAACACGCGCACGGTTTAACTGTCCTCAAAAAACAATTAAATAATACAGTGACTTACTCCCGGTTTCTACAAGTTACACGATCTCGAGGTTACACTCTATAGACGTCGCGATTCCCGATACAAATTAATACTCTGCACGCAGTGTACTAGAGTCGCAGGTGTGACCAGGCTCGAAGAAATTAATAGTTCACAAATCGAATGATAAAATAATAACATATGTTACCCGCATATTTGTGCAATATTCAATAAAGTTTAAACTACGCTGTCCCCCTACCTTCGCTTGTGAGGAATCGCTCTATAACTGTGCTTAGATTTAGACTTATAAATATATCTTTGGAATGTAAGATACAACATGTAAAATCGGAATAACAGAGGTCCAGATTCGCGCCCTTCGGTGTGTCGATGAGTCGTCAGGGTTAGCTTACTCGCCCCACAGACCCTCGACCGCCTCCAAGAAAGCACTGACCGGGGGTGGTTTAACCAGTACGCGGAAACTCCCACCACGCCGCTCTAATTGCAACCGGGTTCGCGCGCCATTGGTGCGCCGGCGGGAAATCGGGACTAGCTGGCTGGCTCTGCAGACGCTTGCTCAACCGCGCCCGAGAATCGACTGACCGGGGGTGGTCTGGCAGGCATGCAGAAACCCCCACCACGCCGCTCCACCTGCGACCGATCGAGCGAGCCATTGGTGCGTCGGTGGGACGTCGGGACTAGCCAGATTGCTCCTTAGATCCTCCCTCCACCGCTTCCGAGAAAGCACTGATCGCGGGTGGTTTGGCGAGTACAAGGAAATCCCCACCACGCCGATTCACCTGGAGCGGTGCTCGCGAGCCATTGGTGCGTTGATGGGACGTCGGGACGAGCAACCCCACCTGCATTTCCCCGACCAATCACCGACCACCTGCCCCTATATGAACAGGCGCAAAAGCGTCCGTGGAAGAGTAAAAAATCGACTGCCGAGACGGGCAGTCGGAATTGGAGATCGACCACCGAGTCGGTCAGGATCGAATAAATACCACCACCAGTGCATCTTCAGTTCTACACCCTCACCTCTCCGGGAACATCGACCAACAACTCGTTCGCCATCGCTTCGACACCCGGTCCTTTTCAGGACCCGACAAACGTGAGACCGCCGAACGCCCTAGCATCGCCGCGGACGCGTCTCGTTGCCACCCCAAAAGGAGCATCACCCGCGCTCCCTTTGTCGCCTGGCCTCATAACGCCGGGGTTGACACATAATAGCGAAAGACCGTACAAGGGAAGAGAGCTCACCGGGACGATGACGATGCAATGTTCTCGTCATCCGGGAAACCTTGAAAGGATGTTGAAAGATTCTCTCCTTGATTTCCTTTCGTACAGGGGCGGATAGTAAGATGCTCGTTTTCCGCCTTGTGTTTTAGAGAGACAACGCTACTCTTCCTCGCCTCGATAATAGTTTGCGTGATGCCAAAAAGTAGAGCGGGACACAGGTACAATATGTGCTACGTCTTGTTCGCTCAACGGTCACCGGGAAAAAGCCCTGAGGTCCTGCCGGCACGCGTGCCCGTGAACTATCATCCCCACTTAACCCGCCAAACTCGGTTAATTGGGGGAGCCTGTGTCGCACGATGACCGCGACTAGCGCCTCAGCTGAGCGATGTATTAATTAGCGACAGACAATACCAAGTTTGTGTAGTCCAGCAGATGACTCTCTGAGATATATAAATTTCCGTGGGTCGACGGCGGCTAAGGATGGAAGGCCGCGTTTCATTTGGTGCGTCCTCGTGAAAACGACATATCCCGACTGAGAAAGACGTAAAATATCAGTCCGAAGTTTCCAGTTGTTAAATGTGTTGCTCTCCTCTTCCTTGTACTCAATCTCCGCCCCTCGGTCGTATAAATCGCATTGTATATATATAAAAAATAAATAAAACAAAAATAAATAAAAATAAAGAATAAATAAAACACGAAAATCATTCCATACAGCCCTGTGCGATCGTGCTGTAGCCGTCGAGCGAGGAGGACGTAGCCTGAATATTCTGCCACGTTACAGTACATAAGTTTATCTTGGATTTAAACGAAGGAATTAACAAAATATTCATTTTTGAATTTTTAGTAAAGATGCAATCAAAAAACTCTGATTTTCACCAGAAATTGCTCTTTATGTTCAATTAAAAAAATAAGTTGTAATTGAAAAAAAAAAATCCTTGATTCAAAACCGAGTATTTGGTATGTAAAGGAAGTATGTAAAGTTTTGGCGAAATCGGTCCAAACGTTTTCGAGAAATTTTGACTACCGAATTAAAAAAAAGTTTTCAGAAAAACGCGAATAAAGTCTCATGCCGGTTAAAGAAGACCGAGCGCCCGGGGACTCAATTGTCTATAACTCGAAAAGCTTTGCTCCTAATGACTTAAAATTTTCTGACAATATTTCTTACAAGTTGTAGTATCAGAAAAAAAAAGAAAAAACCAATTTTCCGACCCTTTTCTCCCCTTAAGGAATGAAGGGTAAAGATAGTCAAGTGAATTGACAATGCTGGAGGTGTTTCAGTTAAAATCGTTCATATTGACGTTGACGTGCCGCTATGACCGTATGGTGAACTACGGTCTTATAAAAGCCAGTGCAGCGTTGTCAAAGATGAACATTTACGATTTCAGGGTGGGGGTGAGGGCCTCTCCTGTGTACAATCATTCGAGGAAAGAATAAATAAGTGTCTAGAAGTTCAAGGTCACAATTTCGAACATCTAATCTAATTTATTGAACAGTGACAGGCAAGGGGACTCACCTAAAACAAGCACTTCGATGGTGAGAGGCAAGGAGACTCACATGAAACAAGCACCCCGATGGTGAGAGGCAAGGGGACTCGCCTAAAAGAAGTACCCCGATGGGACCAAAAACTACTACGTCCACGTCGTTGTTTCTGGGTAACGCTAAAAGTAGTTCTTAACTTATTGATAAACGAATAAATGCTTTCGATTGCAGCACCATGTGTGAGAAGATTTCATATCAACAATAAAGTCAAATCAATGGATTTTGTCATGGAAAACCAAGAAAAAAATAGGGTTTTCCAATCACGATTTTAAAGCAACTTCCATTTTCACCACAATGGGGTAGGGATGAGGGGGGAGGGTAGATCGAGTTTCGTATCGCTGAATAGCTTTTTGAAAAATTAAACATGTGTTTTTTCTTTTTTCGATCCGATGTGTAATTTCTCGAGATATTCGCAAAAATCAGGTCCCTTGTGATTACAGCGCCATCTATCACGAATCGAAAAAAAAATGTTTGACATAAAAGCTACTTATTTTTTATGGGGAATCCGAATCTGCAATAAAAAATAGGGTTTCCCATTTACGATATCAAAGTTGCCCCCACCGCCACCCCAGGGGGTAGGGGTGAGGGGTCGACTTTGGTCTCATTGGATGACCCCTTTCCAGGCGAACAAATTTTATACAGAACTTTTTATGATCCGATGCGTAGTTTTCGAAATATTTCAATGTCTTCAGATAAATCGGCCACCCTGTATAATGTATTGCCAACTGAACTAAAAGGTTGCGAAAAAGTAGAACAGTTTAAGGAATATTAAAGAAATATGTTGTGTCAACAGTAAAGTAAGATGTATGTAGATGTAAGAAAAATATGTAACACTGTGTATAAAATAGCTCAGAAAGCTAATAAATCTCTCTCTCTCTCTCTCTCTCTCTCTCTCTCTCTCTCTCTCTCTCTCTCTCTCTCTCTCTCTCTCTCTCTCTCTCTCTCTCTCTCTCTCTCTCTCTCTCTCTCTCTCTCTCTCTCTCCTTCCCGATCAGCGTATCGTTACCACACGTTTCTTCGATCAGATCTCGATCTCCGCCATCGTCAATTGCATGATCGAGGCCGAATACTACGCACTTCACGACCAACACCGATAACGTACTAATTGGCGGATCGGAGTGGAATAGCTGCGGACAGTCGACGTATATCGATTACTCAAAATCGACCAGCAGCACTTTGCAACACCCGTCATTATCCACGTCGATAATTTCCCCGCGCACAGCCCTTTCATTCCGTACAACCACACAAGCCACCCCATCGCACAAGTCTTCAAACACATAACGCCTCCTCTCAATGAACACCTTAACGCACAACCTGTCCAAATTATACTTCAGATCGAGTAATGTCGCGCACATTAGGTTCATCCGCAGGCACACAGAATTGTAATTCGCACTATATATCGCCCGACACGAGGAAACCTTCGGCTAGCTCGCCGTCTAGATATCGTGGATACATTTTTTTCTACTGTCGATGTGCGCTGCTAAAGACAGACTGAATATTCAGAATTATGCTGGCAGGTATCGGGGGCTTTAAGATAATAAACCCCCCCTCTGAATCATAACTAGGTGTGCTGCGCTTTGAATGCAACGTCAGCGATTTGGCACGATCGATAATCGCCGTGCGTCAACCTGTTGCTACTCAGTGATGTGCTGCGCTCGGCTGTGGCGAAGATAGCCGAGGCAGCGCTTCGCAGGCATGCTACTCAAGTGAGAGGCCGTCTATCTCGCTCAACGTTTATACTGCTCAGCCATCTTGAAGATTTTGACTCTTCTCATGAAAACCGTTTGGACAGCTCCAACACATTGCTCTCACCTCGGACAATTTTTACCGATTTCTCAGGATCTACACAACTCAGAAGTGCTCAACAGGACTCAAAATTCACGGTAAGAGTGCACCGTCACAATTTCCATAAATTAAATAACGGTGAGGTGGAGAAATCTCAATTGTGCATCCTCATAAGCCTCATCTCGTGGCGTGCTCTGCAGCGCGGGCTGCACCACGCTTCATCGCACAAATTTCAGCACACAATTAATATAGTTGTGTGTGTTTCTCATCAAAATTCACTCAAAATTTATTTGTGCAATTTTTTTATATATATTTTTTTGTAGTTTGCTAGTCGATGGTAGAATAAAACCACTTTCTCTACCTACATCGTTTCGTCTGGTTATTTCACACCCGTCGTGAGTAAAAACTCATTCCTTTTCAATAGTTTGCAGATTCGACAACACCAGAAGTTTTCAACACAATATTTTATTTGAATCATTTTACACACATTTACCGTCGCATGCAACATTTCTGCAAGCACGAAAATCTTCGCTCGGAGATTCGAACGCCGTTAAATTTATTTTTATCACTGTCGGATCGTCGAGAGGCAAAAGCATTGTAATATTCTATCGTTTTACATTACATTATTGCTGAAGAGATTATTAAACAGCGACATGGTGACGCCGCACGACAGAAGATGCAGGAATACGATACAAAATTGTCCACACACATCCGACGTATTAATCTGTAGCTGCTTGAGGCCGTACCCATAGAACTTTCTTCGTAGCCGTGCGAGATGTTGCGGTATAATCGGTGGTAGCCCGTAGCTATCAAAGTGCATTCCTTTTCCATGATGGTTAAACTACATGGCGATACAATGCTCTCCAGGTCCGTCGTGGTTATCCATGTTAACTACGAGTACGGCCGGTAACGACCATACACGAGGAATTCTGTCAGCTTGGTATACTCCAACGGTTGAAAGTGGTAGTGTTTGAGATTCTGCCTGGTGATGTTATTTGACAGATCTGCAATATATTGAAAATAATGAGTCTTCACTCACGACAGGGTGAAATAAAACCAGACGCATAGATGGTATTCAGAGGAAGTGGTTTATTTTAACCTTCCACACAAGTAATGTAGTAATACATTTTAAAACAATTATTTAGATGCGAAGAAAAGAAACCAAAATATATTAAATTTAGAAAAAATACAAAATAATATTATTTTTATTGTGTGCTGTGAGTACTGAGAGCGGTGTACGCACCGCAGCCAGTGCTGCGGAGCATGCTACGCTATGAGATATATGAGTGCGTAAGGTGTTATAACGATTCACAGCAAGCTCTTAGCAGCTTACTAGAGAGAGGTTGCAGTGAACACATGAGAGCACTTGCATTTGACATTGCTTGAGTGGTCTACATGCATGAGACTAGCTACGCAGGCAGCACTGCGTAGCACAACACAACACATAGTGGGGATGCACAAAATGAGCAGTGTATAGCCGCTGTACTCCTCCAGCAGATGTTCTGGGGAAAAGTACAGCGACCATAGTACACCTGCGAAATTATATTAATTATACCGGCAAATTATGGTGAGAAAAACGTGGCTTGACATGTGCTGCAATGCCGCCAAAAAGTGAGGCAAAAAATGTTGATGTACCGATGAGCATGCAACTCCTCATTACCATTGAATTTGCGGTAAATTATAGCAACGTACGCGTACCTGATTTTAAGTCCTGCTGAGAGTGATGAGAGAGTCCAGAGCCAAAAGCCAACGAGAAAAGTCCAAGAAAGTGGTGTGCTGTTCCTCGATGTCGTAGCGAGAGTGTCTAAATTTCCAATATGGCTGCCTGATCTGAAAGTACCGTTGGGCGCTGAAGTCAGTTGAGCGAGATAGCCTGTGAGCGAAACCGAAGTCAAGCGAGAGAGACACCCTCTCGCTCGACGCGGCATGCCAGCGAAGAACTACCTCGGCTTCGCGAAGCCTGTCCTCGGCTATCTCCGCTCAACCGAACGCTGCGTGCTTGAGCACAGCAACAGGTCGACGCACGGCGAATATCGATCGCCGTGCGCCAGCTGATTATCCAACAGGTAGATACTGCAAACTCTCATAGATTTGTCTAGTGTTCATGCTGAACACATAGTCAATGATTAAATGGTGACCTATACACTTTGATAGACATATATGCAAATTTTTTTCACAGCATCGTCGATCGTGTCACGACTACATGGTCAAAATCTCTCCTTTTTCTTATTCTCTCCCTCTTCATCTGTCGACCAAAGATCCATGTATGATTTTCCTTTAAACGGGTGCTCGCAAAGCCAAATTTTTATTTGGAAAGCCTGGCGCATTGCATAATGCGAAGACTCTGTATCGTTTATCATAGCGTGTCTGAAGCATTTTTGCAAAGATTTCGGCATAAATGTGTACGATGGAGCGCCCTCCTTATCCTCCAGGTCGGAAATTTCACGACGCGTGATATCGCAAAGGAGTATAGCCTTCTCGTGATCACGTGTATAGGTACGTCTTGATTTTCGCGAAATGTCACGCAAGTTAGCGTATGCTTGCTTAGAGCTTACATCGCCCTCGTACCATTCAAGACCGTGAAAATATTTCGAGAGAAAATTATTCTGGCTTCTCCAATGCTGGGTAATTCGGCAAAGTGACACGGTGGTGCGAAGATCCAATGAGCAGAGTACGGCCACTGCTACCATGGCAATTCCTTTCGGAATGAATTCCGAATCTTTACCACGCGTTCCCTGTATATCCACGATGATATCCATTTCCGCGTCTAATCTCTATAGATGCTCAAGTTTGACTAATTAGTTACTCACAAAGCCGCTTCTACGTCTCTTAACACGAAACAATTTTATTCCGACATCAGCACGTATTCACTTAACCGGTAAAATCCACCATTACCTGCCGAGAGGTATCGATTTCAAGGACATTATCATATTCCGCGTAGACTATACAATTTACTGTTAAAGCAAGCGCATCCTCAAATTGTACCTCTATTCTCACAGTACCGTGCTTTATAAAAATCCAATTAGAATTGCTGTTCGCCAAAAGTTTGGGTGTCAAATCAAAAGCAAACAGACAGTACCCATCGCGATAATTATCGCGATCAATCGAATTACCATGGTTCAAGAAATGTATTCCAGTTCCCGAAAACAACGTTTGAAAAGCATCATCATACGGATGATTTTTCGTCAAATCAGGTTGTAACGGTTCCGGAGGTATTTGAGCACCATCTACATACACCGAGAGATAATTCATCTTGTAATTTTGGAAATTGAATGGATTCATACTGAAATCGCCGTTAAACGCTTTGTTATCGACAAAACCGATAATTATACGCTTCGGCAATTGACCTAGCACGATATTATAGATAGTCACTCCATGAACACCCGAGTGTATTGAAAAGGCCCTTACTTCGACTCTCGTAAGAGGATATTTAGCCGTAAATTTTGCCAGAATTCTAGTATGCGAGAGCAGCACACCAGGAGCTATTTTTGTTCTACGAACGAGAAGCGATGCCTCGATAATCTTTAAGCCGCATTGACCATTCTGTGTATTGCCCACAAGACAAAATAAATCTCTAGACCGCACCAGCCGTAATCGCATTTCGACACCGTTTAATAGGAACTGCTCCTGATAAAATATATCGCAATGCAGATGTCCGAGCATGTCTACAGTTTTTCCGACATTTAAAAATTGTTTTCTTTTTACAAGGCCCGCAATTTCCCGATGTATATCATCCATTTTTCCAGGGGTATCATCGTACTAGAAAACGCTCGTGAGATGCAAATTTCTGGCAGCTGGACCATAATTTAAAAGTGTTTCTATGTACGCTCGATAAGCGTAGGCATTATATGGAGTTGAAACTAATTTTTGTTTCAGGTATACATCTACCTGATTAAACAGAGAATGCAAGAGATTGTTTACAGGGCCGGTACTTACTTTCGGCGCTGCACCCGCGATAATTTCCGTAGATGGAGATGTTATTTTCACTCTCAGACTAAGCATAGTATGCGCGAGAACGATATACTAATAACTCTGTCCAGGAATAACAAATTCAATAGGTGAATCATCTGTTAGCGAAGAAATTGGCTTATAATACACCCAATTGGAGTGTTATGCCGGTACCGAGTAATTGGATCATTCGGTATTCGGTATAATATTAAAAGTTATTATTTTTTGGGATCGTTTGCCGATAAGGAGATGAATCTCGAGTAAAAGATGAAAACGCGAATTTATATAAAAGGAAGTATTTATTATAGGCAACGGTAACTTCCCGTTGTCTATTTAATTGTCAAAGTCAGAAGTACAATAATACGTTGTTTCGAGTATTTCACGAGGAACCAACCGTCTTCTTTTCAATTTAATTTAATACTGTCCTTTCGTAAAGCAGTTGCTAACAGTCTTCATGAAAATCCTTTAGTTTGCAATTTTAGTGTTAGCCTATCGTCGAACGCCAAACGACTCGCCTCGTGCTGCTCGGCGTTCTTGGTGTCGATCGTACGATCGGGCATTGGACTTCGTTTCCTGTCTTCAACGAATTACAATGTTTCTTTGCTATGGAATATTCCCGAATATACGAAATACGGAGTGGAATATTCCGCGGCACAACATCCCTCCCCCCTTAAGAGGAAAAATTTTTTCTCTAAAAAATTTTTTCCTCTGATTGGTTTCCCGTATTTTCTCTTACAATTTGTTATGGTTTGATGTTATGACGATACAATAAAAATTTTCATTTTTTCATTAGTTAACGATGAAGTTTTTTTTTCTTTTTGCTTCTTATCGTCTTTCGTGCCGAGCGAGTCGTCCTCGGTTGGGAGGACGGGTGCATACTCTGGCCAGCTCGGATCGCAGTTGCTCCTCTGGCTGTTGTCGTCCGAGCGGCTCGAGGTTGATATTTACCTCGGCTGCTGCCGGGGTCGTTGCCTCGCTTGTCCTTGTTGGTGTTCGGTTTCGTTGGTACCTATAACATTTAAACAGAACATAGCCAAGCAAGACTATTGGTGCTACTCCACCCAGTGAGTAGAAACTCAGATTGTGGATGTGTTGCATCCCGTCTCCGGCAGTATTGAGGATGCCCATGATTTGGTCGGCTCGAACTCCGAGCTTTTGAAGCTCTTCCGGGTCTCGCAGAACGCTCTGCAGTTGAATTGTCCTCTCGGTCTGCGTAGGGGGCGCCTGGGCTTCAATTTCCGTTAATGTTAAATTAAACGATGGGAGGTAGTTTTCCCGGATGATCTGTGATGTCCGCCTGATGGTTTTGATGCTGAAATCTTGGGCGGTTACTATACATACGCCTACCAAAGCCAGTATACCTGAATTGTATAATATTTCGTGTTGAGTAGGAGTAGTTTTTCCGCAACTTATTCCTACTGGTTCAGGGGTTGGAGCGACGTATAGCCATCGCCCTCGTTGTTGCAATGGGACGATAAGGGGATGGTTTAATTCGATAACCCTTTTTCCGCATTTCTTGCCGTTATCGGTATCTATTTTTGCGTAGATGAGGACTTCGCAGGGTGCGTCGTTCGTAATTGGAATTGTTGGAAACATGGGTGGGCAGATGTATGACTTGCCCAGAGCCTTGCAAATATTTATGTCGTCGGATGTCATCCTTAAGTATTTGTGGTTCTCGAGATCTATTACTACGTGGCTCTCTGTCGCGTCTATGTAGTAGTGTTTGCCGTTGTCGGCACGCATGGGTATAGGGTATACTTTTTATATACTGTACCGTTGCTGCCCGATCAGCGGTATATCCAACACGAGCACTACCGCGTTGCCTTCGCTGTAGGCCCTGGTATCTGCCAGTCGCATAAGTGTTGGCGCTTGGTCGTGTGTTATTGCGACTGGGAAACCACTGCCTGATGGTAGGTGTGGTAGTGCTTCGACGAGGTGCTTTACGAGTGTGCGTGGCGGCAGGGACGTTGCTCTGGGCTTGCCGCTAGCTATGTCGTTCACTAGTCACACAAACTCCTGCACGTCGCTGAGTAGTGCTTCGACCGCGATACTTATCGCGTTTAGCATCTCGTCTAAGTGTTGGCGTCCACCTTTTGCTGCTATCAACCTGTAAGGAGGTAGGAGAAGAAGCGTGAGAATGCTTACTGCGTTTGTTTCCTTTTTTTCTTATAATGCGTAGTGCGAGAGCTTCTATGCTCATTTGTATTTTAGCAATCCATCTGCAAACATGTCCACCATTTATTTCCACGTCTCGGGACCTCGCGTCTACGGAGCCGTGCTATGCAGAGAGAAAGATCTATCCCCCGAGGTGCTGGGACTGATGGTAAGTATTTGCCTTACCTCCTTTGGTGTTTTTTTTGTATATTTCTCAATCAATAATTTTTTTATTTTTTAGAACGATCTGGTCGCGGTACCGGGGCGAAATCACCGACCTGTTTCGAAGGAGGTCCTGGAACGCTTGGCCATACGCAGCCGCCGCGAGGGCAACCGTAGGGCAGTTTGTGTCTGTGGGGCCTGGGGCCCTGGGTCGGAGATGACATGGAGCCTTTCCCGGATTTCGTTGGTTTGCGCCGTTTATTCGCTGAGTGGACATGTCCTTCGTGTGGGACTGATTTGACTTCTTTATAAAAATTGAAATTGACTGTTCTAAAAATTGAATTTTCTTGATTATATTTTCAATTTTCAAAAATGTTTATTTAAAAATTTTTTTTTTTAATTTCCTCTCCTTGCGTTTCGTGGAGCTCCCTTCCCACATTAATTTAGTGGTTTAATATTCGATAAATAGTTTTAGACGGTTAACGTGTACCGTCTGAGTTTTCCGTCCCTTCCGGACGATGTAATTGATGGGAGGCCTCGCTTCCACAATCTCATGGGGTCCCGTCCACTTCGGGGTCAGCTTGGCTGACCGCCCCCTGCACACCGTCTCGTCGCGGAGGAGTACGCGTTCGCCGACGCTGTACTTCTGCAGCTGCGTGCCGTGGTCGTACGCGGTCTTCGACCGTCTTTTCGCGCCTTCCAGATTATCGCGAGCTACTGTCCATGCGGCGCGTAATCGCTCGCGTAACTCTTGGACGTAGTCGTCGTAAGCATAGGTGCTGCGGGGCTCCTGTTTCACGGCGGTCGGTAACTCCGCTTCGCGTCCGTACACCAATACATGAAGTGACAATCCGGTCCCCGTATGTAGAGTGGTGTTGTACGTGAACATCGCGTACGGCAGCCACTCATCCCAATTACCTTGATCCTCGTTTATGAAATTTTTCAGGTACTCAATGAGGGTGCGATGCGATCTTTCTAGTGCGCCATTTGATTCTGGATGGTAGGCAGTCGTTTGTATTTTCTTGATTCGGAGCAGTCGACACATCTCTTTAAAGGCCGAGCTGAGGAAGTTCGTGCCTTGATCTGTTAATATTATTTCCGGTGTTCCGTGCCGGCAGATCGATTCTTCAACGAGCGCCTTTGCTACTGTCGAGGCTTCTTAGTTCGGCAGTGGGATCGCTGCGCTGTGATTGGTAAGTGCGTCTTGAATCGTAAGTATATATTTTTTCCCGGAGACGCTTTCCAGTAGCGGTCTCACGATGTCGACCGCAACCTTTTCAAATGACCTCGATGGAGTGTCCGTTACCACCATCGGCACTCATTCCCTTTTTCTGATTTTATTATTTTGGCAGGATTTCACGGGACGATATATAATTTTCTAAATCTCTTCTCAGGCCGGGCCAGTCGTATTTGGTCCGAATCCGATGTAACGTACGCCGTATACCCTGATGCCCGCCTATGGGAGTGTCGTGGTATCCTCTAATTATTTTCTGGCGGTCATCGGCAGAAGGAGTGGCTACGCCACTACGGCAGTCGCTATACTTATACTCGATGTACCCACCGTCAGCTCCGCTGTTGGGTCGCTCTCTGTCTCGAGCGGCCTTGCAACGTTTGCTTTTCGCGGCCTTCCGCGCTTCGCGGGTCCGCCATGCTGTGCTGGGCCCGCGCCGTCCTTGTCAGCGGTGCTCGGAGTCTTACCAGTGGCTTGCGTTGCTTGCTTGCATGGTCTGCCCCTTCCCCGACCGCACGGCTTTTCGGCGGGGCTGTGGGGTTCAGTAGAGCGATCTGCATGCACGCTGCGAATCTCTCAATCTTCTTCTGGCGCATTGGCCAGCGCGGCTTCTCTTTCTGCCGCGTTGCTGGGCTGGCCCGGGGTATTCTCGGCTCTCCGCTTTGTACGGCTGTCCGTACCCAAACGCTTGCTGTCCTCGTCTCTCCCCCCCTGATGTGTTGCCACCTTGCCGTGGTATGGGGGCCCCAGTGATCCAATGATCCGTCGGGCCAGGCCGGTGGGTACAACCATGCCGGACGGGCCGACGGTGAGGGTCGCGGCCAAAAGCAGCACAAACCCGTGGGCGTGGTGGCTCCTTCGGTGCCGTCGATGTCGGCCTCCTCGGGCTCTTCTGGCGGATGCGGTGAGGGTACAGCGGGAAACCTGGGAGGCCCTTCGGTTGGGGGTATCGCACGCCCGGGGGCCGCGTGATAGTACCGGGGCCCGACTCGGGGTTAGCTGCCGGGTGGGCTGCCTCGTAGCAGCACGTGTAAAAAGCTTGTGTTGCCCCTGCAAAACCTGGTGGCTCCAGGATGTGGGCCTGTGGGGGGGCCGAGTGTTGTCTCCGCCGAGGCCACACCGCAGCAAGCTGCGGGAGATTCCGGGGGGTCCGGCCCGATGGGGGCCGTTGGGGATTGCCGCGTTCACGGGAGGGTGGGTTACGCGGAGGCCGCCGCTTGAGTCTGGTAGGTCTGAGCCTACTCCGGCGACGACCTGCCGGCGCGGCTAATGGCCAATGTGCAGGGGTTTTTATTTTGACGTGGTTAGGTGTCGAGGTGGGATCCTCGTAAAAAAGCCCACTTTACATGGAAATGTCCTGCTCAGGTAAAGTTGGAGAGGTGCGAAAGGACACCGGGCTTCCCACGGCCCAAAAAGGGAAGGGAGGGGTGAGTGGCGAGGTCGCCGACCCATCGCGGTCTGCGCTCCCAGACGGGAGTTCAGACGGTGGTGGGGATCGGGCACGCAGAGATAGCCTTTGCGACCCTGATGGCGGCGAGGCTATGGAGGTTGCGGTGGTGCCGAGCCGTACCGCTACCTCCAAGAGGAAGGTCGCGACTTCGGGGGCCGAGACGGGCGACGAGTCGGATTCCGGCTCGCCTGCTTTGTTCCGGCCCGGACCGAGGTCCTCTAAGAAGGGCGCGGATAAGAAGCGGAGGAAGGCGTTGAGGAGGAAGCTAGCCGCTGCCTCCTCGGCCGTGTCCACAGACGTCCCGGACACACCGAGGACGACCGCGCCTGAGAGGAGTTTCGGTGAGGGCGGGATGCGGGATGTCGAGGCCGATGACGCCCAAGGCGCGTGGCAGGTATCGCGGAAGGGGAAGGGCAAGGGGAAGGGGCGAAGCAGGCAGGCGGATCCGGATCCGCTTCCTGTCCTTCTCCCTCCTCCGAGGGAAAAGGTGGATGGCCCGGTGCGCCTGCCGAGTGAGCAGGGTGCCCCGGGTAGTTCGGGTGTGGGCGCCGTTTCGGGGGGGATATCGGTCTCGGTGCCGGCCCTTGTGCCTGGCGGGGCCCCGAAGTTGGAGGTGTTGGCGCCTCGGGAAGTCATGGGGCGGGCTGAGGCCCTCGCGATCGAGGCCCGCGCCTTCATGGCGGACCCGGCGAATAAGGTGAACAGGGGAGCCGCCTCTGGGCTGGATAGGGCCATGTCCGGCCTCCTGTCGCTCCTTGGGGCGGCAGTTGGTCGGGTGGAGGGCCTGACCGGGGAGTGCGTCGGCCTAAGGGCGGCGCATAAGTCGCTCGTTCGCGATATCGGGCGGAAATTGCCCGACGTAGCTTGTGGGGCGCCGGTGCAACCGGTGCCTGGTGCGTCGGGCTCGGGGGGTGTTGTGCCCACGTACGCGCGGGTCGTGGGCCCGCCGTCGGGTGCCGCGGCTGTTGATGCCCGGCAGCGGCCGGCGCCGGCGCCGACGCCGACGCCGACGCCGACGCCGAGGAAAAGAAAACCACGTGCCCCCCAGCACGTGGTACTGGTGAGGCCCTCCGAGGGCGAAATGGATGCGGCGGCGGTGAAGCAGCGTCTGATGGCGCTGGTGAACCCCGCCGCGTCATCTGTGTGTGTGCGCGGTGTGCGGGCTGTCCGGGGCGGGGTCCTGGTCGAGACGAGCACTGGCGAGGATCTGAAGTTCTTCAGATCCAGCCAGGAGCTCCGCGAAGGCGGGCTCAGCGTGTCGGAACCGGAGGCCCCCCGCCGGAAGGTGATTGTCTTCGGGGTTCCTCGAGACATGACGGAGGACGAGCTTGTGGCCTGTGTCAGGGCACAGAATGTGCCTGACATGGACGAAGGGGCGTTCCGTGGGAGCGTTAGGCTCTCGCGGAAGATTCTGGGCCGAAACGGGGCGGCCTCGGACTCGCGGGGTCCTCGAGGTGTCCCCGGAGGTCTCGGCCAAGCTGGGGCGGTCGGGACGATCGTTCCTGGTGTGGCACTCGTGCACCTTCAGGGACTACGTTGAGGCAGATCGGTGTTACCGGTGCCTGGGCTTCGGTCACACTGCCGGGTTCTGCGCAAGGCGGGCCCGGGTTTGTGCCTGGTGCGCGGGCGAGGGCCACTCAGCCGTCGACTGTCCCGGCAAAGAGGGGCCCCCTTGTTGCACGAACTGCAGGGGGGCTGGCCTTGCGTCCGGCCACGGGGCTCCTAGTGGGGTGTGCCCGTTGTTACGCGCCGCACTGGCGAGAGAGCGTGTGAGTGAGCGGGTGCCGGTTCCTGTTCCCAATGGCTAATTTGGCGAGTCCGGCGTCCGGGAATGACGGCCGGGGGGTGCGGGGGCCCGTGATCTCCGCATCCTCCAGGTCAACTGCCAGAGGTCGAGGGCTGTGATGGCTGAGGTCGGGCAGGTTCTGGTTGAGGGCCGATTTGACGCTGCTCTGTTGCAGGAGCCGTATCTGCGTGCTGGGGGGCTCGTGGCGGGCCTCCCGGCGTGGATGCGGATCTTCCAGGGCGGCGAGGGAAAATCGGCCGTCGTGTTGGCCAGCGCTCATTTAGATGCGACGGTTGTGTCTGTCGCTGCTGGGGATTGGGGTGCCACTGTGTGGGTACGCGGTGTCTTTGGCGAGGTTTACTTCTCCTCTGTCTACTGTCGACACGGGGAGCCCCTCGGCAGCTACCTCCAGTATCTGGAGTGGGTGTTCACCCAGCTGCCGGGGGCCCCGGTGTTGGCAGGTTTGGACGCAAACGCCGTGTCCCACCTGTGGCACTCTAAGAACCGGATTAGGGGTGCCCAAAACGCTGTCCGGGGTGGCGAGTTCGAGGCCTTTATTGTCGCTTGCGATTTGGAGGTCTTGAATGAGCCAAGTCAAGAGTTCACGTTCGACGGTCCTAGGGGTCGGTCGGACATTGACGTGACTCTGGGGAGAGGCGTGGGACGGCTGTACCGATCGGACTGGCGCGTTCGGCCCGAGCTGGTGCAGTCTGACCACAACGCCATCGTGGTGACCCTCTTCCGGAGGGACGGTCTTGCCGGCAACCCGCTGCCTGTCCACCGGTGGAGTACCGACGACGTGGACTGGGCGGCATACAAGGGTGCCCTTGCTGTGGCGGCGGAACGTCTGTCGCGCGATGGGGGGTTGGCCGATGCCGAGCCTGTTGCCCTGGCTGAGCGGGTCACGTCCATGTTTCATAGCGTGAACAATGCTTGGCTGGGGGCGGCCTCCGTGCCGAAGCGCCGGAGATCCCAGTGGTGGTGCCGGGAGCTTACCCGGGCAAGAACCCTGGCTAGGAGAGCCCGGGTGGCCTGGCAGCGGGGTCGGAGTCGCGAGACCCCGGAGGAGAAGCTCCGTGAGCTGCGGTCCGTCTATCGCAGGGCGGACCGGGTGTTGAAGCGGCTCCTCCTCGAGAAGAAGGAGGAGAATTGGCGAGAATTCGTGGGCAGGGTGGGCAATGCCGACCCCTGGGGCGACGTTTACCGGATTTGCCGGGGGCGTTGCGGTCCTGCCGATATCGGTGGGATTCGTGTGGGGGGGGTGCTTGCTACCTCTTGGGATGCGAGTGCCAGGACGCTGTTGGAGCACTTCTTCCCGCGGGCCCCTGACGGGGAGCTGCGGGTTGAGGAGCCCGATGAGCTGCCCGACCCCCCCGTCCCGGTTACTGGGATCGAGGTCCTAGTCGCCCTGAAGCGAATGAGGGCGCGGGCTGCCCCTGGGCCTGACGGTATAACAACCGGCATGGTTCGGTCGGTCGTGTCTTCCGCCGCGGGTCTTTCGGTGCTGGTAGCTATGTACAACGGCTGCTTGGAAGCCGGGGTGTTTCCGCCCCGGTGGAAGAGTGCCCGCGTTGTGGCTATCGTGAAGGGCTCCGGGAGGCCGCTGGACGAGGCCGAGTCGTACAGACCGATCAGCCTCCTCCCGATCCTGGGCAAGCTGCTGGAAAAGGTGCTCGTCCGCCGGATGAAAAGTAGAGAGGTTCACGACCTCTCTGACCGGCAGTTTGGTTTTAGGGCCGGGAGAGGCACCGAGGATGCGTGGCGCTTGGTGATAAGGATCGTCGAGGAGTCCCCTCACAAATGTGCTTGGCACATTTGTGGATTTCAAGGGGGCCTTCGACCATCTGAGCTGGGCTACGATCCTCGGGATCCTGAGAACCGCCCGATGCCCAGAGATGGGGGTCTGGCGGAGCTTCTTCAGCGGCCGGATAGCGTTCATGGCTTTCCGCTTTGGCCGTGTTGAGTTGGAGGTACAGAGAGGCTGTCCGCAGGGGTCAATGTCCGGACCGTTGTTCTGGAACTTGGCTCTGGACGGTCTTCTTCGGCGCCTCTGTAATGATGGTCGCGAGGTCGTCGCCTATGCCGACGACACCCTCTTGCTTGCGCGGGGGGATTCACGCCTGAGTCTCGAGACCCAGGCATCTGATTCCCTCCGGATTGTGTGTGAGAGGGGTGCTGGGGTGGCGGTCGACGTCTCTAGGGACAAGACTGTCTGCATGTTGCTTCGCGGCAGGCTCGCGGGCAACAGGCACCCCAGGGTACTCCTGGATCCGGGTGCCGTGCCGTACCGAGAATCAGTCAAGTACCTTGGGATTCGTGTGGGTGAGCGGTTGAACTTCAACCCTCACCTTCACGACCTGAGGGAACGTACCGGCTCCCTGGTCTGCGAGCTACGACGCGTCATGAGGAGGGATTGGGGTCTGCGCCGCAGGTCTATCAAGACCCTGTATCGCGGCCTCTTCCTCCCGTGCGGGATGTATGGTGCCTCGGTCTGGGGTGGCTTCGTGCGGGCGAGGGCGACATCCTGCGTCCTGCTTAACAGGGCGCAGCGCTTGGTCCTCCTTGCTGCGTTGTAGGTGTGTCGCACCGTCTCTACAGAGGCGATGACGGTGCTAATGGGGGAGCTCCCGTGGGATCTCGAGGCCAAGAAGGCTGAGGCGGGCTACTTTATCAGGAAGGGCCTGCCTATCCCGTGGGAGATTCCCCTGGTGGATGGCGTAGAGGACGCTGCTGCGAGGTCCCGGCTAGTTCGGGATCACGTGTGGCACGAGTGGGGTCAGCGCTGGGAGAGGGGTTCGACTGGTGGGGCAACCCGTCAGTTCGTCCCCGACCCGGCTATACCTGCGGAGCTTCTGTGGTCGGTGGGCTTCGGCCTCCACGCGGGGTTCCTTCTGACGGGGCATGGGTCTCTGAATGAGTTCCTCTTTAGGAGGACAATTTCAGAGACCCCGGAGTGTGCCTGCGGGGAGGGAGAGAAGACCTCCCTCCATGTCCTGACCGAGTGCCGGCTCTACGCCGGTCGTAGGGATTTGGCTGCGATGGGCGTTCGCCGGCGTGAGGGAGGGGCTTGGTGTGTCCAAGGGGTCGTCAACTCCCCCGAGGCGTATGAGGCCTTCCGGAGCTTCGCGGGCTGGGTCTTCGAATCGAGGGCCCAGGTACTCGCTGCTGACGAGTGAGTAGTGGAGTTTGCGCAGGGAAGGATACCGAAGTCCGTTGGGCCTGGCCCTTTCGGGTATGGCGCACCCGCGCACCCGAGCTGGTTCACCAGTACCAAGGTTGGTTTAGGACCTAAACTGGAAGTGGGCCAAATTGACCCACGAACGTCTCACCAGTGACGATAACTGGTACCGCGGGAGTCGGGGAGCCCCGGTGGCGGTTCACGCCGCCACCGCCCCGGCCATTTGGAGTTGGATTCACGGGGGTAGTGGTTTGAAAGTCCGCATGCTGGACTAGGGTGTCACAATTGTCGCACCCGGCGTGTGAGTTGCGAGATATCAACTCGGGAGCGGCCCTGCTTAGGCCGTAGGGGGTTTGGATAGTGCTCCCCCCGCACCAAGGGGCCTGCTCGGACTAGACCTCCGGGTGGGGATTGGTAGCCGCCCCCGACGGAAGTTGGGGTGGCGCGTTGGCCGAGCGTATCTCGGCCCCATGCCCATGGGGGCCGTGTCGTAGGCCAAGAGGCGGGAACGGCACGTTAAAAACAAAAAGGTGATTCAATGTCCTCGTCTCTCTTGCGGGCGAGCTCGATCTCTCGCTCCAGCGAGCTACCATGGCTATACGGGGTATCTTCGGCTGTCCGCTTTGTGCGGTCATTCATTGTGCCTACTTGCCCCGGTTTGTTGTCCTCTTTCGACACACGGACTTCGTTCTTCGCTCTCGCTTGGGCTCTCGTGGTAAGGCATATTCGACTTAGCGCATCTGCATTCGTATTGCGCTTTCCTGCCTTGTACTCTACGTTGAACTCATGTTCCGCGAATTCAATTTTCCAACGCATCAACCTCGAACCTGGGTCCTTTACTCCGAACAGCCAGGTGAGCGGGTGGTGGTCCGTCACTACTGTGAAACGGGTGCAATAAATATATGGCCGGAATTGGGCTAGGGCCCATACTATTGCAAGTAGTTCCTTTTCAGTAGTCGTATAATTCAACTCGGCATTAGTCATGGTGCGGCCTGCATAGCATATGGGCAAATGGTCCCCCATCTTGCCTTGCGAGAGCATCGCGCCGAGCGCCCGATCTGATACGTCTGTTGTCACGACGAACGGTTTTTCGAAGTCCGGATACTGTAATATTGGTGCCGTGGTAAGTACCATTTTCAGTTCTTCGAATGCGGCATCCCTTACAGCGGTCCACTCGAATTTAACCCCTTTCTGGGTTAATTCCGTGAGCGGCTTAGCGGATTTCGAGAAATCTCTGATGAATTTTCGGTAATAACCGGCTAGTCCGAGGAAGGATTGAACTCTTTGTACGTCTCTCGGCACCGGGAATTCCTTTACCGCTTCTAGTATTTGGGGATCCGCTCGCACTCCCTCTTCAGAAATTATGTGGCCGAGTTACTGCGTTTCCTTTCGCAGGAATTGGCACTTGCTGGGTTGCACGGCCAACTTTGCCTCTCACAGCCGCTGTAGCACTTTCCGCAACCGGTCGTTATGCTCTTTGAAGGTTTTTCTATGTATCACGATGTCATCGAGGTACACGTAGCATTTGACTCCTTGTAGTCCGGCCAGCGCCGAGTTCATCAGTCTCTGGAAGGTCGGTGGCGCGTTTTTGAGTCCGAAAAGCATTCAGTTATACTCAAAATAGCCCTGCGGAGCGGAAAAAGCAGTTTTTTCCTTGTCTTGCTGTGCCATCGGAATTTGGTGAAATCCCGAGGCGAGGTCCAGGGTCGCGAAATATCGGGCTCGTCCCAGCTGGTCCAATATCTCCGTGATGTTGGGCAGTGGGTATGAATGCCCGACGGTGGCTTCGTTTAACTTTCGAAAATCCACTACTACGCGCATTCTTCTCACTCCGTCTGCGTCGGGTTTCTTCGCTACAACGAACAGCGGCGCGTTCCATTGACTCCGGCTGAGTTGGACAATGCCTTCCGCAAGCATTTCGCGGGTCTGCCTCTCCACTTCTCTCTTGTGGGTTTCGGGCAGCCTGTATGGGTGCACCTTAATGGGCTGCACCTCATCCTTAAGGGGTATCACATGTTCTACCATAGGCGTGCACGGCAGCCTATCCCCTGGTAGGTGCAACACATCTTCGTATTCCCTAGTAATCTCATCGAGCGCTTCGCGCTCTTCCTTATTGAGATTTCCCGTGTCTAACTCTTGAGCTAGTCGTGCGAGGCGGTCTGCCCCTCGCTCTGCGCTGACGGTGCATACTTCGGTCGTCGCGGCTTCGAGACCGTGACCCACTGCCGTTATCTCTAGCGGCTCGAGTTCCACTACGGGGCGTTGTACCTCAACAACCAGCTCGGTGGTGTTTATAAGACTTACTGCACAGCTACTACCATGTGGCAGCGTGATGCAGGCCCCTATAATCACTCCGTTTCCGAGTTCTTTTTTTGAGAGTAGCCCAACGAATTTGCTCGTTGTTGCGGCATACTAAGTAGGTAACTGTCTCGCTGCGTGGCGGCAGAGATACCCTCGTCGTGCCAGCCAGCAGCGGCATGCAATGCCCGTACAGCTTCAGCGTCTCTCCGTGCAGGATATCGGCCTTGTGATACTTGATAAAATCCATACCTAGCAGCCCATTGACCCCTAGCGGCACGTTATTCGGGACTATGTAAACCCAATGTTCCACGTTTAACGCCGGTGTCTCCAGCACAATTTTTGCTATACCAAGGGGGGTGAATTTTTCGCCTGCCACACCCTGTAATTCGACGGAGCACCTGCTCACCATGGTCTCGGGCTTGAGGCATCCCTCTTTCAGTATACTGCACTGGGCCCCGGTGTCCGCTTTAAGAGTGAGTACACCGGTCACAGCCAACGTGCAATGATGTGAAAGTCGCTGGCCGTTGCGCTGGATGCCGGCAGCGTTACTTGCAGTAACTGCTGCGTTGTTTTCCTCTTTCTGCACGCAGGTTTCTGCTGGGCCGTCAGCGTGCTTATTCTCATCGTTCCCAGCGAGCTGGCATCGGTGTCTAATCGACTCGTTCCGGCATTGACTGTGGACTTTTCACTCTTGTCGCCGGAGTTCCTTGGACGTCGATGGTGCTGTGGCGTCTGTGCTGGCTCGTTCTTATTTTGCGACAATTTTTTTCTGCAGTCCCTCCACACGTCGCCCTTCTTTTGGCAGAAATTGCACACGATGTCTACGTTGTGTATTGACTTGTTTTCACTGGGCATTGGCAGGCTCACTCTTCCCGATCTCCGAGTGTAGTCTCGTGCCATGTGTCCGGCTTTCTCGCAGGTAAAACAATTTTCGCTCTGCCGGGATGGTGCGCCCTGGGACCTTCTGGGGTGGCTTAATGCTCCACCTACCCCTCCCTTTGGCTGCACCATATTGGTGATCTCGATGGCTCCCGTTACCGACTCGTGGAGAGTGGTGTAGTTACGGGATCTCACCAGAATTTAGACCTGCCCATGCAGTCCATTTTCAAAGTTGGCTTGGGCGCTCTTCCGTGTTATTTTCTCAATGATGCGCAATTCCGACATCGTAGTGACTTCCTCGCAAAGCTTTTCTAAAGGGTGATTTTTTTGAGGTTAGGATTTTCATGCATTAGTATTTGACAGATCACGCGAGATTTCAGACAAGGTGTCAAAGAGAAAGATGCTCAGTATGCTTTGACATTTCATAATGAATAGACTTACTAACGAGCAACGCTTGCAAATAATTGAATTTTATTACAAAAATCAGTGTTCGGTTCGAAAAGTGTTTCGCGATTTACGTCCGATTTATGGTCTACATAATCGACCAAGTGAGCAAACAATTAATGCGATTGTGACCAAGTTTCGCACTCAGTTTACTTTATTGGACATTAAACCAACCACACGAATGCGTACAGTGCGTACAGAAGAGAATATTGCGTCTGTTTCTGAGAGTGTTGCTGAAGACCGTGAAATGTCGATTCGTCGCCGTTCGCAGCAATTGGGTTTGTGTTATTCGACGACATGGAAGATTTTACGCAAAGATCTTGGTGTAAAACCGTATAAAATACAGCTCCTGCAACAACTGAAGCCGAACGATCTGCCACAACGTCGAATTTTCAGTGAATGGGCCCTAGAAAAGTTGGCAGAAAATCCGCTTTTTTATCGACAAATTTTGTTCAGCGATGAGGCTCATTTCTGGTTGAATGGCTACGTAAATAAGCAAAATTGCCGCATTTGGAGTGAAGAGCAACCAGAAGCCGTTCAAGAACTGCCCATGCATCCCGAAAAATGCACTGTTTGGTGTGGTTTGTACGCTGGTGGAATCATTGGACCGTATTTTTTCAAAGATGCTGTTGGACGCAACGTTACGGTGAATGGCGATCGCTATCGTTCGATGCTAACAAACTTTTTGTTGCCAAAAATGGAAGAACTGAACTTAGTTGACATGTGGTTTCAACAAGATGGCGCTACATGCCACACAGCTCGCGATTCTATGGCCATTTTGAGCGAAAACTTCGGAGAACAATTCATCTCAAGAAATGGCCCGGTAAGTTGGCCACCAAGATCATGCGATTTGACGCCATTAGACTATTTTTTGTGGGGCTACGTCAAGTCTAAAGTCTACAGAAATAAGCCAGCAACTATTCCAGTTTTGGAAGACAACATTTCCGAAGAAATTCGGGCTATTCCGGCCCAAATGCTCGAAAAAGTTGCCCAAAATTGGACTTTCCGAATGGACCACCTAAGACGCAGCCGCGGTCAACATTTAAATGAAATTATCTTCAAAAAGTAAATGTCATGGACCAATCTAACGTTTCAAATAAAGAACCGATGAGATTTTGCAAATTTTATGCGTTTTTTTTTAAAAAAAAGTTCTCAAGCTCTTAAAAAATCACCCTTTATTATATCAACGGTGATGGGCTCGGTCCTGGCGGCGTATACCGCGATGTCCTCTCCCTGGCCTTGCCGGAGAGAGTTGAATTCTACTTGTAGCGCAGGCAACGACTTCCTCTTCCCGTACAGGGCCTCTAGCTCGATTTTAAGCTGTGCTACCGAGTGGATGACTTTGTGCTTTATTTCTCTGGACGCCCTACCCTCGAGCTTGCTGCTGAGCACTAGTTCTAGCAGGATGTCTTGAACCCGGGGCGCTACTCGCTTGAAAACAGTCTCGCATGATCGTAAGAAGGCGTCTAGTTCGTCAGCGTTGCTTCCGTTGTAATGCTTGATGTCTTTTAGCGCTAGTCTAAGATCGAGCATCCTACTCGGTGTTTCCGGCACCCTCTGTTGTTCCCTTTGGAACATGGGATCCGCAGGAGGATAATCTGACTCCTCAAATCGGGTTTGCCTCGACCGCGGACGTGGTATCTCGCGTTCTTCCAACCCTGTATTTTCCAGCCTCCGCGATAGTTCGGCATTTTGCTCTCGTAGGGACCGGATGAGTTCGAACTCGTCTGCCCCTACCTCGTTGAGCGTGTCCGCCAAGTTCCGTCTTGCCGACGGTGTTTCGGCCTCCCTGAGTTCGCGATCGAGTTCGCGTTGACCTCGATCGTGCTCGCGTCGCAGCCTTTCATACTGTCGTCGAACTCTTTCTAATTCGCGTTGGCTTCGGTCGACCGCCTCCAACCGATCGCATACCCTTGCTGGTACCGACCGGGCTGTCGTATCGGTAGCTGCAGAGAAACCTACTCGATCTATGGTTCGCATGTTTTCAATTTCCAGCTCAACCATGTCCTCGGTGATGTGCTCGGGCGTCCGCTCGCCAGTAGCCATGTTAAACACGTCGTCGCTAACGTCGCTGTCGAAATTCCCGAACGACGCACCCCTACGTGGGTTTACGCGAAACTGGGCCGCCAGTCGGTCTGCAAGGGCCTCTTGTCTGGCCGAAGGGATTCGCCCCGACGGCGAGAGCTCGAATAGCGCCCTGCGCGCTTCGTAAACGATGTCCCCTACGGCCGCAGCTAAACCGGCTGTGGGGTTTACCCCTGCGCCAGGCAACGTCGTCTCTAGCGAGTTGCCCCTATGTCTTGATCGGGCTGCTCTAGACTCCGACATGTTTGCTAATTTCTTGGCGAACTCTACTTTAAAATATTCCCACAAAATCTCAAGAGAAATATATATCTAGTGGAATATATTCCCAAATATCGGTTCTACACTGGCTTTGGCAAAAATATTTATTTATTTATTTATTTTTTTCACGGTAAAATTCCCAAATATTTTTCCTAACTGGCTTTAGTTTATCGGCTATATGTATAAGTATAATGTAACCACCACTTACAGAAAGATGATCTGGTAGATGGTCCTTTCCATGGTGATGTTCTCAGGTGTTGCCGACTTGATGTACTGCAGCTCCTTTCTGTTGATGGTCCTTGACGTCTTCCTTGACACTGTTGACCCGCTTCTTCGTTGGTTCCTGGGTTCATCCTTAGTGCGTCGCCAATGGTTGCGCGACGGCTTCTTCTCAAGCAGCTGTTTCGCGTACTCGGTTGCACACTTTGTGCGGTTCTCCGCGACTTGACGTGACACCATCAATCGGGACTTTAAACGGTTAACTGATACGTCACCGACGTTCACTTCGCGTCTTCGCGTTAGATTCGTCGGGTTTTCCGAACTACACTGGCGTTCTTTGCACGAGTCGTAGTCGTCACTTCAGAGTATTCTTAACTTTGTTCGGAACACTTTTGTCCTAATAAATCACGAATCACTTAACTTCGGCAGATCCCACCACTGCCACCAAATGTTATGCCGGTACCGAGTAATTGGATTATTCGGTATTCGGTATAATATTAAAAGTTATTATTTTTTGGGATCGTTTGCCGATAAGGAAATGAATCTCGAGTAAAAGATGAAAACGCGAATTGATATAAAAGGAAGTATTTATTATAGGCAACGGTAACTTCCCGTTGTCTATTTAATTGTCAAAGTAAGAAGTACAAAAAAACGTTGTTTCGAGTATTTCACGAGGAACCAACCGTTCTCCTTTCAATCTCATTTAATACTGTCCTTTCGTAAAGCAGTTGCTAACTGTGTTTACGAAAATCCCTTAGTTTGCAACTTTAGTGTTAGCCTATCATCGAACGCCAAGCGAGTCGCCGCGTGCTGCGTCGGCGTTCTTGGTGTCGATCATACGATCGGGCATTGAACTTCGTTTCCTGTCTTGAACGAATTCCAATGTTTCTTTGCTATGGAATATTCCCGAATATACGAAATACGGAGTGGAATATTCCGCGGCACAACAGGAGCCTTCGATAGAAGTTTGCGTCGGTGGGAGTGAAAATAATTCAAGTTCCGATTCAAGACACTCGAGTGCGCATGTAGAAAAGCCATCTTGTTTCAGTTATCCAAAAATTCTTATAATTCTTCTTCTTCTTTATTACTTTTCTTTTTATTACACAGTTCTTTTTACGGGAGATACGTCGTGGTTTCCGTTCGTTCGATGAATGAGGATTTCGCGGAATGTTGCGCTTTTTATAAACAGACCCTGGCATGAGAGTGTCAATTTTTTCAGAGGCTTTGCGTTTCAGATTACTGCCTGATTCTCGCGCTCTCTCGCGAAAAGCATCTTTCACAGCTATGTTTCTATCGAGGATATCACCGGCTACGTTTACACCAGCTCGCAATGCCTCTTTTCCAACTGCTTTGGCACTCTTCAGTTCTTAGCAGAACAGTGCTTCCAGCAAGGACATGGAAACACAGGCTGTGACAAGAATAGACCACAGGAGAGGGCTTCCGGAAGAGCAACTGAAGGAGGCGATGGCCAGAAAAGAGACCGTCATGGCGACACTGAAGGATTGTATTGAGACAATCATTAAAGTATCGAAGAGCGTCTCAACAACGCCCATGAAGATAAAAGAGGGAGCTGAAGCCGCGGATGATGCACTGGCGATGACAATGCTGAACCGCCAGACATGGAAAAAGGTGCTTACGACCCTGCTGGAGGAGACGAAGAGAGAGCGGAAGCGCAAACATCGTGGTGGGTGAGGTTCTCACTTCAAATGCGGATAGCAAGAGAAAGGGACTGGGAAGTGGCACCCCCCGCCTGCAAGAGGGGAGTCCACCAGTCCCGCCGGCGCGGAAGAAGAAGAAGCCTCGCAAGGACAACGAAGGCTTCGTCAATGTGCAGAAGCGCCCAAATAAGAAGGGAAAAGCGCGGCCTCCAGGGGAAACAGGCACGTAGGGCTCGATCAGAGGCTGTATTGATCCGACCCGCCGAGGAGAAGAAGTATGCAGACGTATTGAAGCACATATGTAAAGGGTGGTTAAATTTTAAGGGCCGATGTTGAATGTGAAACACACCTAAACGTCAAGTTTTTTTCTGCATTTCATTTGACATTTCTCAATTTCAGACTAACTCAATTTGAACCATGGAAAGATACACAATCGAGCAACGCGTTAAAGTTACTCAGGCTTATTATGAAAATGGGCATTCAAATCAAAATGCATATCGTGCACTTCGTGATTTTTTCGGTCAATTTAATCGTCCAAATGTGCGTACAGTCGGAAAAATCGTGCAAAAATTTGAGCAAACCGGGTCTGTAGGAGATATTAAAACACCAGTGCATGCTCGTACAGCTCGTACTGCAGAAAATATTGCTGCTGTTCGCGATAGTGTGGCTGAAGAGCCGTCCACTTCAACTCGTCGTCGTGCCCAACAATTGCACCTCTCACGCTCGTCGTTGATGAACATTATGCATAAAGACTTGCATTTAC